>OY829914.1:257486125-258086125 GCA_963691935.1 Nephrotoma guestfalica
AATTCGAATTAAGGACAGTTCACACCAGCCAAGGCCAACCCAGTTTCACAGAATTATCACTATATCTGATACGCACTTCTTGCGAAGGTTCTCGCAGCTTTGTCTTATAGAAGAGAACGTCACAGGTGATGAGGTACTCAAATAATGGCCTTGATAATCGCAATATCGAGAAAAATTGGGGAGGGAGTTGAATGGGGTACTTGACTTGGGGACTTGGGGTAGTGTATTTTGAATTTATCAACCCATTCGAAATACGAGTAAGATCTGTTTTCTACGGCGGCGTTTTCAATTCCGTTCAAAGTCCTCGCTATACACTTCCGGATGCAATACTCTTTCCAATCATGTGTAGATATATTGATTCAAATAACAAAATGGCTCTCTTGCTATATTCAATCTCACAATGCCACTTGCAATTCCATTTTTTTAACTTTAATTTGAAGGTCAATTAATACCTCCCTTTTCAATCACCAATCATCATCATTTCTCCATGTCAACCTGTACACTGACATGGGCGGTGGGTTCACGCTGAATTCTGCACTCGAACAGAGATTTTTTGTTGTATTTATTAACATCACCGATCGTAATCAATGACGAAAATTCGCTTTGCATCCAGCCTCTGGTGGGATAAGAACCCAGTACCTCCCGATCCAAGTGCCAAAGTTTTAACCACCAATCCCTTCGTATTAGTGGATCAGTATAGCGAATAGTCGATCTTACATAATGCAATGAACCAAAACACAAAAGGATTTACTCCAGGTGGTACAACATTTTTTAAATTGGCTAATCCACACTCTTCGGTGGCCGGTTCCATAGATTCTGAGGAAACCACTTATTACATGTTAGTGAAATCAATTTTGAAACAGCGAATCCGATTCAACAGCAGCCAAATACAGAAAGTAAATAAAATCAAGCACAAAATAAAAAACATGGAGCTTCTAATCTATAATCTTCAACGCGAGTTAATCTGCCTGAAAACAGATAAAACAAATTCAAAAAACGGAAAACAAAACCATAAACATAGAAGCGTCGGACAACGAAGTACGCCCTAAATGAGACAAGCCGCAGAAGACTGAATACTTAGCGGACGAGGAACAGTTAGATAGGGAAACTAACTGAAAGAATTGAAAAAAGGAAAGCTGAGTCCTCGCTAGACGTAGAAAAATTACCCGAACGGCAACCAGCTCCACAAAATAAAGCACATCCAAAGGTAAAAGCCCCACCACCTATGTTTATAGTAGGAGTAACCAACTATTCTGTAATCCAAAGGGTAATGAGTACTGTCATGGAACAAGAGTACAAAATTGCTCTGAACATACTAATGTATGGGAGATTAACACTTGTTGCGCATAAACGGTGGTTCGATAAATGTATTCGCCCCCAATATTGCTGACGTGTCCGTTCATCCTTAAAATGCTTGCTTCGCGAGGGGTTCAAGTGTAACGAATTCTGGATATGTGAATTTTTTCCGGATTCAAGATAGCTTTAGTTTCATCAGAAATTATTTTCAAAAATAATGTGATTGTCTTGCAGCAGTATATTATCCTTGTATATTATCGTTTTATTAGTTTTATTAGTTTTCATATTTCTCACAGATCCTTAACAGCACAAACAAAACTGGCAACTATTTAACAACAAGATCATTCCACCAAGGTTTCAGGCAATGGCATTAGTGACTCGGTACATAAAGAGAGTAACACTCATTGCCGTGGTCAAGCCATTGTATGCATGCCCATCCACTAGCAAAAAGCTAAGTTGACCAATCAGATATATTGGATGAATCTAATCTAACAATGAAGACTGGAAACCCCAACCCGAGGGATGATACTAAACAAATTAAAAAACTTAAGTTGAAAATGACGGAATTCTTAACTACAAATTCAACTTTGGGAATTCCAAAATATTTCCAAATCACAACCTTGCGGAACATTCTTACTGCGAGAGTTTAATTGCGAACAGAGGGATACAAATACTGGGGCAACCTTAGGATGCCTAACTAGCATACGGAATGATGTTTTAACTTTAACTGGGAATGTGCAGCCTTTTATACCACAGGGCATAATTAGCCAGCAAGAAAGGGATACTCACATTGCACCAGGGATAGCATCACTCACGCTTGGCAGTGTATAACTGCAAAATTGTTGGCAATATCAAATTTTACGAATTTAAAAGGAACTTTGGGATGGATTTGTTTGCTTATGTTTGACATCATTTGAGGCAGTGGCTCTAAACTAAATTATTTAATTTGGTCTTGATGCCTTTAAATCCCTTTTGTTTATGTGTCACTTGAAACGAGTTAGTCTCTGCTCCAAGTCAATGCCGGCCCAGTTTCACAGAATTGCTACTATTTGGTTCGCACACGGCCGTGGTTCCCGCAGCTCAGTCTTCTAGAGGCGAACGTCGTGCGTAATGAGGTGGTCATATAGGCCAATTGGGACGTTCTGGGACTTAATATACATTATTACATCTTTTACTCAACACGAACATTCCCGGGTAAGTTCATGTTTAAAAATTCGTTCGTACATAAAAATGTAATATTACTGAACTGCTACAATTGTAAAATTTTAATGAGTTTCAAATAAGACAACAAATAAAATGGAAAACCACCTAAATAATAAAAAGGAAAGCAATATAATGAATGCAGGTTGCGAGGCGTTCCACATCGGACAAACTGGTCGGAGTTTAATCACACAGTCCAAAGACGCAGAACATCTGACTCATCAACAGCACACTTACACAGGATATGACAGCAATTTAAAAATCCTGCACAGACTGAAAAAAATGCGAAAAAATTATGAGAGAACCCACAACTATCGAACGATAGGATGCCATACAACGAAATTTACGAAAAATAGCTGACGAAGAGAGAGTGTTTTGCCGGTTATAATTTCGGAAATTTATCTCAGTGGAAAATTATATTTGTGGATTTATTGTGATTTTGTGTTTTGAACAAATAAAGGAATTAGCAGATAAGTTTCAGATGAAAAGGACATAGAGCAAACTGTAAACGATTTTCTGCTAATGACAGAAACGATATTGCTGCCAATCGTGATGCTTCAGATGCAGAGCAAGAATCACATCCACTCGAAATTGATTTAGAGGGTGAATCAAATTACGAGGAACTTGAACATGTGGACGTAGTCCACCAAGTGCCTACGTTAGCTCAGCCGATCTATTCACGTAACGGTACAGAGTGGAGCAGAGAAATGCCTACTTCTCGACGTACTCTCTCACATAATGTTATGAAGCAGCACGGTGGACCACATAGATCAATAATCAAACTCACACTGCTTCAAACATTTAAGTATTTTATCACAACTGAAATGTGTAACATCATAATAAGGGAAACAAATTGCAAGGCGCAGCGCAGCTATGAAACGTGGAACATCAATAATCCTGGATCGATTAAATAGATCGAACTACGAAATACTACTGATATGTGGAAAACATTTTCAAATCCTTTATACAGAGTCTGCATGAGCCTTCGTAGATTTTGGAGTATAACACAGTTCATTCGCTTTCACAATGAAAATACTCGCGTAGCTCGCTTGAAGAAAGATAAAGCAGTACCAATTAGAGATTTATTTGTAAAGTTAAACGCTCACCTTCGTAAATATTTTATACCATACGATGCAGTAACAATCGACGAGCAATTATATTCATACATAGGCGGGACTAAATTTACCCAGTATATTCTTTCGAAACCCGCCAATTATGGCACAAAAGTCTGGTGGATATGCGATGCAAAAACTGCCTACCCATTACAGGTTGATCTATATACTGGTAGACTATCCAATGAGTCACGGGAGGTTAACAAAGTGAAAAAGTTGTAACTCAGTTGATGGAACAAGATATATAAACGGAGGTCGTACACTTACAATCGATAACTTTTTAAGTCTTTACCGCTGGCACAACGTCTCATGCGATGTAACTTAGCTGTTGTGGGTACACTCAAGAAAAATATACAAATATACATACCTTGGCCTCAAGGCAAAGTGATGTTCTAACTACAGAATTTGTCTTCCATGAAAACGTGTGCTCTTACGAACCTAAAAAAAACAAAGCTGTGATTTTCTTATGTACGCTTCATTATGACAGAAATGTAAATGGTGTCAAAAATAAGGCTGATAGAGCAGTGGATACGATGGATAAAATGCTGGGCGAATATACTACCAAAAGCCATGCTAAGAGATGGCCACTCGCGTTTTTTTTTACAACATGTTGCTAGCTACAGTTATAATTTATTCTATTAACAACCCTGAGTTGTCATAACCAACTTTTTCAAGAAGAAACAATTTGCAGGAGTTAGGCAAAGCGCTTGCAATGTCATCAATTGAAAAACGAGCAACAACGCAATGTTGATGCGAAAAATAGGAGAGTCATCGGAATCATTTCAATCATCATCTTCTGGTTCCCATCAGAATGAGATAAAACAGGTCGCCTGAAAAATAAAGGTAATTGATTTATATGCCGGCGGAAAGACTCGAAACGACGACCCGCCAGAAAGGTATGTTACTATTGTCTTAAACCAGTATGTGCGGAACATTGTCAGGAGTTCATTAAATGCCAGAATTAGTTTTACAGATTTAAATATTAATTAATTAAATTTTTCGTTGAATTGTTTGTTTCAAGTTAAAATAAAATTAACTGAATTAAGCTTTAAAGAATGATATTACATTTGCTATGTTTAGCTCAAAATTACCCTTAATTTGCTACTTTCCATACTAAATGTATAGCAAAATTAACGACATACCCGGGTATGTCGTGTTTATGAGAAATTGATCGCTACTCGTGTTGACTCAAAGCTTAACTTTCTTCTACTTAATGATAAGTTGAACAGTTTTATACCGACCAAATGGCATAGTGGTTAATTCTTTGGCGTTTGGATTGGGAGGTACCGGGTTCGAATCCCGATAGGGGCAGAATGCAAAGGGAATTTTCATCAACAAATTACGATTTGTGATGAAAAGGAACACATCTATGACCCCCTTTCGGAGTGCAAAACTCATGGGCCGACCCATCTTCCATGCCAGTATAGGCTGTCATGGAGCTATGAAATGTGCAGATGGTAATAAATTGGGACCTATATCCGTACGTCCTCGAATTGGCCAATACAGGCGTAAAGGTAAGGACGTAAAATCAGCAAACCGCGAAAATGTTGGGAGAGCCTTGGCCCCAGATTTTATGTCAAAAATCGACTTTTCCGTTTAAATTTTGGAAAATTGACCTGAACCGATATTGTTTCAAATTTAATTTAGAATCTATTAGTTGTAGTTGTAATTTAGTAATATTTTAAAAAAAAACTTCTATGGAAGGTGCCACTTCCGAGGGGAAAACGAAATAGCTCCTTTAGAAGCGGTCATTTCAGTTAGACCGTTTTAAGCCAAAACTCATTGCAATCTCACCATTTATAAAAAAAGCTTCATCTCGATCGGGTAAACCGTCTAGGCTGTTGTAAAATGTCTCATATTACAAGTATTTATATATTTTATCTTTATGCACCGACTGTACAAAATTGTGCCGTGACAGCTGATCGATATTATTCTGTATGCAATCGATATTTTAATTTGTTTTATGCAATTGATGATTGAAATTTTTTTTTTTTTCGGAGGTAGTCGAGGTAGTCGAGAATATCTTATCTTACTGTGGGAGCTAACAATTTTGTAGTCAGAGAACGACAATTGATTAAGGATATATGAGATAGATTAAACAACGTTTTTATGACAATTAATACTGTTCGCTACAGGAAGCAACTGATATGCGTTTCAGGTAGCTCATTATATTATATTTGTTGCGCTGCACTCAAACACTAAAACACTCTTAACTTGCTTTTCTAACTGACCCTTTATTCAAATTAAATTTCGTATTTATACAATTTTCATATAATATCACCTTGAACTTGAATTACCTTTTGTGTAATTACAATTTTAATTTCATGCAAATTATATGATGATTAATGCATGTGATATTAATGATGATGAATTGAATATGATATTAATAAATAAATTAATAAATTCGCTGAGTAAGTTTTATGTTTTACTTTTATAATATTTAAAATTGGCATATACATTTGTATATGCCTCATACTGTTGGGCTCAACATATTCCGGGGCCACAACTGGTGTGGTTTTGCCATCTAAGCTTCATTATTCAAGTCAGGGGAAGAGCTTTAGGCTTCTGTGCCTTCAATCTGAAGTAAAAAATAGCGAAAACCAATACCAGAATTGCTATGGTCGAGTAGGAAATCGTGTAATGATGGATGTCGTGGTGATTCATTTCTGTTGGCAGTTGTTCCTTCTTCTTTATTTCCTCTAGTCCCCTTTCTAAATCCGTAGTATCCAGTGCTTGCATCAATGTGTCATTTTGGGTTGGCGTTGTTCTGTTCTTTATTCGTTGACCAAAATCCCTCACATTGGTGGCTCCATTTATTGCGTCGAACGATTTGTTGAACGACTTGCTAATGTGGTTCGATGCTTTGCCGATAGCGATGATATGAAGATGTTCGTCTCTTAGCGTGCAACCAGGGCTTATCGTCACTAAACCAGATCCATGAAAGTTGTGTGATTCAATCTTTGATCCGCATATGACATCAACTGTTGTCTCGTTGGGAATTACGAATATCCATTCGTTTGGAGCATGAAGTTTTATCCAATGGTTGGCTGGATTTATTACTCCAACATTGCATACTCCATCGAGTGTTGGTTTTCGCTGTAATATTGCTACTTCGCATTGGCTCCTGTTTGTTAATGCGTTGAAGATTGGCGATACTTCGCATAAGAATTGTGTGGGTTGGAATTTTTGGCAACGATTCACTTCTTCTGTTGTTAGAGATGCAAAATGTTCTCGATGATTGTCCACTGCTAGGTACTTTGTGGACGTGATAATATGCGATAGACTGTTGTTATGTCTAATGTCAGGAACTGGAATTATGACTAGCAAGGTGTAGTCCTGTGCAAAGGATAGCGGAATAATAATCTCAATTATTACACTTCGTTGTGTTACCCTGCTACGCAAGTCCATGCTTTGATATATATGAAGGAGATCCTGGATGCCGTGGCCAGGGATGGTTATCGACACTGGTATGTGTTGCCGAATAAATTCTAATTGTTCTTCCAATTGAGATGGTGAGAGTATCGATGGATGCAGAATACTGTGATGTGAGTAATAAACCACATCAAGCAATCCTTGCTGCGTATCCTCGATATTCTTTAGTATTAGGGTCAATTCTATCATGGTCGTTAGCATTAACCGTACCCTTTCCTCGCGTGTTCGATATTCGTTGAGTTGTATCATCTCTAATCTTAGCCTCTGCTGATCTTTCATCAGATTGTTCAATGAAGATATTGTAAGATTGGAATTGTGCTTCATTAATGCCATTATATGCTTCTCGTTGTTGTTTATGTTTTCAAACTGGGCTTCGTATTGCTCCGCTTCGCGCTGGTTGAGAATTCCAAATATGTCCCCTAGGACGATGCCTGTTGTGTCTCCCAGACCTCGTTTTCCCCGTCGGCGTTCCTTGTTGCTCGTTAATAAGAGATGATTGCCTGCGACCAAGTTGTTAAACTGCCATTCAAGTTGTTGTAGGATTATGTTGCAGTTGACCTCGGGTAATACCTTGCAGGCTGCTGTTAACTCGGCATGTGCTTGCCTAAAAGTTTCCATTTCCTCCCAATAGCTGGTCGTATTATAATAAATTACTAAGGTCCACTTCATAGCTACCAATTCGAGCTTGCCTAGATCTTCGAAATAGATCCCTGTGGAATGGTTGAATGGAGCGACCTTGATCTGGGCTTGCGCTGACCGTAGTAGACAGCAGATTGAGAGCATTGCTAATGCTAGATGCTTAATTTTCACCCGCCTTTGGGGTTGCTGTCTCAAGTTTTGAGCGTTGTTTGTTGATTGCCCATTATTGTTTTGCCTGATCTTTGTATCTTCTGTTGTTGTTCGAATCTGATCTCCATTTTTGTTTATTACCGACTGAATAGGCTCACTAGCCCCAGAGTGCGTGTTGAGGTGGTCTTCAGACTCGTTAGTTAAAGGTAGGCGGCAGATTTTGGTAAGATTCCTTTTTAACACGTTATTTTTATGTTTCAGCGTAACTACTCTGACTAGTCCATCTTGTCCAGGATGTAGGTCGATGACTCTGGCTAGTGGCCAATGAGTGGGAGGTAGTTGTTCATCTTTGAGGATTACTAGTTCTCCCACTTGGATATTGGGTTGTTCTTGTAACCATTTTGGCCTACGTTGTAACCGTGAGAGATAGTCCGTGCGCCACCTTTTCCAAAAGTCTTGATTGAGTTTCGTTAGTAAATTCCATCGTGTGACGGTCTTGATGCCTTCCATGTCAGGCTGAGGGCTTGCTGTGATTGCTCTTCCTATCAGAAAATGTGCCGGAGTTAAAGATCCGTCCTGATCCGGATTGTTTGACAGAGGGGCTAATGGCCTGGAATTCAAACATGCCTCTATCTGAGCTAGAAGTGTTGCAAGCTCCTCGAAAGTTAACGTGTGAGTTCCTACGATTTTTCGGAGGTGTTGTTTGGTTGACTTGACTCCGGCCTCCCATAAGCCTCCAAAGTGAGGACTTCCCGGGGGCAAAAAGTGCCAATCAGTTCCCAATTGAGCTATTGTGTTCTTGAGTTCAGCTTCCTGTTCTTGAGAAGCTTCCATGCAGATTTTTTCATGAAGATCCATGATCTGCAACATCATCCTTTCCAAGTTCCTTAATTTGAGCCGTAAAGCTGTTTTGGATCTGTTGTTGCTTTCCAATATGTCATCAGCTGTGCGGATTTCTCTGTATAATCCTCGCATTCGGATGTCTTGTTGTTTTAGTTGTTGCCCGAATTTTTGCAGTTGCATAGGATGCGTGGAAAACGTGCTGCGTGAAGCATCCTCAGTTTTTTGGTCGCTGTTGTTGTTTGACTCTTCAGACTGCTCGAAGTTAAATGCGGAGGCTGCATTTGATGCACTTGGAGTTGGTGTGGGTGGCAAAGAAGATGAGTTCAGGCGTTGACGCATATCATCAATATTTTTATTATACATTTCCAATACCTTTTGTCTGTCCTTGTAGTATTGGTTCGTTGATTCTAGTTCTGGTTTGAATCTTCTTATTACGTTGTCCTCATCAACGTATTCGTTGTAAGCTTTTTTCAGAGTCGCTATCTTTGTCTCGAGATATTTTTTGGTTTTCCGAGCTGCACCATCTTTTTTGTAGTTTGAGATGATGTGCTCGATCTCCGTTTCATTGTCTTGTTGCCGTTGCAATAATTGATCCATGTCTTTCTTGCGACTGAGCTGTTAGACTTTTGACGAAGAATTTGTTTTGATTGCCGTTGTTATTTGGCTAAACCTGTTGTTGATGGCTTTGAAAATTTTCGACGCCGTATGTGGGTACCGCGTTGTTGTAGTGGCGTTGAGACTCCAATTTTGTTATTCGCGTAGTGTTTACTTATGTGTGCTAGTTTTTTATAGCACTGGAGGTACCAATCTGATATTCTAAAACTTCATAAGTTGCAGCTTCTGTATTTGTATAATACTGTATAGATGCCGGTTGTTGTAGGCAAGACCAATGTTGTTGTTGGGTCGTTAAATATTATTATAGGTGCTGTTCTTGATGGCTTCGAAGGACCAATGTTGCGCTGCACTCAAACACTAAAACACTCTTAACTTGCTTTTCTAACTGACCCTTTATTCAAATTAAATTTCGTATTTATACAATTTTCATAAAATATCGCCTTGAACTTGAATTACCTTTTGTGTAATTACAATTTTAATTTCATGCAAATTATATGATGATTAATGCATATGATATTAATGATGATGAATTGAATATGATATTAATAAATAAATTAATAAATTCGCTGAGTAAGTTTTATGTTTTACTTTTATAATATTTAAAATTGGCATATACATTTGTATATGCCTCATACTGTTGGGCTCAACAATATTTATCTCGAGTTCCAACAAATCAAGACTCGTATACTCTAATTTAAGTTTTAATTATTCCAGGCAAATTATATAATTATTGCATTTAGAATTTCTTGATTGCTCTAACAATATTTAATGGTATAAATGGAATCGCCTCGTTATGCAGTCGACACTATACACCAAAGTTTGAGCATACTACATAACACACAAACTAAAGTTATTTTCTACTTTACCCCAGTTGAAACTATATACCAAGGTATGTGTGCAGAAAACTTTTCTGTATGCCATAAAATCAGGTACACATACCGATTACCACACATTTTCCTACTATGAAAACTATTTTAATTTTCTTTGTAAAGTTTAATTGTAAATTTGTTATTATTGTGGACGAGAAGTTATGCAGTTGCACACAGAGAGAGTAACAAAGCAACAAACAGGCCACAGGAATATAATTTATTATTCGAATTAAAAATTGTGTGCAATGACTCGTACAATCGAAATTAGAATAGAATTTTATCTAAGTTTTATTATCGTTTGATATGTCTGACATGTTGCATGTTTGTATAAATATTTTATTACATTGCAACTATATAGACCAACCAGCATTATAACTAATGTGACTCTCTTTTGGTAAAATAAACATTAAAATCTTTATTTATGGAAAATTCGATAAATCATAAATTTTCTATGCCCTTTTGTTGTGTTTGTATTATTTAGCAAATTACCAACCAGAAGAAAATTGTATATAAATATTTTGGAAAATTGAAAAATCCGTCCAGACAAAGAAATATATTGTAAATTGTATGTACCCGAAGAACATAATTTTTACGTAAATAAAAAAAAACATAAAAAATGTAATGCACATACAATCCACATGATACCATAAAATATGTATAAAATAGTGTACATATACGTACATACATATTTCTAATATAAAAACTGTAAGTTAACCAAAATGTAATAATCGTTCATCATCATTTTCTAATAAAATATAAATAAAATTTTCTTTTCGGGTGTTTTCCTCCATATCACATACCTGGGTATGCACATTACATTACCTCTTACGGTATTTATAATGAAAATACTAAATGCTACATGAAAAGAAAATTTATAATATGGCCAATGTGCTTTTGTGTAATATTTTCAACATTTTAATAAAAATTAAATTTTATTATTTATCAGCAGTAAAGTTAATACAAATACAGGGTGTCCCAGAATTGGACGATCAAACGAAGTAGGGTGATAGGGGAGCTCATTTCTCACTTTTAGCGCTTTTCAGAGAATCGCATGCGCACCCACCAAAAAATTAATTTAAAAACAAGATTTCTTTTGTTTAACTTTCTTTTTTAATACGATCTAGAAGAGTTTGCCTTTCCAATAACATCAATTTTGTAAGCTATATTATCTTCTGTCAAATAAAAACAATGGTTTTGTAAAGTCCGTAAAAGTTATTTAATTTATATTTATTTTGTCTAAATTATTAAATTTATTAAATTGATTTAAATATAATTTTCAAAAAAATTACCACCATATGCAATGGCGGTGTGGTGTGTGTGCGGCATGGTAGTGTGGCGGTGCTACGAGCGGCGTCTTGTATGTTGACTGGTGGGTGGAGACGAACTGATTAAACAGGAAATTTAATTGTTCCCAATACCCTATTAAAGATGTTACTGAAGTTAGCCAAAAATTCCAGCCGAAAAAAACCCTGCATCATCGACATATTTCGTATGTGGTGGCAGTACAAAATTCTGTTGATATTAGCCGAAAATTACATGTTATTGAAGTTAACAGTTACCAATTTCCGCCGAAAAAAATTTGAATAATCAATATCACATAGTTCGAATGTTTAACGGTCATATGAACTGGGTGAAGTTAGGTTGACCCGTAATTAGCTGGATCCAACATTTATAACTTTTCGTGCTAGGGGCCAATGAATTTGGGTTGTGGCACTAACAGTGAAGACCTGTGCCAAAAATCAGGCTATATTTTATGCAGCATCATAGTGAAATAAATTAAAAACTGGACGGTAATTTGTACTGAGTGAAGTTAGACCAATTCGTAATTAGCTGGATCCCACAATTATAATTTGTAGTGTTAGGGACCTATGAGTTTGAGTTGTGGCACTAACAGTGAACACCTGTGCCAAAAATCGGGTCATATTTTATGTAGCACCATAGTGAAATAAATTGAAAGCTGGACGTATATTCAGTGGCAATTTGTACTGGATGAAGCTAGACCAATTCGTAATTAGCTGGATCCCACATTTATAATTTGTCGTGCTAGAGGCCAATGAATTTGAGTTGTGGCACTAACAGTGAACACCTGTGCGAAAAATCGGGTCATATTTTATGTAGCATCATAGTGAAATAAATTGAAAACTGGACGCATATTCAGCGGCAATTTGTACTGGATGAAGTTAGACCAATTCGTAATTAGCTGGATCCCACAATTATAATTTGTAGTGTTAGGGACCTATGAGTTTGAGTTGTGGCACTAACAGTGAACACCTGTGCCAAAAATCAGGCCATTTTATATGTAGCATCATAGTGAAATAAATTGAAAGCTGGACGTATATTCAGTGGCAATTTGTAATGGGTGAAGCTAGACCAATTCGTAATTAGCTGGATCCCACATTTATAATTTGTCGTGTTAGGGGCTAATGAATTTGAGTTGTGGCACTAACAGTGAACACCTGTGCCAAAAATCGGGTCAAATTTCATGTAGCATCATAGTGAAATAAATTGAAAACTGGACGCATATTCAGCGGCAATTTGTACTGGATGAAGTTAGACCAATTCGTAATTAGCTGGATTCCACATTTATAATTTGTAGTGTTAGGGACCTATGAGTTTGAGTTGTGGCACTAACAGTGAACACCTGTGCCAAAAATCAGGCCATTTTATATGTAGCATCATAGTGAAATAAATTGAAAGCTGGACGTATATTCAGTGGCAATTTGTACTGGGTGAAGTTAGATCAATTCGTAATTAGCTGGATCCCACATTTACAATTTGTAGTGTTAGGGACCTATGAGTTTGAGTTGTGGCACTAACAGTGAACACCTGTGCCAAAAATCAGGCCATATTTTATGTAGCATCATAGTGAAATAAATTGGAAACTGGACGCATGTTTAGTAAACTAATTAAACTATGTTGGGAGTCTGGGAAAATTCGATTGAACATATCGCACACACAAAATTTGAAAATTTCTAAAAACTGACAATTTAAAGTGTCATAGCTGGAAATAGATTTAAAGAAAGGTCTTTATGATGCTCACATATGGAAAACATTTTAGGTCAATTTTCATGTTGGGAGACCGGAAAATCTCGATTGAACATATCGCACACACAAAATTTGAAAATTTCTAAAAATTTACCATTTAAAGTGTCATGGCTGGAAATAGATTCAAATGAAAGGTCTTTATGATGCTCACATGTGGAAAACATTTCAGGGCAGTTTTTATGTTGGGAGCCTGGGAAAACTCGATTGAATATATCGCACACACAAAATTTGAAAATGTCTAAAAATTGACCATTTAAAGTGTCATGCCTGGAAATAGATTCAAATGAAAGGTCTTTATGATGCTCACATGTGGAAAACATTTAAGGTCGATTTTGATGTTAAGATTCTGGGAAAACTCGATTGAATATATCGCGCACACAAAATTTGAAAATTTCTAAAAATTGGCCATTTCAATTGTCATGGCTGGAAATAAATTCAAATGAAAGGTTTTTATGATGCTCACATGTGGAAAAAAATTCAGGTCAATTTTCATGTTGGGAGTCTGGGAAAACTCGATTGAATATATCGCACACACAAAATTTGAAAATTTCTTAAAATTGGCCGTTTCAAGTGTCATGGCTGGAAATAGATTTAAATGAAAGGTCTTTATGATGCTCACATGTGGAAAACATTTCAGGGCAGTTTCCATGTTGGGAGCCTGGGAAAACTCGATTGAATATATCGCACACACAAAATTTGAAAATTTCTAAAAATTGACCATTTAAAGTGTCATGGCTGGAAATAGATTCAAATCAAAGGTCTTTATGATGCTCACATGTGGAAAACATTTTAGGTCAATTTTTATGTTGGGAGTCTGGAAAAACTCGATTGAATATATCGCACACACAAAATTTGAAAATGTCTAAAAATTGACCATTTCAAGTGTCATGACAATTTTCATGTTGGGAGTCTGGGAAAACTCGATTGAATATATCACACACACAAACTTTGAAAATTTCTAAAAATTGACCATTAAAGTGTCATAGCTGGAAATAGATTCAAATCAAAGGTCTTTATGATGCTCACATGTGGAAAAAATTCAGGTAAATTTTCATGTTGGAAGTCCGGGAAAACTCGATTGAATATATCGCACACACAAAATTTGAAAATTTCGAAAAATTGACCATTTAAAGTGTCATGGCTGGAAATAGATTCAAATGAAAGGTTTTTATGATGCTCACATGTAAAAAACATTTCATATCAATTTTCTTGTTGGGAGTCTGGGAAAACTCGATTGAATATATCGCACACACAAAATTTGAAAATGTCGAAAAACTCACCATTTAATGTGTCATGGCTGGAAATAGATTCAAATGAAAGGTCTTTATGATGCCCACATGTGGAAAAAAATTCAGGTCAATTTTCATGTTGGGAGTCCGGGAAAACTCGATTGAATATATCGCACACACAAAATTTGAAAATTTCTAAAAATTGACTTTTAAAGTGTCATGGCTGGAAATAGATTCAAATGAAATACTTAACAATGCTTACATATGGAAAAAATTTCAGGTCAATTTTCATGTTGGGAGTCTGGGAAAATTCGATTGAATATATCGCACACACAAAATTTGAAAACTTCTAAAAATTGACTATTTAAAGTGTCATAGCTGGAATTAAAATCAAACGAAAGATCTTTATGATGCTCACACGTGGACAAAAGTTCAGGGGCCAATTTTTATGTTGGGAGTCCGGGAAAACTCGATTGAATATATCGCACACAAAATTTGAAAATGTCTAAAAATTTACCGTTTAAAGTGTCATGGCTGGATATAGATTCAAATGAAAGGTCTTTATGATGCTCACATGTGGAAAAAATTTGAGGTCAATTTTCAGGTTGGGAGTCTGGGAAAACTCTATTGAATATATCGCACACACACAATTTGAAAATGTCTAAAAATTGACCATTTAAAGTGTCATGGCTGGGAATAGATTCAAATGAAAGGTCTTTATGATGCCCATACGTGGAAAGCTATATCCTGCAGCACTTTTAACAAGTTTAAAATTTTTTGAGTATAATCTTGAAAATAAATTTTTTTGAGTAGAATCGAGAAGCTGACTTACAGTGGACTAATCGGATCTTCAATGTATAAATGAGGATTTTAGAGGAGCAGCTTCAGAAAGTTGATAACCAATTCAAATATTGAAAACAGCGAAATATTTCTCCAATCAATTTATATTTTCATGAGTACCAACCGAGTTTTATTCCATATTGATTTGAAATATGGCATTCTCACACCTAATTTATTCATTTTCCGAATCACATCTTGAACTCACTTAGAATTATATTTTTACCATCCGCAGAGTACTTCTCAATCGGTAAATAAATGGTTAAGATCCATTCGAATAGGTAATTTTCCAGAGACATATCCAGGATTTACATTAGATTCTCCTTCTCATAATAAAATGTGAATTCATCATTTAATCTTAACATGATGCGACATGAAGGCCATCCTTGAAAACTGATTTTCCTGACAATTCCTTTCAAAATTATTCGAGCCATGGACCCTAGCCCAAACGGTAAACTTCCTAAAATAATTTTTGAAAATTGGGATTCTTTCAAACTTGTTAGAGCTGGTCCGGAATCTATCGAAGGATTTAAGCGGTTTTTGCAAAAACAATCTGAAACCCTTGGCAGAGACACATATTTTTATGGCGTTTCAGTAGCTCGATAAAATATTACAATAACAATAATTAGAAAACGAATGATATAAAATTGTTATTGGCTACGATGTAACATCACGCGACATAGTGGAACATACCAGGATGTCGCAACTATTTGTGTATTGCTAAAAGCTTCCTAGCGCTCGAGATTTGAATCCCATCAACTTTTATTAAATCCGTTTGATCCAGTTCGTACCTCTTATCCAATATCATGAAATCAGCACACCACAATAAAACCGTCTCTCCTCGATTTTTATGAAAATCAATTTG
This sequence comes from Nephrotoma guestfalica, assembly GCA_963691935.1. Classification (NCBI taxonomy): domain Eukaryota; kingdom Metazoa; phylum Arthropoda; class Insecta; order Diptera; family Tipulidae; genus Nephrotoma; species Nephrotoma guestfalica. Next base: position 257,502,258 of record OY829914.1, read on the forward strand.
AGACAAACAACAAAAAAACCCAAATAAAATTTGGGCTGTACCGCATATAGAATTATAGATAGAAGTTAGAATTTTCACTATATTATATGCTGATTTTCTGCGGCCATATAACCATTTAAGATATTGGCCAAAAACTGAAAATAACTTATATGGCCGCAGAAAATAAAAAAATTATAGTGAAAATTCTAATCCATCAATTTTCCCCAAATGTTCCACCTAGTCTCAGTATGACCTAAGCTATTAGAAAAACAATCGAAAGCATTGGTTACTAGTGCAAGTTTTTGAGATATTGGCCAAAAACTGAAAATAAATTAATCAAAAAAAATTGAAATGTCAAAAGTATTGGTTATGAAATGGCCAAGTTTAGTCCAGCATGAACAGATCCTAGAATTTTGTCCTAAGTTTTGGACCCCTGATCAATACTATTATCCAAATTACATCGTCATTCTTTTAGAATGGCGGAAAGACGGAATATTGTTAAATTTCAAGATTTCATTTACCGAGTTCCTTTACTTCGGAGATCAATCAATTTGTCATTTTAAGGATCACTTTAAATATTTTATTCCGCTAGGACGTTTTATTTAGTGAAAAAATAGATACAGAAAAATTTCCGCTGCTAATTATATAACAAAATAAGTTCTCTTTTGTGATGGTTCTGCCACTTGCGGCGAGTAGCGAAATCTTTTATTTTCCGCTGAGAAATTTCCGCTATTTCATCTTAATGGGTACGTTAATAAGCAAAATTGTCAAATATGGGTAGCGGAGAATCCTCATGTTATTCACGAAACAGAAATTCATCCTTCAAGAGTCACTGCTTGGTGTGGTTTTTAGGCTGGTGGCATCATTGGGCCGTTTTTCTTTGAAAACGAACAGAAAAATGCTCTCACAGTGAACGGGGAACGTGATCGCAACATGTTAACTGGTTTTTATGACCCAAATTGAATGAATTGCGTGTCTACAACCTTTGCTTTCGACAAGACGGAGCGACATGCCACGCAAGTCGTGCAACAATCCATTAATTGTCAACAAAATTTGTTGATCGCATAACTTCAAGAAATTATGAAGTTCCTTGGCCATCAAGAAGGCCGGATTTAACTTCACTATATTATGTTTTATCGAGTTATTTGAAATGTTAGGTGTATGTTACTCAGCCACAAACAATTCAGCAACTTAAAAACAACATTCGAGCTGATATTGATCCACTTTTATTGAAAAAAGTCATCGAAAATGTTGATGTTCCAAAACAGGCTTGTAAACGAAGCCGTGATGGGCATATATGAACGATATTGTTTTTCATACATAAATGTCATAGAACGACCTTTCATCATCAATGAAAGACGTTCTTTTTTCATCCCAAAATGAGTGTTTTATTTACAATTGGTAAAAAAGACTAACAAATGACTCACCCCGTAGATTAAATCTTCAACCGGTTTTCAGAAATTTAAGCGGCGAAAATATTTTTCGCTTTAGAAATCAAATGTGGTGTAGCCGAGTTCTATGTATCCATTTGTGAAAAAAGAAAGTCAGGTGTTGGTTACACCTGAATCACCCCTCTCAAATTTCGTTATTTTCTAGTATTTCTAACTCATAGTGGGAACCTTTACAACTATGTTGAAAAAGCGCGGTAATTTATTACGGTAATTTTAAATTGGGGATGAAATGAAAATTGTTTGATGACATTTTGGTTTTAGTGGAAACGCTTCACATATTTAACACGAAAATACCCAATGCCAGCAGGGGCCTGATCGGTACAATTTTACAATTTTGACGAATTTAAAATTACTTTAATGAGTGTGAGATGCATTTTCTATTTTATATCCATAATATAATCAAGATACGTGACTAATTAAAAGCGTACATGAATTTCTTGATTATTACGTGATGTGACAGTGAATTTTAAATATAAATTTAATAATATTTTGTCTATAAATATTTATATTGTTTGGGACCGGGCCGTTAAAAATGTCTATTCACTGTATAGAATTTTATGTTGATAGTAAAAAATGCTATCGTAAAAAAACGCTTTTTGGTAGGAGTATTATAATCTAAGACCATAATAAGTATACACAAGATGTTTTAGAGGAGGAACAGTTGAAAGAGATTTTTGAACCGTTTCTATTTTCTTTACGATCGCATAAACGAGAATAAGAAAGAATTCCACTCAAATGTCCATTAACTCTTTAATACATTCTGTTGTTAAGATGTCAATCATCTTAATCCTATTCTTCATCCTAGAGAGTAGCTGGCTAGATACGAGTATGTTCACAAAATAATCAAAACGATGGGCAACAACCATGCAAAATAAAAATATTTTAAAGGTCAATCATTTCAGTTATACAATACAACAATGTGTACATTTTATCTTAACTGGTCCTAATAACCATCATCATAATATACAAGAATAACAAAACAAAAATATTTTCCATTTTAAAGGGATATTCACTGGTTTTATTGTACAACAATGGCAACAACAGCAACAATAAGCACTCGTAATGGTACGACAATACAGCAGAAGAAATTTGATTATCCTCTCTTGGCTAGACGATGACAATGATAATGATGGCATTCGCTTTATTTTATATTGTCATCTTGTTGTTGGCTGTTATGGGGTTTCTTGCGTATTTTTCGTTTAGTATTTTTATTTGTGTTCCATCCACCACTACACAATACTTCGAAATACTAACAACTTTTCTACTAAGTATTTCTATAAAGAACATATAAGAACTACCCCACATCATAAACCAAACAATACACAGGACATAACAGTAACTACTTTATATGGAGATTTTGGCTCTATCTGCAAATCGGTTATAAAAATGGTAAACAATGTTAGCATAAAGTACAAAATACTTGTGAATTGACAAATTTGGTAGAAAACAAAATTATTGGGTTGGCTGATTTACATGATTGCGTATGAATTTGTATCTCGTTCCTAATGAATAACCACGACAGAATTGTGATAAGAATCAGATAATGAAGGGGTTGAAAATAATTTATTTAATTCAATCCATAATGTACCTCGTCGCACCTTTTCATAAGCTCAAGCGTAATTAAATCAATTACTAGTTCGAAACAACCACCGGCAATTTACGTGTCAATTGTAATATCATTTTTGGAACACCTTTAATTGATGGGGGGGGGGGGCTTTTAATTTTAATCGAAATTCACAAACAATCGTATCAAGCAAAATTTTAAATTGTACTTAGATTTTCTTCTCAGAGATTTGAATTCCGCTTTGAAGTGTCGCTACTAACACCTGAAATAGTTTTAAAATGTTGTTAAATTGCTCCCCTTGCCTGTAAATTTCCTTCGAATTAATGTAAATCAATTGTGAGTTTGAGCGGAAAGACCAAGTCAGCAAATTGGCAACGAATTTTTGAACAGTGGGCAAAAAGTAGTAAGACTATTTAATTTAAATTCCGCGCGGAAAACTATTCGTCGAAATATTTTTATTTCTATGTTGGTATGACTGTCAGTGACATCTGTGCCAAATGTCACACCAAAATAATCATTAGTGTTTAGTATACGCTTGTCTTTCTGAAGTACAAAAAGTGCATTCGGCGTTTTTTACAATGAGTGAAATTATTCAACAAAGAAGTTCCATTAAATTTTGTGTGCGGAATCAATTTTGTGGTGCCGAAACGTTCAGACTGTTGCAAAACGACTTCGGTGATAATTGTATGTCGCGAGCAAGTGCTTTTGATTGGTACAAATTGTTCAAAGAGAGTCCAGAACGTGTTGACAACGAAACACGTCTAGGACGGCCATCAACATCAACTGATGATCAACACATTAATAAAATCAAAGAATTGGTGCTCGAGAATCGACGATTAACAGTCAGAGACCTTACTGGTACCGTTGAAATATCGGAAGGATCAGTGAAAATCATTTTGAAAGATCATTTGGTCCTAAGAAAAGTGAAAGCACGATTGGTTCCAAAATCACTCAATTTTTTTGGAAAAACAGCGTCACGTTGACGTCTGTGAAACAATGCTTTCCGACTATCAGGATGTCATGAAACGTATTATAACTGGCGATCTATGCTTAGGACCCGGAAACAAACGATCAATCGGCCGAATATTGTGCCAAAGGTGAGCCGAAGCCGGAAAAACCACGTCAAAGCTAATCAAAAATCAAGGTGACAGTTTTCTTCGATTATCAAAGTATGGTGCAATCCGAATTCCTTCCGACCGGCTAAACTGTCAACAAGGAATACTATTTGATTGTTATGCGTCACTTGCTCGAAGCTATTCGTAAAAGGAGGCCGGAATTATGGGTCGACAACTCTTGGTTTTTGCACCACGATAATGCACCTTCTCATACTGCATCGGGTTTACGTGATTTTTTCGCCAAAAATTCCACCCATATCGTTCCGCAACCACCATATTCGCCTGATTTAGCTCCGTGTGACTTCTGGCTGTTCAGCAAACTCAAACGACCGCTCCGGGGAAACCGTTTTGAGTCAATTGAAGACATTAAACGTGAATCGCTACGCGCATTGGAGGCTATTCCGGAAATTGACTTTAACAACTGTTTCGAGGATTGGAAAAAACGTTGGCACAAGTGTATTTAGGCCGGGGGGTTACTTTGAGGGGGACAAAATAGATTTGGAGAAATAAATAAAGAATTTTAAAATTATGAACAAGGTCTTACTATATTTTGGCCACAGTATTATAATTAGAGCTTGGACGAAAATGGTAAACGAACGTTCCGTAAGCACTTCTATTAGGCTGATAAATTGCTCATCCATCCAGCCTGAATGCCCCTTCCCAATCAGTTTAGAATTTTTGAATTTATAGTTAGAGTTTGTACGAAAATGGTAAACGGCCATTAACACACCTTCCCAGAGATTTGGACACGGGTTCCGGGAGCACTTCTAATAGGGAGCTAAGTTTCCCTTTCAATCAGCCTAATTATCACTTCCCAACCAGGTTAACAAATTTGCAACGAACTTTTGAATTTATAGTTATAGTTTGAACGAAAATGGTAAACGGCCATTAATACGCCTTCTCAGAGATTTGGATGCAGGTTCCGTAGCCACTTCTAATAGGCTGTTAAATAATTCATTTAGCCAGCCTGATTGCTACTTCCCAACCAGGTTAACAAATTTGCAACGAACTTTTGAATTTATATTAGAGTTTGAACGAAAACGGTAAACGGCCATTAACACACCTTCCCAGAGATTTGACCACGAGTTCCGGGAGCACTTCCAATAGGTTGCTAAACTTCTTTTTTAATCAGCCTGATTATCACTTCCCAACCAGGTCATCAAAATGGCAACGAATTTTTAAATTTATAGTTAGAGTTTGAACGAAAACGGTAAACAGCCATTAACACGACCTCTCAGGCATTTGGACTCCGTGAGCCTCTTCCGTGACTGCTAATAGGATGCTAAATTGCACATTCAACCAGTCTCATTGATACTTCCTATCCAGGTTAGCAAATTTGCAACGAACTTTTGAATTTATAGTTAGAGTTTGAACGAAAATGGTAAACGGCCATTAATACGCCTTCCCAGAGATTTGGACTCGGGTTTCGTGGCCACTTCTAATAGGCTGCTAAAGTGTTCATTTAGTCAGCCTGATTGCCACTTCTCAATCAGTTCAGAAAATTTGTAACGAACTTTTGAATTTATGTATATTAGAGTTTGACCGAAAAAAATAAACGGCCATTAACATACCTTCCTAGAGATTTGACCACGAGTTCCGGGAGCACTTCCAATAGGTTGCTAAACTTCTTTTTTAATCAGCCTGATTATCACTTCCCAACCAGGTCATCAAAATGGCAACGAATTTTTGAATTTATAGTTAGAGTACGAAAATGGTAAACAGCCATTAACACGACCTCTCAGGCATTTGGACTCAGGTTCCGTGAGCCTCTTCCATGACTGCTGATAGGGTGCTAAATTGCACATTCAGTCAGTCTGATTGATACTTCCTATCCAGGTCAGTAAATGCAAAACGAATTTTTGAATTTATAGTTAGAGTTTGAACGAAAATGGTAAACGGCCATTAACACGCCTTCCTAGAGATTTGGACTCGGGTTCCGGATGCACGTCTAATAGGTGTCTAAATTGCTCATCTAGCCAGCCTGATTGCCACTTCCCCACCAGATCAGCAAATTTTCAACGAATTTTTGAATTTATAGTTAGAGTTTGAACGAAAATTGTAAATGGCCATTAACAGGTCTTCTCAGAGATTTGGATTCAGGTTCCGTGAGCACTTCTAATAGGTTGCTAAATTGCTCAATCAGGCAACCTAATTGCCACTTCCCAACCAGGTCAGTAAATGCAGAACGAATTTTTGCATTTATAGTTAGAGTTCCCAACCAGGTTAGCAAATTCACCAGGTTAGCAAAATAACAGGTTCTTTTATTTTTATGACAATTTATTCTAATTATGTGTTTTTGAGCCAACAGAATTGGTTCAAGAGCATTGAAGTAAGTACCACCCCAACAATCAATACTTGGGATTCTTAACTGGTTTTTGGAAAAATTGTGGAATATGGCCACCTAGAATTGGGATGGATTACGATGTGATTAGATTTGTTTAATGGAAATGAGATTCATTAATGATTTCTAAAAGAAGTTTTTTATATGGCCACCTAGAACGGGACACCGCTATTATTTAACCGATAATGATGGAATTCGGCACTTTGGATGGATAAATTTTAAAAGTGTAAATTTCCGCTTGGTTCGGAAGGTTCTGAAGATTTCAAGGTCTTAGAAGACGTCATATTCCATGTTCTCGGGAACAGTTTTCGATGTCGTATCAACAACGAATACTATAAATGTATCCGAGTCCTATGTGTAGAGTTCATAACGTGATTTTTTGTGAGAGTAGGTAGTTGGCCTGCCGCTCAACCCACTAATTTCATGAGTAGGTCACGTACTGGTGATAGATGTTAAGGCATTCAGGCTTGCCAGAAACATGTTAACATCATGCGCCGCTTGCTTCAAGAAAGACCTAGTATTACCTAGTTCCGTCCTAGTTTAAATTACCGAGTTTCAATCCAGCTGGTCATTCTCCAGAACTTCTTCCAAAAATCACTTAAGAAGTCCATTTCCAACCAACATACCCAATCCCATCATATGGGCCGCTAAATTTTTATTGGTTAGGGTTGCTTGGTTCTTAACCCCTTTTTTATAAATTCACCATGGATTTTCTGGTGGCAGTTGTTGATTGACCGTGGACGCTTTTGCTGGTTGTATTTTCTCGTGTAGGGCCACCTCGATGTCGTGAAAATGAATCATGGTTTTGCTATCCCACTCTGTGAAAATGAAGTTTATTAAGTTAGTGTTTTTGTTGTTCTTGATTTTTAAAATTAAAAAAAAATAACTTGAGAATGGAAGAAAATTGTGTGGGAACTTCTTACGAAGTCGTCGTATCACTATGTATGTGTCTTTATAATGTGGTGTGAGGCCAGTGCGTACTTTGTCTATTCATACGAAAACGTAGTCTTAAGTTTGCAGTGACTTTGGTACGACAAAGAATTCCATAGGTAACTTGGTCGTGTGACCGTACATCAGTTCTCTTCATCTTAATTTAATACTGGAGCCCGAACAATATGATTAGAATCTCTCAGCTCCGGTTGACGGTATTTGCACGAGCTTTTAGAGCTGTTTTAAATTGGTGGGGGAAGCACTCAACCATACCGTTTGCTTGTGGATGGTAAACAGGAGTTGGAAAAAACAAATTACAATAAAGTGAGTGAAATCAGATATTTAGTGGTGTGGTGTGTTGGCACATTTTTTATGTGCAAGCGCTATATAAGTGCCATTTTTTGTGTGCACAGAGTCGATCAAAGCAACGCTGTTTTTCGTGTGAGCGCGCAGAGGTGATCATACCTACAGTGGAATGTTTATTTTTATTTTTTCAAAATCACGGGTAAATTTTTGACCCCACAAATGGCAACAGCGCTCCAACAACAGCACTGCAACAGCAGCGGCAACGACAAAATCTGTAATAAAAACAGCAACGACAACAGTGCGACAACAATACAATAGCAGCTACAAAAAAAGTGAGGCAGTGAGACGGCTGCGAGCAAGTTAAATTTTACGATTAATTTTTATGATTTTGTCGTAAACAAAATTAAATATTTTATTATGTTTTAATTGACATGGGATATGCGACTTACATGACCCATTATCCAGCGGCACGCACGTTCTGTGTTCAACTTGTTCGCTTTCGTTTTCGTATAGTGTCGTGGCAACATAGCTGCGCACATGATGCAGTCACCAGCATGGTTATTTTGGTCTATTAGCGTGGATCATGCAACTCCAATGATCCATGATTCTGCGATATGTGAGATAGAAAATAAAACCCACTAACTTCAGGACCACCTAGTTCCAACAGTTTTACTAGTTTCAATTCAAACTAGGCTTTGTTACTGGCTCGCGCAATCTGCAATCATTATCGATCGACTGGCTAAACAAACATTTAACCAATACCGGGAGACTGGATGTCACAAGCGGCGGGTATCATTCGGTATTTCTACAATAACAATGAGACAATCATTCGCGATCGACAATCTCTTATACTCCGAAAGCTACTCTTCGGAGTATCGGTCAACTTAGGAGCCGATTAGGCACACAATTCGAAACTGTTCACTGGGCTTATGCACCTCTTAAGCACACAAAATACGAACTACCGCCTAACACTAACAAGCATACTAATCGCTACCGAGAATGCAAAGAACGGATATTGTTCAATATCTCAATCAATCAAACGATATCGCAATGAATCGATCAGCGAATTCAACGATACAAAAATATAAGATATGACATCAACAACGGACTGTCGGCCAATCTTTGCCGTGCTGAGCAGAGCATATCGACAAATATCCTTCGGTAACACGACAATAGCCTTGATCGACACTCATTTTCTTCACTGTGTGAATCATCTGGGGGAGGTGATGTATCGCCAACTCATCATTCATCAAGCAAAACGAACAAATTTATTTGGCAAAAATAAATTTCTTTTCTGATTAGTTCGTCCCTACTACCCGCACGAGCAAGACGCCACTCGTCAGCACTACCACACACGACGATGCCACACAACACCGTCAGCCATTGAATATCGCGACGGATTAAATAAATTAAAGTAATCAATAAATATTGAAGTCAATAAAATAAATTAAAATTAATAACAATAATACAGAGTGGGCCATCTGTTAGTTCTTTTTTCATTTGTAAATAAAACACACATTTTGGGATGAAAAGTCAAAAATTTTTATTGATAAGGTAATCCATTTATGTATGAAACACAATATCGTTCATATGCCTACCACGGCTTCGTCTACACGCCTGCATTCGAACATCACAATGTGTGGGATGTAGTATGTCGCTCCGCCTTGTTGAAACCAAAGGTCGTTGACACATGGGCATTTTCCAGTTCGTTTTCAAAGAAAAACGGCCCAATGATGCCACCAGCCAATAAACCACACTAAACAGTGATTTTTGATGAAAAACCTTAATTTTATTCGAGCATCCAAATAAGAAAACTACGACGATTTAAATGGTCTGGTGGCTTCAATTTTTGAGTTAATTGAATTTTGTATGCAAAATGCGTCGAAATGTGGTTCGGGGTGCCTGGTTGATGTACTTGATTCATTACGAACAATTTCAAAACAACTGCCACTGCATCAGGAATACGAACAGGATGAACATGTTGATACGGTGTACGACCGTCCACTGAATCAGTTCCTTCAAAACGATCAATAATTTTGCCAATTGCACGCTCAGTCGGTCCATGTCCATGTCGATCGCCAAAACTCTCACGAAATTTACGAAATGTTGTTGTTTTTGAACGATTATTTTCATAATAAATTTGGACAATAAAATCGCGTTGTTGTGTTGTGAGTGACTCCATGAAAATGGCATATTTTTGACTTTTCATATATATGTCAAAGAATTTTTTAGAACAGATGACATTAAGTACTAAAATTCATCGATTCAAAAAAGAACCGACAGATGGCCCACTCTGTATTATAAATAATAATTAATCGAAACGTTATATGTCATTTTTATCAAAAGTGTAGCTACGCAAATTAGCAAAAAACAAAAAGTGTAGAAAAAAAAAATTTGGCAGGGTTGAATTTGTTATAATTTCCACTAAATATAATCTAATCTAATCTAATCCGCGGTATATCACTGCGACCGTCGGGGAATTTTGTTTGTTTAGTGTAAATGGAAATAATAAGATAAAATGTGTAAACCGGGGCTTGTAAGTGTTTAAGGCCCATTAACACTTAATTCTAGAGATGACACCACAAATCTGAGTATACTGGCATTTTACTGGCAATTCACCGAAGGTCGCAGAAATACGCCGCGTATCACCAAAGGTTGTAGGGAGTGTCCCCGAAATGTCAGTACACTCAGATTTGTGGTGTGATCTCTAGAATTAAGTGTTAATGGCCCGTAAACACCCACAAGACCCGGTTTACACTTTTTATCTTATTATTTCCATTTACACTAAACAAAAAAAATTCCCCGAAAGTCGCAGTGATATGCCGCGGATTAGATTAGATTATGTTTAGTGGAAATTATAACAAATTCAACATTGCCATATTTTTTTATGTAATTCTACACTTTTTGTTAAATTGTGTATCTACATTTTTATTTTTTATTAATTTGTGTAGCTACACTTTTGATAAAGTGACAATTTTTCATGACTTTTTTTATTAGAACAAAATATTTTCACAGAAAATTTCCGATTCTAATGTAATGACTTATGACTAATTTTAAAAGAAAATTTAAAGGCACGGGAAACTGAATAGGTGACAATTTTGTATTATTTGTCCCAATATTTTTCGTGACGTTTTGCAAAAGTCATCTCGTCAGCATCGATTTTTAGAACCCACAGCTAAATTTCCATTTTATTGCAGTTACAATTTTAGTACAAAGTCACAAAAAAATGTAATTTGTCATTTGTCCCTTGATTCAGAATTTAGGCCCTGGAAAAATTTTGGGACAATAAGTGTGAGTAAGAGCGATTCATATAAAGAACTTTTCCGGTCTTAATCGAATTTTTCTCACATATTGCATAATCGTTGTGCTAGTTGTGCAATATACTTGGTTCTGCTTTTGCTGGTAAGCAACTTTGCAAAGTCTATTTCACGTCACAGAACTACATTGTTCAAACTTAATTAACACCCAGAAAACAGCACACCTTATTATCACATTCAGGGCCAACAACGGCTTTAAAATCATGTAGAATCTACAAAAATTATTGTACAAAGCTAACAATAAAAACATACACGCATGCAATGAATGCCTAATAAATTACTATTAATTCGGTAATTGCGCCTAAGACGATCTCATTAAAATCATCGAAGTAAAACAAATCCCATGTAGCATGAATTTGAATTAAGTAATTTGTATTCAATGTGGCGCAGCCGATTAAACAAATAATAAATCACGCATGCTTCGTAAATGGTGTTAGATACCGTTCGAACTTCCACAAAATTGTATACAGCTTGCACCACAAGTCCGCGTTCGACTAGATACGAACCAGTTAGTCCAGTGCCCTTATATGCATGCGATTCAATTTCAAATAAAACACACAATCGTTATAAGCGGATGATGTAGATGATGATATGGAATATAAAGAACGTGTATATGTACGACATTATAACAACCGGAAGCTAAGGTAAGTTACACAAGGGTGATTTCGAATATTTCTATATAAAACAGCAACAACAACGAAAACATTTAATTTACTATTTTAATTTATGTAAATGCAAAATGTAAAATATTTTATTGATATAATTTCTTGGGTACACACATGTGTACTTATAAAATTGTATGAATATTAGGCCAGTGCTTCCTACTCTATGTTCCACGAAACAGTTTGATTTATTATTTGCTGAATATTAAAACTTTTTATTTGTGTGACGGGCATATAGTTAGGCAGAGGTTTTTAAACCCTGAACTCCTTAATTGAAAAGACGATTTTACGGTACGAGTGCAAAAGTATGTACTTTTTATGTACAAATTAAGGGTTGTCGACGCACACAACATTTAGAACAAAATAATATGCATAGACTAAATTCAGCTGTTTCCGGTTGATACACAAAAATATTTCTTAAGATATTCTTGTCTCGTGCCCTTGTGTACAATTTTGTTCATAGCATGATTGTGATGGAATGATAAAACTGTTATGGATTTTTGTAATTCCCGGGGAGAAAACATTAAGACGTTTTTGTCATTTGTATACAAATATTACAAGTATTGAACGCCCGATCAAACGTGACGAAGGAATATGATGATTAGGGATTGTGTTCTTGTATTGTTTATTTTAAAAAGGGTTTTGCATGTCGGAAATGAATTTTGAAATTATAGAATTCCGAAATGTAAAATGTGTCTTTAACTCACCGGGGGATGTTTATGAATGTAATGTTTGTATTACATGAAATCAATAATTAAATAGGTGTACAAAGCGTTTATCATACCCATGGTTTTGGCAAGACAGCCTTCCAAATATGATGCTTCCTGATATAGTACGTGTGCGTTCTTGGTGCTGTGCGGAACGACAGAGGCAGAGTTGAACTTTGTCGACTAAGACGGTCTTGTGGTATGACTTAATTTCATTTGCGGCTCTTTCATAACATTTGAAATTTATTTTCACGGAGAGATACGGACTCTACGATTACACAGAGTAGTAATGTATTTTAAATGTAAGATATTTGACTACGTCTCGGTTTAGTTTCATAATGGTTGTTTGAATTTTGCAGTCGTTACTCGATCTGACAACATTTGCCTGTTTCAGGAGAACCAAAAATCGATAAAATTTTCATTATGATTAGAAAATTTATGGATAATAAACCAATTTTGGTCGGTTATTTTCAAAAAAATATTTTGTTGGCTGTTGCTTGTTGTTACTGTTTTTTGTTCAGATTTTTCACGGGAGGTTCAATCATGTTCATCTTTTTCAACATTACCTTCCAGAGTATGTGAAAATAAATCATAAAACGAGTGACAATCCTGTGAGATTACAGATTTTAAATCCTGGAGGTGGTTCTATTTTTTTTTGGGTAGTCCGTAAGTACAACATGTAGTTGTGGATGTTTGTTCAACTGTGGATAATTTAAAATAGGGGCCATGTTTCTGCATCACGTCTTGAAATAAATCACTAACATTTATTTGAACCCGTCTGATTGTGGTATAACGTTGAGCATCAACAATCAACATTGGTTTTCAAATAAATTTGTGGATCATTTAACGTAGCAAAGCTTTATCCTTATCATTTCGTTGCACGCGTTCCTATTATCCTTACATCAACGTTTTTCTTCCACTGACTCTCATCGAAATTTTTATTTTCATACTCAATACATATGTCGCACCGAACCTTCTTAAGAGTGAATAGGCTGGATTTTTGTGTTTGGAAAACTCTGTGAATGCCTTAATTCCAACATGTTGCTTCTGGTTTTCATTGCACATTTCTTTATAAATGGTCTTTCAAAGGTCACGCATAGATGTCACTATAGTAAATAATTTCTAAACGCAACCTTTTTTTATATCACCTTTGACATTTGTGAAGTGGGCAGATGTACAATTTTAACGATGGATACTTACGTGCTAGTTTTTAAGAAATACGTATCGTAAAATTCGTGATTTTTTTGGTGTAAATAATCCTCTAAACGAGTCAACAATTCAAAGTTTAGTGAAAAAGTTTGAAGGGACTGGTTCCGTCGAGGTTCGAAAAAGGTGTGGCAGACCAAAAACTGGTGAGAACATTGTTGCCGTGCCCGAAAATGTCGCGGAGGAAACTTCAACATCGATATCACGAAGTTCTCAGGAATTAGGGATTCATCTATCGACTGTTTGACGAATTTTACATAAAGATTTGCATTTGCATCCTTACAAAATTCAATTAACGCAAACATTAAAACAAACAGATCATTATCAACGCAAAACGTTCGTCAATTGGTTGTTAGAATATACTGCTGGTTTTTCACATAAAACCATCTTTAGTGATGAAGCTCATTTCACATTGGATGGTTTCGTCAACAAACAAAATTGTCGTATCTGGGGAGAAGAAAATCTTCGAATAATTTCATTACGCATTCACAAAAGTGTACTGTTTGGTGTGGTTTTTGGGCTATAGACACGCATTTTGTGGCCTCAACTTGAACAAATGGACACAGAGTATTGTTATTTTCAACAGGATGGAGCTGAACACGTGAAAACATCCAGTTATAGCGGTATAAGTTTCCAGGTCGATTAATTTCACGTAATGGTGACATAAACTGGCCACCTAGATCACGCGATTTAACGCCATTAGATTACTTTCTGTGATGTTTCTTGAAAAGTAAAATTTATGTGAAGAACCCAACAACAATTGCATAGGTGAAAAATAACATTCGAACCGAAATTGATGAACACACCAGAAAAAATCTAAGTATTTCCAAGTTTTATTTAAGAAAAACATCAAGGCGCGGCTTTTGGAAGACCCTTTAAAATTCATATAACTAGTTTAAAGCCACGAAATGTTGATCCAAGTTCAATTTGTTTGTGTCATTTCTGACATAATGGGACATTTTGGCAAATTGTTCCAAAAATTTGATCGCGAAGTCTTTTTCTCGAGGAAAGGATGTGACACGAGAGTTCCTGTGTTTGCATTTTTGGTTTTTTCCGAATTTGGAATCATTCATTCCTTATATAATTTCCTTAACCTAAGTTTTGAGAAACATATCCTGACGTCTTGTCCATTATGCAATCTAATAGTTAAGAATACGTTGAGTAAAATCGCGGCCAACATTATGAAAATGTCTAGCACCACGAAATTTTAAATCAAATTGGCGATGATTTCACTAATCCTGTTAGGGAACCTGAAAGCGCCCATTGTCGCTCCTGATGAAAATAAATTTTAGATAGCAGAGTTTGTTAGAGTGAAATAACATAAACATTTTTTATTCTGGAGTAAGCAGGTTTCAAAAATACGTGTGCTGCATTACTATAATGTCAGCTGACTGGAAAAATTATAGTTAGCAGATTGTAAAATCTAAATCATTTTCAAAATTTATATTTATAAAGGGTGTTTTTTTAAGAGGTTGCCGATTTTTTTTTTGAATAAAACACATATAAAATTATGAAATGACCAAAATTTTTTTTTATTTGGTAGATAATTTTTTGGCATTTAACATTTAAACACAATTTCTGGCATATGGCTACCACGACTATTTTTCACAAATGTCATTCTGGAGGTCCAATTTTCCAGCACTTTTTCAAGCATTTGAGGGCGTATGTCAGCAATGACACGTTGAATATTGGTTTCCAAAGCGTCAATCGATTGAGGTTTATCCACATAAACCAATGACTTCACGTATCCCCACAAAAAGTAATCGAGTGGCGTCAAATCGCACGAACGCGGAGGCCAATTCACCGGACCATTTCTCGAAATAATGTTGTCGTTGAAAGTTTCTTTCAATAAGTCGATTGTTTCACGTGCTGTATGGCAAGTGGCACCATCTTGTTGAAACCACATTTCATTCATATCCATATCTTCAAGATTTGACAACAAAAACTCATTTAACATGGTTCTGTATCGATTTCCATTCACGGTAACGCGTCGTCCTTCCTCATTTTTAAAGAAATATGGACCGATGATCCCACCAGCCCATAGACCGCACCAAACAGTACATTTATCAGGATGCATTGGTAATTCTAGAACGGCGTGTGGATTATCTTTGCTCCAAATGCGACAATTTTGTTTGTTGACGTATCCATTTAACCAAAAATGCGCCTCATCACTGAAGAGAATTTTACGGTAAAAAAATGGATCTTCGTTCAATTGATTTAACGACCAATCACTGAATTCACGGCGCAAACGATGGTCGTGTGGCTTTAATTCTTGCACCAATTGAATTTTGTATGGCACCAAACCCAAATCTTTACGTAAAATTTTCCATAAAGTCGATGGACAAAGTCCAATTTGCTGAGCACGACGACGAATCGATAAATTGTCGTTTTCTTCGACACTGGCCTCAACGACAGCAATATTTTCTTCTGTACGAACTCTTCTCATTCTTGTCGGTGGCTTGGCATCCAAAAGAGTGAATGTAGACCGAAATTTGGTAATTACGTTCTTTATGGTGGTCTCTGACGGACGATTATGTGCACCATAAAATTCACGAAGTGCTCTATAAACATTTTTAATTGAACACTGATTTTGAAAATAAATTTCCACGATTTGAAAACGTTGTTCTGGAGTTAACCTATTCATAATGATTTGCCAAACAATACTGAGTAGAAATGCCACTTTGAGCTGTCAAAACAACTGTCATAAAATAAAACGACATCTATCGGAAAAACAAACCTCCTAAAAAAACACCCGTTATAAACTCTAGCGTCATATATTAAATTCATTACAAAGAGTAACTTTATTCGCTGATCAGAAAATTTTGATTTTTTACCGGTTTTAGATGTCAACATTTGAACATTTCTTTTCGAAAACATAATAATTTCGAAAAAATATTCGAACTAAACTAAACTGGTAAAAAGTGTATTTTGAAAAAAACTACCAGCAAATCAAAAACCACCCCGCTTCACATGTCTATTGGTAATTCAAATCGAAACATTAAGCCTCAACCAGCGAAAACTTAAGAGCTTAAGTTGTGCTCCGTTTGGACCACTTAGGGAAGCGGTACGCCCAGCAAAATTTTAGATGTCAGTTGTTTATTTGTGACGAGAAGCCTATACAATTTTGGTGATTGTAGCACAAGCCGAAATGATACAAACGGCACCTCACTTAAGCTCTTAAGTGTTCGCTCGTTGAGGCTAAATGCCTTTCAATTTTTGTGGAAAAATTTATTTAATGGAATGTTCGGCTTAGAGCTGTCTAAAATTTTCGGCATTTTCTTATTTACCTAATATTCTAATTGTTTCGGTAGGCCATTATACGAGACACCACTTCCAGCAATCATTTGCTTTCGATATCGAGCGGCACGCAATATTGTGCGAATTTCTGCTCATTGAAAATACACCTGCTACAAATGATCACTGGTGATGTAAATAAAATTGTATCCAATTTTATTAGTATACTTCTCACTGTCCAGGACAAATTATACGTGCAGTATCCGTTGAACTTACGAAATTGTTGTATGTTCCAAAATACTCGTATCATGGTTGGTGTATGATTGTTGTATATTCTCGTCCTATATTCCATGGCATTTTCCCTCATCCATCTATTGAGTCGATTCCCTCTTGAGTTATTTCCTGCGTTGTCCCAATTGGTATGTCTGGCATTCAGGTCTCCCGCTATTATCTAGTAATTAGTTGGATTTTGTAAATTTAGAATTTGGAAAATTTTACTCCACTCTTCAATAAAACATTCGTCCGCGATTTCATTTACATTGCCCGTGCGTTTTTAACTTTTAATTTTATTATCGCAATGTCGATGCCCACACAATTACTGATTTCTTGCGGCGCAATTATTTTAAATTTTAATCCGTTTCTAATTAGTATGGCTGTGCCTCCACCCTGCTTAGCATTCACTCGATCCCGTCATATCATCTCATAATTTTTAAATTCAATTTTGTGTCTAGAATTTACTTTTGTTTCATTCCCCAATAGATAAACTGGTGAATGGTGTTCCAAAAATTTCAATAAATTTAATCTCCTCTGAACACTCACAATCGAATTTGCATTTAATGCTATAATTTTAAATTTATTGTTGTTAATTGCTGTATTGTTGTATTATATTGAGCGCCATTATTTGATTGTTCCTGTTGTTGCTGTTGTAATGGGATTGGCCTCCCTTCAGTCTATCGGCTATTGTTCCGTTTTCCTTTGTTACAGGTATATATGTAAATCATCTCGGCCCTGATGTTGTTTGTTGTCGTCTCTCTTGGATCTTTTGTTTTAATCTTAGCATCGTTGCCTGGTATACTAGGCAAATCTTATATGTTGCTGGATGTCACAATTTATTGCAATTAATACAATAAACATCTTCTTTCATTGCTTGCTCTTGTAATTGGCAGTCACCTATGTCCATATCAGTGACAATTTTTGCATTGCATAATATTACCACTCTTAGAGGGGTTTAAGGTTTGGCATGTCACTCGTTGATGGTTTATTGCATCGGTGTCGTATACTTTGGATTCGCCCGATCGTTTCGATTTCATTTGGATTATTTTTTCAACTTTAATTTCCGTATTTCATTCTACGAGTATGTCAGTCTGTAATTCAACCAAATCTTCTAAAATATTTTGTCTTTACATCATCAAAAATTGATTTTAATTTATTGTAATTGATTCCAATCCCAAGTCGTCAGTAATTACTGTACGTTTGTTGTCGCACTTCAAAATTATTATTGTTTAAGCCTGTAGCCAATTCAATGGTGTTTTTTATCTCTTGACCATGGATATGTAATGGCGGTCGTCTCGGTATCTTTTTTTTGACAATTCATTGTTTTTATTATTGTTGTTGCTATTATTGTTTATTTGTTTATCACTTTTTAATTGTTTATCTTTGTTACTGTTCACATTATTTGAACGCTGTTTCTGTTTCAATATTTCAAAACCATCATTTTCAGTAGCATGATTGTACTGGGATAATTGATTGCTTCATGTCAATGTCGTCATTATTATCATCTAATTCCTCAATACAGGATGCACATTTACGGATGCCCCCATATGAAAATATGTTTTCACTTCAAACAAGCATTCGACGAACATTATATTCAATAGTGAGTTCATTGGAAAGAATGGAAACGGCGTACACCGAGTCATAATACAGATACTTAGACGTGCTACGAATAAAGTAATTCTTTCACCAGATATGAGAATTGTGAAGTACACAAATATTTACGCAACTGAGAAAATTGGTGCATGGTGGAAACAAATAGCCAAAATTGAATTACGTGGGTTTTTTGGGCTGTTGATAACAGCTGGAGTAAATAAACAGGGAAAATCATCGATTATAATGAGTTCTGGTGTTCGCTTTTTTGAAGCCCAATATTCCGTGCTTATATGTCGAGAAACCGTTTTGTCACAATACTGAAATATATACGATTTGACGACAAAGGAACCAGATCGTTACGTAGAGCAAAAGATAAATTAGCCCCAACTAGGACTGTTTGGGAACTAATCAACAAAAATTTACTAAAATATTATTCTCCGGGTGAGAATCTTACCATCGATGAGCTGTTAGTCCCTTTCCGAGGAAGGGTATCATTTCGGCAGTATTTGCCTAGCAAACCGGATAAATATGGGCGTAAACTATAGCGGATTTGTGATAGCGCTACAAGCTATCCTTTACAAGGTACACCATATTTAGGAAAAGAAGAACCACAAAGAGCTGGAAATCTGGCTCAGACTTTAGTAGAATTATGCAATCGCAATATGACACTCAACAATTATTTTACCAGTTACGAGTTAGCGAGCAGTTTATTATAGAAAGGCTATTGTCGATACACTGCGCTAGAATAAAAGATGCATCCCACCAAATTTTTTACCAAATACAAAACGTGAGGTACATTCAAATATATTTGGATTCCGAAAAAACCAAACATTGGTTTCTTATGTGCGGAAGACAAATCGGCCAGTACTTCTTCTTTCCACTTTGCGTCACAACAAAAATATAGATTCTACAAATAAGAATATGGCACATACTTATTCAGTAAAACACAAAACCCAGCGTTGGCCATTACTCTTTTTGTTCAATCTAATCGATGTTTGTGGAATAGCAGCTTTCGTAATCTATATAACACACATCCTTGGCTGGATGTGTTAAAAATTTAACTTGCTTGAACTTAGTTGATCTGTTTCTGGAATAAAGCTAATATGTAACAAAATTAGATTGGTTGGATTAGAGTCAAATTGGTAAACCTTTTTTGAAGCACAAGCCATATCAACTATAAAATTCTAATGCACTCACACGCTAAGTATCATCTCAACTAATTAACTAATTAACTCTCTGCTAATGTCTATACTTCAACAAAAATACTTCCTAATCATTAGTCGCAGAATTATTAGAAATATCGTTAAACAATGTCAAACATGTCGAAAGTTCAAACCAAGATTTTCGCCACCAAAAGGGCCAGACCATTACAAGTAAAGCAAGTTCATGACCAGTCTACAAAAATATGAAAGTGTTTTGAGATATTTGCTTGTATGAATCCCAAAGCTGTTCATATTAAAGTGCTGTCATATATTTCACAACAAGTAATTTCATCTTATATCTGTATTCGGACATTGGGTCGAGCCAAAAAGCTTGTGATAAAAATTAATATTTTTTTTTATTTAACTCCAATCAAATAAATCTCCCTATTTTCTTTAATAGGGATTTTTCATCATCCGGTGATGAATCGGTGATGAAAATGAACACAATTGGTTCTATGACCTCCTGTCGGAGTGCACAACTCATGAGCCGATCCACATTCCGTGCCAGTACTGTACGCTGGCATGGAGCTATGCAATGTGCAGATTGTTCTACATAAATCGGACCTATAGCCATACGTCCTCGATTTGGCAGGCAATGTGTAAGGTATATGACGTAAAAAGCGAACCGCGGAAGACTTGGAAGTGCTTCGGTTCAAAAAACAGATAACAAAGTTTAAATCTAAAATTAAAATTTTTTTACTTTATTTAATCTTCATAGGAAAATACACATGCCGAAAGTAACTAGAGTGCCAAACAGCACGTCCAAGGTCCACCAAACAGGTTTTCGCTTTTCCCTTAGCTTTGTTAATGGGCAAGCTTTCCTCATAGAGTCATTGCAAGAACTAGTAAAACTATCCATCATCACATGGTCTTGGGACTCTAGAAGAAATCCTGCCCTCCAATACCTTCCTATATACGCGCCATACTGTCCTTCAAGGATTTCTGAATACGCACTGATTTGTAATTTGGTGATTGAGCTAAACCTTAGATACCGATGGTCAGAGAAGGAATGCTCCTTCGCCACCCTCCATTCCCTGATCATAGGTGAAATAAAATCGGAGACCAGAGTAACATTCAGAACCTCCTGTCTATTGCTAATAATAAATGGTGGGTTCCCGACCTATATTACTAATAATGAGGTTAGTTCTTAAAAGAAATTCGAAAAGTAAGTCACTCCTGTCATTGATGTCTGTCATTCCGCGTCCCAAACAAGTGCCCCCAGTAAATCTGGCGGCACTGGCTTCTCCCGGTCCATATATGCGGCTGTAATCCAAAACCTCCTCTCCTCCGTCTCTTTACAAACCGCAGTTATGTCCCCATTGCAATACTGCGGAAGTAGAAAAACATTTATATTATTTTCCATCAGTATACATGATCTGTTCTTTTCCGCCCCACAAGCGTAAGAAAGGATGTACCCCTTCGCTCGCAGACCACATATCTCGTTGTTTTTGATCCAAGGTTCTTGGATCAGAACTATCTCCTCTCCTGACTTAGCAAATCTGAGAAGTAGCGCTGCCGAAGCAGCCTTGGTGTGATGTAGATTTATTTGCACAAACCTGATCATTGGTAACAGTATTTACCCACTTTATCGCGACAGCCGTGATCCGTCGGTTAATTGGACCCGACGGTATTTTCTGTCTCACTCCCTCCGCAGTTCCTAAACTTAAAGAGGCCCATATCCCCCTCAGAGTCCGATGTGTCCCTTTTCCCATGCCTAGAGATAGTCGATCTCTAAGATCTCTAGTTAACCCCTCACGTGGGTTCGCCATTAGCTCGATATTTCCTTTGGAGAGGTACCACTCGTCGAATTTTCCTCAACCGGCTGAACCTCTTGCCCCCCCTTCTCGGGCACTGCGGTTCTCGGTTTTACCCCGGCCTTGTTCCTCCTAAACACCTTAAGGGTGACTGAGCCGAAGATGAAGTTTATAACCCCTTTGGTTTTTGGCAGGGGAGCCAGAGATCTGATAATCTGAAATTATCCTTGGGCTTCTCCTGCTTACCAATCCTCCATTTCCCCCTCGTAAGATCCGGATTGCAAACCTGGATAATCCTCAGGGGTTCATCCAGGTTAGCCGGATCCGTGGGAATCCAGACCATTGCCCTAGGTCTACTCGGTATCACCTCCTACGGAACTGTCCTGAGTTTTGCTCCTGCCCATACTGCGCCTAAATCCTAGTTCGTCTTCCTGTAAAAGAAGGCCGAACTTTGGTTTGCACACGCGGTCAGTTTCTTGACTTTCTTTCTTTTTTGTTGTTGAGTAAAAAATTTAAAATATTTTTTCCGTCTTATATAGGCTGGGCCATTTAAAAGTTTGTTTCATCTTCATTTTGTGAAAATTTTTTTATTGTGTAGGTTGGAGTCTCCGATTTAAGAATGAAAATAATTTCGTTCATGTGGATCCCTCTGCTGACCTTAAAGTAAGCCATTCTTTGAATCCCGTTTTTAAGAACTTTTCCGATTTTTTCGACGCATATTTTGCGAATGACTGTCGCAATGTTATGTTTTAAAGCTAAAACTGTCTGTGGATTATCCGCATAATATCTATCGTTAACGAAATCCCATAGAAAATATACAACTGCGTAAAATCGCAGCTTCGCGCAGGCCAATTGTCATCTTCAAAACGGCTGAATATTCGGTTGTCAAATATGGCGTGCAAGAGGTTTATTTACGGTTGGTTTGTATGGCATGTGGCGCCATCTTGTGGAAACTAAAGTTTGTTGACATTCATAGCGTCGATTTGATGGCAGACAAGGTTGGTCAGCATGGCTCTGTAACGGTCGCCACGTAAGCTGGTCTATGGCTCATTAACTTTCAACTGCTTAGTCATCTGGACCTTGTAGTTAGTCATCTGGACCACAGTCACAATTTTCTGCGTCCGCACTGTCCGAGTTCGGGACCACTTCTGTCATCTGATATCAAGGCTTTCTCATGAACTTTCTTTACCAATTTCACTACAGTGGTTTCGGTTGGCGCTCTTTTTCGACCATATTTCTTTTCAAAATTCGCACGGTTTCGGCTAGGCATGATTGTTTCGTGACGCGGAATATCAGACTGATGAGCTGTCAAAATTTATAGTAATTCGTTCAAAAAAAGTGTTGACATAACCTATGATTTAAAAACAAACCAAAAGATAGCCCACCCTGTTCAAGTTTAAATAGAAAAGGATAATCTAGAATCTTAAAACTACAGAACTCCATAGTACGAAAAACTAGGATATTCTACTTAGTTAACTGTAACCATATTCTCAATTTATAATTAAAACAATAAATTCAATTTGAAACCATAAATAACAAAACAAAAACTAATTCTTAATCAAAATTTATTTATCTCAATAAGAGAACAATGCAATGGCAACCAACCGAGTGTGGCTTGAAGGAAAATAAGTTGGAAAGAAAAACGAATTTCTTAATTAAAATTAATCCATCTGTATAAAATAAGTAACTCATCCGATTTGGTCTGCTGTGTACAATACACGTCATTAAGCTTATGACATACACAAACTTAGTGGTGGTGATATGAGATTAAGAAATTTTTTTAAATCTTTTATATCTCAAAATGGAATTTAATCTGACTCATAAATGAGTGCACGGAATAAACTTGATACGCACCCAGGCACCCAAAAACTATCCGATAAATTACTCTGTATAATGTATGTGAAGTTAGCCCGAAAAATCAGCCCGAAAAACACCTTTTCTATTTTGGTGCGTTTCTTTGCTAATTTCAATACCATCCCGAAAAATATCGTAATTGTATGGAAAACGCATATCTCATCCCGAAATAATTTTTTCATCTATGTATCTACGAAATTTGTATTAATTAATATGAGAAAGCTAAAATTATCCCGAAAAGTTACTAAATTAATAATGCGATATTATACAGATACAAATTGTAATATTTAAAATAATTTCCATAAATATTCAATATTATAGCCTTATCTTGTACCTGATTGTAGTGAATTTTTCCATTTTATATGAAAAGTCGGTTAAATTAAAAATTTAATTGCTGGAATCCAGGTGATATCCCCCTCGAGATTATTTGCTCAAAAGTTAGGTCCATCCATCTCAGATATAACGCCAATAGCTCAAGTCTGAACGGTGAATATAAAGGCCTGATCTAAAGCAAAATCCCAGCGTAGGTTTCATGTCTAAAATGGGATAAATTTACAATTTGGAAAAGTCGGTTAAATTAAAAATTTAATTGCTGGAATCCAGGAGATATCCCCCTCGAGATTATTTGCTCAAAAGTTAGGTCCATCCATCTCAGATATAACGCCAATAGCTGAAGTCTGAACGGTGGGTATAAAGGTCTGATCTAAAGCAAAATCCCAGCATAGGTTTCATGTCTAAAATGGGGTAAATTTAAAATTTGGAAAATCGGTTAAATTACAAATTTAATTGCTGGAATCCAGGAGATATCCCCCTCGAGATTATTTGCTCAAAAGTTAGGTCCATCCATCTCAGATATAACGCCAATAGCTCAAGTCTGAACGGTGAATATAAAGGCCTGATCTAAAGCAAAATCTCAGCGTAGGTTTCATGTCTAAAATGGGGTAAATTTATAATTTGGAAAATCGGTTAAATTACAAATTTAATTGCTGGAATCCAGGAGATATCCCCCTCGAGATTATTTGCTCAAAAGTTAGGTCCATCCATCTCAGATATAACGCCAATAGCTCAAGTCTGAACGGTGGATATAAAGGCCTGATCTAAAGCAAAATCCCAGCATAGGTTTCATGTCTAAAATGGGGTAAATTTACAATTTGGAAAATCGGTTAAATTACAAATTTAATTGCTGGAATCCAGGAGATATCCCCCTCGAGATTATTTGCTCAAAAGTTAGGTCCATCCATCTCAGATATAACGCCAATAGCTCAAGTCTGAACGGTGGATATAAAGGCCTGATCTAAAGCAAAATCCCAGCATAGGTTTCATGTCTAAAATGGGGTAAATTTACAGTTTGGAAAATCGGTTAAATTACAAATTTAATTGCTGGAATCCAGGAGATATCCCCCTCGAGATTATTTGCTCAAAAGTTAGGTCCATCCATCTCAGATATAACGCCAATAGCTGAAGTCTGAACGGTGGATATAAAGGCCTGATCTAAAGCAAAATCCCAGCATAGGTTTCATGTCTAAAATGGGGTAAATTTACAATTTGGAAAATCGGTTAAATTACAAATTTAATTGCTGGAATCCAGGAGATATCCCCCTCGAGATTATTTGCTCAAAAGTTAGGTCCATCCATCTCAGATATAACGCCAATAGCTCAAGTCTGAACGGTGGATATAAAGGTTTGATCTAAAGCAAAATCCCAGCATAGGTTTCATGTCTAAAATGGGGTAAATTTACAATTTGGAAAATCGGTTAAATTACAAATTTAATTGCTGGAATCCAGGAGATATCCCCCTCGAAATTATTTGCTCAAAAGTTAGGTCCATCCATCTCAGATATAACACCTATAGCTCAAGTCTGAACGGTGAATATAAAGTTCTGATCTAAAGCAAAATCTCAGCATAGGTTTCATGTCTAAAATGGGGTAAATTTACAATTTGGAAAAGTCGGTTAAATTACAAATTTAATTGCTGGAATCCAAGAGATATCCCCCTCGAGATTATTTCCTCCAAAGATATTACCATCCATCTCAGATATAACGCCAATAGCTGAAGTCTGAACGGTGGATATAAAGGCCTGATCTAAAGCAAAATCTCAGCATTGGTTTCATGTCTAAAATGGGTTAAATTTGAATTAAAAATTTAATTGCTGGAATCCAGGAGATATCCCCCTCGAGATTATTTGATCAAAAGTTAGGTCCATCCATCTCAGATATAACGCCAATAGCTCAAGTCTGAACGGTGGATATAAAGGCCTGATCTAAAGCAAAATCCCAGCATAGGTTTCATGTCTAAAATGGGTTAAATTTTCAATTTATTTACCGAACTCCTAGAGATAACCTCATCGGGAACTTTGGCTTTAAAATCCTTTTTTTCCCAAATAAACGCAATTGTCTAATTCAAATATTCAATATTAGAGCCTATATTAAATAATTTTATAAAAAATTTGAAATTTTTTTTATTTTACTTTATATTTCATTATAAATACTTATAAATATATATTAAATATTTTAAACATTTAAATTTAACAGACAACTTTATTACAATTTTAATATTAAAGTACTTATATTACATGTTAAGAGAGTGAGCGCTACAGAGACTTTATTTAAAATGAAAAAAAATTAGAAAATATTTTCGTAGATTCTCTTTATACGCATACGTTTTCTGTTATTTTATACCAAATAAAATTCATGTGTTTATATTTTACATTACGAGAGAGATATATAGATAGTTTCAATTTTTGTGTCTCAATTCCTGCGTTAATTTTGAGTGATTTTATTTGTTAAACTGTTGGTACTGATTTAATTTGTTTGCTTTTTAATTGAATAAAATAAATTGTTGATTTAATCAGTTACGGCTAAATAATGTTTAATAAAAAAATATTGAAATATAATAATAGAAAGAAACGTAGGACGATTAATCGGGATTCGTTACACCAGGCTTTAAAAATATTTAATAAAAACGAAGTTCTATTTAGTAAGACAAATAATGATGATATGGCAAATTTATGCGCTTTACTTAAAGTAAACAATACCAGTGCCAATAGAACAAACGTTTATTTTACTTGGGTTAAACATACGCCAGCTTTGGAAATTAAGTTATCTACTAATAGTGATATTGCGCTAGCAAAACGAATTCATAATTTAGACAAACAAAATACTTTTAAACAGATGTCTAATGATGTTGCAGCATCCTCCACCGAAAATTCCAAACAGCAAACAATAGAAACGGAAATGAGCAACTCCTCAGCAACCGACATACGAAGTCGCGTTTCACTCGTAGAAAGCAGTATTGTTCGTGCAAATAACGTTTCTGCTATCATTGATAATAGACCAACTGAAGTCATACTTAATATAGAAAATAACAATATTTTACAGCCTAGTGCGGTTGCAACTTCTGTCTTAACTGTGAAACAGCAAACTAATAAAGCAGAACTGTGCAGCACAACCAAAGTTTTGGAATCTAATACTATTTCAATTATTGCTAATGATTTTTTCCAAAATAATAATTTAGATAATGAAAGTTTTAATAGTACAGAAACGATTTATATATTTGATGCGAATGACATTTTCCCAAATAATAATGAACTTCATAAAGATGAGCAACAAATTGCTAGTACTGTAGTAGCCGAAAATGTAAATTTAGATCAATCTCTTGATACGGATTTAGACTGTGCCCAAAATTCGATAATTGAACAAATTATTAACAAATCGGCTAGCCCTAGTGTATTCAAACTGAACGTTTCAGATACGTTTAGAAAACAGAAATATAAGCTTGAAATCCCAGCCGAAATCTGGCAACAAGTTTATTTAGTTTCAGAAAACAAGTTAAATAAATGTATGTACTCTTCTGTTATATCAGAACGTTTGAGCAAACTATGTGGTTGTCTAGTAAATATCAAAGGGTATGATATGTCAAAAAAACACCTTACTATTCGAGCTTACTGTGGTCATTCCAGTGAGAAAGGACAATGTAGAAAATTTAAGTTAATTAATAGAAATCTATTATTGGGCAATTTTGATGTTTTCTGTACGAGTGGGCCAATCGTTCATCCATATGCAAAATTTCGACACGCTTCTGCATACTGTCGTAACAAGCTTCAAACCAAACTATTACGAAATTCTGTAGAAACTGTTTCCCAAAATTTGGTTGAAAACGAAGATGATGATTTTGTTATCAAAACCAATACAGTGATAACCGCAAAAACACAGGACGTGCTTAGAAAAATTAGATCAGAAGCATTGGGGGCTAACGATAATGTGTCAAATGATATCGCTGACGTTGCTGAAGAAGCAATAAAATACAAGGATGATGAACGTTTTGTTCAAAAAATTTGTTATTTTCCGTTCGTAGTTATAACATACAGCAAAATGCAAATTATGATGCTAAAATACATATCTGAAAAGCATAGTGAATCTGA
The DNA here is from genome assembly GCA_963691935.1 of Nephrotoma guestfalica. Classification (NCBI taxonomy): domain Eukaryota; kingdom Metazoa; phylum Arthropoda; class Insecta; order Diptera; family Tipulidae; genus Nephrotoma; species Nephrotoma guestfalica. Next base: position 257,530,167 of record OY829914.1, read on the forward strand.
TCTAACAGTATACCTCGATGCTACCGGAAGTGTAGTTCGGCCTCCTTATAAAAGCTGTAAAACTGTATTGTACTATGCTCTAATTATTCCTGCCAAAGTGAATGAGGATGATTTATCAACCCCTTTTCCCTTAACAGATATGGTATCTTCTAACCATAATATAGATACAATCGGTGGCTGGTTAAGATCGTACAGAGTGTATGTGGAGAAACACTTTAAGAAATGGCCAATATTTAATTCAGTCATTATTGACTTTTCGTTTGCTGAATTGAATTCAATATTGGAAGCTTTCAATAGAATGGACATAATCCAGTATTTGCATATTACATATCAATGGGCAAATAATGATTTAACGTATGTGAATTACACAAATATTGTGAAGGTATATTTATGTTGCTCCCATTTAAGCCACACAATCTCGGATGATATCAAATCTGGTTTTATATCGAATCAAAAATTCTTAAAAGAAATTTTTGCATCTATTTTTTTAATATCAGACTATGTCACTCTGAAAGAACTTTGGCGGCTCTTTTCTGTCATCTTGAAAACAAAGTATATCTCTAGAGAAGTTCAAAATGCTTTAACAGCCCTAGCCGACCTTATTTCAAACTATAATAATCACCATATAAACCAATATATGACAAACAACAATGATTATACGACATTGAATGATGAATCTGTCATAAACCACAATAAAATGGAGTATTTAAAAAATAAAACAATGTCTTTGTACATCCAAAGCCCATTTTATGCCGATCTGAAAAAAATTTGTGACAAAATAATTATTCAGGAACGACCAACATGTGACGATGGGGGTCTAAATACATTTTTCAATCCAGATTTTTTAGAAATGGTGTTAAAAAAATATTTCACATATTTGCCTTTATGGTCAGGATTATTTAGAGGAGGAAAACGACAGAGCAACAGCCACGTCGAAAATTATTTCGCACAAATAAAACGGTTGCTAAAGAATTCAAAAACAATTGGCAAATTGCCAGCGAAAGTAGGCCGGTTTGTACGAGAGCTTCATTACCGCAATCAATGTATATATAAGAGAATTAAAACGGGAATTCCAAAAAATTCATTAAGAAACAAAAAAAGCTACCAAACCAAAAGCACTATAGAACAAAGCTTCAACGAATCACAAAACAGTGAATCAGTCTGGAGACGTAAGCAACCGCCAGAAAATCTAACGCCAAAACGGAAGGCATCAAGTTTCGAATTAAGTACTATTAAAAAGTTTATGAACTTATCAGATGCTGAAAAAAAAGTGCAAACAATTTATTTGTTATCTGAAGGATCAAAAATTCCAGAGGATAGTTTAACAACTCCCAAAGGTACACCGAATACTAAAAACAATTGTTTGCCTAAGACAAATAAAGCATTTTCCATAATGCAGAACGCCACAAGCACATGTGATTATTTTTTAAACTCGTGTACATTTGATTCGTTGATCCACGCGATAGCAATAGCCGTCGAAGAAGATGTAGATCGAATAGATTTTATTCAAAACAACGATAAAGTTAAACGATTAATAGGAAATCTTTTTGATAAAAATTTAAGTATTTCATACAAAATTAGAAAAGAAATTTTAATTGAAATATATGGACAAAATCAAAACTGCATCTCGAATATTACCGAACCCGCCGACCAAGTGCTTCACAGTTTTCCTAGCTGTATAGTAAACTTTAAATGTGAAATATGTTCATTTTTGTTTATTGAAGAGAGACGATATTTATTAATAAATACTTTGAAATTAGGTGAGCTAGGCATTTCAAAATTAGGTGATTGTATAGACGAAATCCCTAATCGAAGATGTCAAAATTGTTCTGGACCAATGTCTATTGCACAATTACAGTATGCGAAATACATATCTATTTACACAGAATGTCACAGTTTAAATCGACAAAAAATAAGTATTGGTGATATTCAAAATAATATCACGTTACGAGTTAACCAGTACGAACTAAAATCGATAATCTGTCACGAAATGTCTGCTCAACCTCATTATGTCAGTTACGGAAAAAGAAACGAGAAATGGGAGAAATACGACGACCTCAGCAGTTACGTACGGGTAATTAGAAACAAAAACATTCACTATGTAGACCCTCATATGATACTTTATTCTAGAATCGATTAATAATAATTAACCTTCAGCAAACCGGTCAGGGTATGCAAACATAAACGTACTTACTCGCAGTTAAGGTTTTCTAAACCTCACAACAATAATAGGTTTTATGTTCCTTTTATAAATTTTTTCCTTTAAATAACTAAAAAAAAAATCAAAAAACAAAAAAAAATAAAAAAAAATAAAAAACAAAAAAAAAAAAATAAAAAAAAAAAAAACAAAAAAAAAAATGCCCCTCAGCCTAGGGTACACAGAGGGCTTCGGCTGTCTCTGTGCACACCTAGGTAATACCTAGGTAGCCGCGTCCACGTCGCGGGGGGCGGGTTCTGCTTCGGCATTAGCAAAGTACTACCGGGGACCAATTGCCAGTGGTATAACTTGGCAAAAACAAACAATGAGTACAACAAATACGGGATATAATATCCGAGGTGGTACAGCAGCAGATATGCTGCTAAAATCACACTCTTCAGAGGCTGGCCCAATTGATTCTGGGGTGGCCCAATGATTGTTTAATCTATTTGGATCAAGCTCCAAATTATCACGATCATCAAGATCTTCATCGTACAAGAAGGAAAACATCGGACTCCGTGAACAATTAAGAGATATAAAGAAATTTACAACTAAATCAAAAGAATAATTCCCATTTTTAAAGAAAGAAAAATGATAATGGGAAACTCATAAAAGCTGTTGGAACACGGGCACTACTTGGGACGACACCTAACACTGCAAATAATGATGACATTAATTCATTACAAGTGGATAAGGAAGAATTAGAAAGAGAAACTCAATTAGGTGTTGAACAAGTTAAAAAATGAAAGCTCAACACTCACCAGAACCAGCAGAAACTTTACTGTCAACCTCAAAAGAGGTTTCTAGAAAACAGTTAATCATCAAGAAACAACTAGCTCTAGAACAACAAACAACAAAACCAAAAGAAGAATCACCGCTCTACCAATAAATAGCGTTAGGATATCAAATTTCACCACTACAAAGGGTGTTTTTTTAGAGGTTCACAACTTTTAATTAAAATAAAACAAAGAAAAACATTTTGAATATCAGTAACTAGCTATATTGGATACATAATTTTATGCTTGAATATGATTTCGGCCATGTGGCGAAATGGAGGTCCAATTTTCGAACACTCTTAGCAGCAATTGTGGCTGTATCTCACTAAAAACTCGCCGAATGTTGTGTTCCAAGTGTTCAATCGTCTCTGGTTTGACCCTATCATTTGAGCAAATACCAATGAGGTTTTCCCTAGGAGTTCGGCAAATAAATTGTAAATTTAACCCATTTTATATATGAAACCTATGCTGAGATTTTCCAACCTTTATATTCACCGTTCAGACTTGAGCTATTAGCGTTATATCTGAGATGGATGGACCTAACATTTAAGCAAACAATCTCTCGACGGGGATATCTCCTGGATTCCAGCAATTAAATTTGTAATTTAACCGATTTTTCCAAATTGTAAATTTACCCCATTTTAGACATGAAACCTATGCTAGGATTTTGCTTTAGATCAGGCCTTTATATCCACCGTTCAGACTTGAGCTATTGGCGTTATATCTGAGATGGATGGACCTAACTTTTGAGCAAATAATCTCGAGGGGGATATCTCCTGGATTCCAGCAATTAAATTTGTAATTTAACCGATTTTTCCAAATTGTAAATTTACCCCATTTTAGACATGAAACCTATGCTAGGATTTTGCTTTAGATCAGGCCTTTATATCCACCGTTCAGACTTGAGCTATTGGCGTTATATCTGAGATGGATGGACCTAACTTTTGAGCAAATAATCTCGAGGGGGATATCTCCTGGATTCCAGCAATTAAATTTGTAATTTAACCGATTTTTCCAAATTGTAAATTTACCCCATTTTAGACATGAAACCTATGCTAGGATTTTGCTTTAGATCAGGCCTTTATATCCACCGTTCAGACTTGAGCTATTGGCGTTATATCTGAGATGGATGGACCTAACTTTTGAGCAAATAATCTCGAGGGGGATATCTCCTGGATTCCAGCAATTAAATTTGTAATTTAACCGATTTTTCCAAATTGTAAATTTACCCCATTTTAGACATGAAACCTATGCTAGGATTTTGCTTTAGATCAGGCCTTTATATCCACCGTTCAGACTTGAGCTATTGGCGTTATATCTGAGATGGATGGACCTAACTTTTGAGCAAATAATCTCGAGGGGGATATCTCCTGGATTCCAGCAATTAAATTTGTAATTTAACCGATTTTTCCAAATTGTAAATTTACCCCATTTTAGACATGAAACCTATGCTAGGATTTTGCTTTAGATCAGGCCTTTATATCCACCGTTCAGACTTGAGCTATTGGCGTTATATCTGAGATGGATGGACCTAACTTTTGAGCAAATAATCTCGAGGGGGATATCTCCTGGATTCCAGCAATTAAATTTGTAATTTAACCGATTTTTCCAAATTGTAAATTTACCCCATTTTAGACATGAAACCTATGCTAGGATTTTGCTTTAGATCAGGCCTTTATATCCACCGTTCAGACTTGAGCTATTGGCGTTATATCTGAGATGGATGGACCTAACTTTTGAGCAAATAATTTCGAGGGGGATATCTCCTGGATTCCAGCAATTAAATTTGTAATTTAACCGACTTTTCCAAATTGTAAATTTACCCCATTTTAGACATGAAACCTATGCTAGGATTTTGCTTTAGATCAGGCCTTTATATCCACCGTTCAGACTTGAGCTATTGGCGTTATATCTGAGATGGATGGACCTAACTTTTGAGCAAATAATCTCGAGGGGGATATCTCTTGGATTCCAGCAATTAAATTTGTAATTTAACCGACTTTTCCAAATTGTAAATTTACCCCATTTTAGACATGAAACCTATGCTAGGATGTTGCTTTAGATCAGGCCTTTATATCCACCGTTCAGACTTGAGCTATTGGCGTTATATCTGAGATGGATGGACCTAACTTTTGAGCAAATAATCTCGAGGGGGATATCTCTTGGATTCCAGCAATTAAATTTGTAATTTAACCGACTTTTCCAAATTGTAAATTTACCCCATTTTAGACATGAAACCTATGCTGGGATTTTGCTTTAGATCAGGCCTTTATATCCACCGTTCAGACTTGAGCTATTGGCGTTATATCTGAGATGGATGGACCTAACTTTTGAGCAAATAATCTCGAGGGGGATATCTCCTGGATTCCAGCAATTAAATTTGTAATTTATCCGACTTTTCCAAATTGTAAATTTACCCCATTTTAGACATGAAACCTATGCTAGGATGTTGCTTTAGATCAGGCCTTTATATCCACCGTTCAGACTTGAGCTATTGGCGTTATATCTGAGATGGATGGACCTAACTTTTGAGCAAATAATCTCGAGGGGGATATCTCTTGGATTCCAGCAATTAAATTTGTAATTTAACCGACTTTTCCAAATTGTAAATTTACCCCATTTTAGGCATGAAACCTATGCTGGGATTTTGCTTTAGATCAGACCTTTATATCCACCGTTTAGACTTGAGCTATTGGCGTTATATCTGAGATGGATGGACCTAACTTTTGAGCAAAATAATCTCGAGGGGGATATCTCCTGGATTCCAGCAATTAAATTTGTAATTTAACCGATATTTCCAAATTGTAAATTTACCCCATTTTAGACATGAAACCTATGCTAGGATTTTGCTTTAGATCAGGCCTTTATATGCACCGTTCAGACTTGAGCTATTGGCGTTATATCTGAGATGGATGGACCTAACTTTTGAGCAAATAATCTCGAGGGGGATATCTCCTGGATTCCAGCAATTAAATTTGTAATTCAAATTTAACCCATTTTAGACATGAAACCTATGCTAGAATTTTGCTTTAGATCAGACCTTTATATCCACCGTTTAGACTTGAGCTATTGGCGTTATATCTGAGATGGATGGACCTAACTTTTGAGCAAATAATCTCGAGGGGGATATCTCCTGGATTCCAGCAATTAAATTTGTAATTTAACCGATTTTTCCAAATTGTAAATTTACCCCATTTTAGACATGAAACCTATGCTAGGATTTTGCTTTAGATCAGGCCTTTATATCCACCGTTCAGACTTGAGCTATTGGCGTTATATCTGAGATGGATGGACCTAACTTTTGAGCAAATAATCTCGAGGGGGATATCTCCTGGATTCCAGCAATTAAATTTGTAATTTAACCGATTTTTCCAAATTGTAAATTTACCCCATTTTAGACATGAAACCTATGCTAGGATTTTGCTTTAGATCAGGCCTTTATATCCACCGTTCAGACTTGAGCTATTGGCGTTATATCTGAGATGGATGGACCTAACTTTTGAGCAAATAATCTCGAGGGGGATATCTCCTGGATTCCAGCAATTAAATTTTTAATTTAACCGACTTTTCATATAAAATGGAAATATTCACTACAATCAGGTACAAGATAAGGCTATAATATTGAATATTTATGGAAATTATTTTAAATATTACAATTTGTATCTGTATAATATCGCATTATTAATTTAGTAACTTTTCGGGATAATTTTAGCTTTCTCATATTAATTAATACAAATTTCGTAGATACATAGATGAAAAAATTATTTCGGGATGAGATATGCGTTTTCCATACAATTACGATATTTTTCGGGATGGTATTGAAATTAGCAAAGAAACGCACCAAAATAGAAAAGGTGTTTTTCGGGCTGGTTTTTCGGGCCAACTTCACATACATCTCTGTATATAGTCTCAATCCCCCACAAAAAAAAAATCACAAAAACATAAGAAATCAACCAAGAAAATGAAATATAATCCGTAAGACTCAAAACGAACGTGGTGTACGATGTGGATGGTGATAATGATAAGAAATTCTACAGATAACAAAACAATTTTTTTTTTGTTTGTGAGAAACGATAATACTATTCGAAGCACGTGCGAACCATTCGAATAAACCCCCAGTTGAAAACGAAATGGATACGCGTGTACCGAGAAGAATTAAGCGATGTAGGGATTCGCAAAACAACAACAAAACAGCAAAAGACGAATTAAATGGCAACCTTGGTACAGTATTCATGACACAGATATATTTCACAATGAAGAATGATGGCCTTTCTGGTATTTTTTTTTCGGTTTATAGTAATGAACAAGCGAAAATTTATAGTGGTGGTATTATTCAAAATATTGTGAGAGTGCTTGAGTGTGCGTGTGTGTGTGTGTGTGTGTGTTGATAATTTTATCTTACACGATACACATACCAAACTAACAAAATGATTATGCGGTCAGCCTAGAAGCGCGCGCAAGCACCCACATTCTCGAGAGATGTATAGCTATAGTTGGTTACACACACACACACACAAACATTTAATTTTTTAGTGAATTATTGCTTAGAACTATTTTTTATCGTGGTGGTACAGTTGTGGTGTATTATCGTCTCTATTCCATTGTTCGTACATATAACGAGCTCTCTGTATAATTTTGAAGTAATTGGAGTTAAAAGGCGGAATAAAAAGACAATAAAATGAATTTTGATGGAAATTAAATTACGAGTAGTTTCGGTTCTCAAATTAAATTGAATAATTTAGTGCGCGTTCAATGAAGGGTAATCTACGAGATCTCTATATTAGATAATGGTTGTTGTTTTCGGTAAGATGTGTTTGTAAGTTGTACTTGGTTCAATTTTATTCTCAAGAAGAGGCAAAATAATTGGTACTCGTATACTCGTACGCACTATTATAGTGTAATTGAGTTATTTACAATTTATTAAAAAATTCTTGACCTTTAAAAATATATTCGGTTCGCTACAATATTTAGTAACGTACAAATATAACGATAACCATTTATGATGGTACCTAGATGGTGGCCATGTTAGACGTTAAATGTGGTCAATAAATTTGGTGAACAACTTTAACGAAATAAAGGTAAAACATTATCACACCTTAAAACCTGAAAGAGAAGTACGTTAAGCAATAAGATTTAGCCTCGTCACCTTAGCTTCTAATAGCTACGAGCAGATAGTTCCGGGGTGAGAAAGCTAGTTCGGAACAGAATTCAGAAAGAGGCGAATGAAATTTCACGGACAAGTAATGGACTTATTAAAATTTAGTGAACACAACACAGCGAAGGAGAATTTGGCACAAGTTGTAGATATTTTTGCTGTTGCTGCCATTTACACCCTCGCTTTCCAGAAACTACCCATTCGCTTTGTGATTTGTTCCCAAAAAGTTCGCTTTTAGTAGTGTTGTTAAAGGTGCCATTATCAAAAAATCGCATGGCGTTAAAACGTCTTTCCTGGTTGGATCATCTGATTTAATTTGACATAATGGCCAAGAATTGCTTCAATTTGACATGTTCGAGTGGTCATCTCGTCAAACGTGAAATTGAAATTTCCTACCACACGAATAAGATGTGCCTTCACTGATTTCACTGCTGCTTCCAATAAGCCTGCAAAATTTGAACTGGCTCGAATAAATCTCCCAAGATATACCGTGATCGTTAAGATAATCTGAAACTGTACTGGTATTATTAACTAGAAGAATTGGTTTCTGATGGTAGCCGCGTCGTGCAATAAATCTTTTTCAAGCAACAAGAAATGCATCCGCTGTTAAATCAGATACAATTTCCAAATGGATTAGCAATAGAAATTATTCCGCATAAGTCTATCCAACTTAGCTAAAGGCACTTGAAATTATAACTCGTGATGTCGGTAAGGTTCCCATTAATTGAGTACTAATAGCAGCACGCATACTTGACATTTTAGTACAAATTGTCTGGTCACGCTGCTGCCATTTACAATCCAGAAACTTCTTTAAGAAAAGAGGATAATAGGGTAGTATGTGGCTATTATTTTGCTAAGGATATGGGAGATTGGCAAAACAATAGGGTGTTCTGTGTCATATGAACATTCAGAATTCCGCAATCTTCCGTTCACTCTGAAAACGCCGTGTTTATCTTTGAAGGGTGCTAGTCAATGTTGTGCGTCTGTGCGTTATTCGGAATTTTCGAGATGCTGGTGTAGAAAATAGTGTAGACAATTCATGTGGCGTAGAAAATGTCGACAATGCGTAGAGTATCTAGAATATTTGTAGACAATGTAGATTATTACTTTTTTGTTGTTTTAACTTCGGTCTGTCAAGGTCAAGCTATTTAAATCATGATAAAAATGATGAAAAATGACCTTGGTCCAAAATCATTTTTCTTGAGGTCCGAAGGTTCCTGAGCAAAAAAATCCAAAAAAGTATATCGTTTGTCTGGATGGATGGATGAACGGATGTCTGTACCGATGATATCTCAAGAACAGCTGTTGCGATTCGATTTTTTTTTCAAAAATCTTCTTTTATTTTTAATTCGGTGCATTGAAACGTTGTTGGATCTCTATCTCTAGGGGCTCGGTACGTGCCATAGGAACAACGGCATTACTTTAAATTTTCCTATATACTCGTAAAGTATATCGTTTGAAAATTTTTGGATCGGACAACAATTTCTATTAAACTTTGGTTCATAAATATACCGTTTTGGCGTTGGTAGCCAATTTTTCGATTATCATAAAATATGTACTTGTCGTATGTCTTTCAAAAAGTCTTGAAGAATTCCAGAAAATCTTAGTACTCAAAACTACCGCTGTGGCGCTGGAAACAGCAACATTTAGTTCGTTGAAATAAAATCGAGTGACGTATAAAACAATCATAATCATTGCATGTTGGTTGAAAGGTTTTGGAAAAGTAACAAATTTATTACCAGCACTTTAGTTCAAACCGCATTAGCGCTGGTAACAAGTTAATACTTTGGTATAGAATAATAAAGGGTGTTTTTTTAAGAGGTTGCCGATTTTTTTTTTGAATAAAACACATATAAAATTATGAAATGACCAAAATTTTTTTTTATTTGGTAGATAATTTTTTGGCATTTAACATTTAAACACAATTTCTGGCATATGGCTACCACGACTATTTTTCACAAATGTCATTCTGGAGGTCCAATTTTCCAGCACTTTTTCAAGCATTTGAGGGCGTATGTCAGCAATGACACGTTGAATATTGGTTTCCAAAGCGTCAATCGATTGAGGTTTATCCACATAAACCAATGACTTCACGTATCCCCACAAAAAGTAATCGAGTGGCGTCAAATCGCACGAACGCGGAGGCCAATTCACCGGACCATTTCTCGAAATAATGTTGTCGTTGAAAGTTTCTTTCAATAAGTCGATTGTTTCACGTGCTGTATGGCAAGTGGCACCATCTTGTTGAAACCACATTTCATTCATATCCATATCTTCAAGATTTGACAACAAAAACTCATTTAACATGGTTCTGTATCGATTTCCATTCACGGTAACGCGTCGTCCTTCCTCATTTTTAAAGAAATATGGACCGATGATCCCACCAGCCCATAGACCGCACCAAACAGTACATTTATCAGGATGCATTGGTAATTCTTGAACGGCGTGTGGATTATCTTTGCTCCAAATGCGACAATTTTGTTTGTTGACGTATCCATTTAACCAAAAATGCGCCTCACCACTGAAGAGAATTTTACGGTAAAAAAATGGATCTTCGTTCAATTGATTTAACGACCAATCACTGAATTCACGGCGCAAACGATGGTCGTGTGGCTTTAATTCTTGCACCAATTGAATTTTGTATGGCACCAAACCCAAATCTTTACGTAAAATTTTCCATAAAGTCGATGGACAAAGTCCAATTTGCTGAGCACGACGACGAATCGATAAATTGTCGTTTTCTTCGACACTGGCCTCAACGACAGCAATATTTTCTTCTGTACGAACTCTTCTCATTCTTGTCGGTGGCTTGGCATCCAAAAGAGTGAATGTAGACCGAAATTTGGTAATTACGTTCTTTATGGTGGTCTCTGACGGACGATTATGTGCACCATAAAATTCACGAAGTGCTCTATAAACATTTTTAATTGAACACTGATTTTGAAAATAAATTTCCACGATTTGAAAACGTTGTTCTGGAGTTAACCTATTCATAATGATTTGCCAAACAATACTGAGTAGAAATGCCACTTTGAGCTGTCAAAACAACTGTCATAAAATAAAACGACATCTATCGGAAAAACAAACCTCCTAAAAAAACACCCTTTATATAACATGAAAAAAATTTACAAAACCAATAAAGAATCAGGAAATTTCTCTTGGGTCATTTTGTGAAGAATTTTTTAGAGGAAATTTTAGTTTTTATTTTTATGTTAATTTTGCGGGTTTGTGCACTAATACAAACATATATCGATTCCAATCCCCATTCGCAAATTGAAAATTTGTTGGTTTACAAATCTGTTGAATAATATTAAATGAAAGTATTATTTGGTGAATTTGGTTCAAAAATTGTTTCTCGTGTATCACATCGATAAATACGCATACACTGGTAGTTTGCTTAATTGTAATCTCGCAGGTGTTTAACCCCTGGTTTAATATACCATAGATGCAACACAGTTGTCGATGTAATCTACTTCTAGTAGTTAGTTAAGGAACCCGGGAAATCGGAACATGTTCAAAACATTTTTTTGAGTCGAATCGAGTTGATCAAGTTACCTTTTAACAAAAGACCAAAGAAAATGTGGTTACGTATCAACTCTATCGATAATCATAACGTCGTATGAGGCTAAATTCGATCTAAAAACAATCCTCTATATGCAAAGTTTATATGCACATCCTTGAAAATGATACTGTTGATACTGATACTACTACCTCATCACCCAAGTTTAACATCTATTTCTTAAGCCAAAGGGTTGGCAAACACATATGGCGGCCACACGAATTGGTTGTGTGTACAATCAAATATTTGTGCACGTTAGATTTACAAGTTTCATAACGATATTGGGGTATTTAAGCGATTTGACCGAAATTAAATTTGTACTGTGTGATAGCCGTTATTATCCATTCGTGGATTTGTGCTTCAACATTTTATTGCGTGGTGATGATTTTGTTCATTGAAGTACCATGGCTCAAAGCAGTTTATTTTGACAGCTTTTTATTTGGTTTAAAAGTTTAACGTGTATATCTCCCTACATTTTATAACATAGGTTTTTACCTTTTTTTGGAATATTTCTAAAATTGTACTAAGCCAGCAAAATTACATTCAAGAAATATCCGTTTTTTCTTATGATACCGTTTTCCGAGCAACACATTAAACATAGGAGTACGTCATTGCCATATATAAAAACTTAATTTGAAATTTTTCAAATGTGAGTTAGAAATGAAGCTGATTTCTACCAGAAACAATCATTTTCGACATTGTCTACATTTTCTACATTTCCGACGCCATTTTTTAAATTGTCTGCATACATTCTCTACACATGTAGAATATTAATTATTTACGCGGTGTAGACAATACGGCAAAACACAGGTGCTAGTCTCGACAGGTTTTCCATGTATTCTGCGTATAATATGCGTAAGTGGACTTCTTTCAGAACTAATTCAGTAGTTGATGAATATGTTGTATTTTTTTCCAAGATGATTTGGACTCGTTATACCATTTTGGTCCATATCACCAGAATTCGAAAGACTTTAAGGCTTCTGGAAGTATGCCTCGACTGGCATAATTTGCAGGATTCTCAGCAGATTTTAAATGATCACATTTGTTTCGTTGTAGTGTGCAGAGAATTTCCGATGTTCTGTTCGCCACGTAAACTTTCCATTTCTCGTAAAGTCCAACCAAATTACTTGATGTTGATTTGTGAAAATACTGTCTTCACTTTTGACAAACAATCTGCTCAAAAATATTGCTGCACAAAGCTTCAATCTAGGTAATGTAACCTGCTTTAATGGATCCTTTGTTTTTAATGTCAGCATGTTGACTTGAATATTTCCAGTTTTACCTTCACACCTACATAGATAACAGCTGCATAAGCTGCCTCACTAGGGGTCACAAAATCCATGAAATTGAGGAGATTAAATATTCCATGGGATGTATTTTGGTATTCTGATCGTTTCTAAATGTGAGGGGTTGTCCCACAGCTGATGTCATTCATTTGTAATATCAGTTGGTAGTTCATCATCCCAGTCTAATTTGGTTAGCCCTAATTTCTCAAATAATATTTTTATTATTATTAATGATGGGGCGAGCCACCCAAGCGGATCAAATACCTTCGAAGATTCAGATAACAAGTTTCTTTTAGTATATTTTGTGTTATCATTTAATTTAATGCTAAATTGAAAATTGTCCTTTTTAGGATCCCATACGCATTTCCTTACTGGGAAACCACTGGGATTTAGCAGTGTGATCAAATATTGTTTGAGATTAGGCTTCATTCATGTCTATTGTACGTCAATAGGTCATAGACGTAAAAATCGTTTCTAATAATTTTAGCTAACCAGGGAAGTTTTGTTTTATTGTTATTTGCAAGTTGGTGTAGTGATCGAATGATGTGGCTGAGGCTGGTGTGTCTTTTTCTCGTACTTTTAATAAGACGGGTTTTATCTCCGTCACCCCTTTCCATATAATTTTAGATAATTTTCCATGAACTCTGAATACATTTTTTTATATTGATGATCTTTTAGCATCCAACGTTCAACAGACTTCAATCTTTGAAGAAGCATGGGTGCAGATTGGCCAAGTGCTGGGTCAGATATTTGAAATGGTATGGCTGCAGTGAATCTGTTTACATTCGTCTTGAAATGTTATTGTACAGCCTTTTCGTCTTCGGTAAGGTAGGTATTGACGTATAAAGTTGTATTTTGTGCTATTGGGTGTCCATAAACTCCCTTCACTCGACCGTTTTCTAAAATTTCAAAAAACTTGTTCAAAAATCTTGATTTTATCAAAATTGAGATCGGCTAGTTGTAAATTTTTTAAATAATCATAACTTTATATGTTGAAATGTTTCGAAATAAGCACGGTCATTAAAAAAGTCTTATAAGAATTTTGACTCCAAACTAATAAAAACTCAGTTTTTGATTTTTATATTCTTCATAATAGCCCGAAAAATTCCCCATTTTGAAGTTTAGTGAAACTAATAAATAATTCTAGATTCAATATCTCTAAATGCCCAACATAAAATATTAGTGTACAACGTCAATATTGGGAAATTATTATTACATTACGACAAGAAAATCAAGTGAGCTTGACTCGCATTTCCATAAAAATGGGTTAATTCTGAATTTAGTTCTGATAAATTAAGTCACTTCGATCGGTATGAAAAATATTAGTTTAAATACATTTCGGGAATCAAGTGCAATTTCCAAATTGAGAGTAGGGGTTTCCTTTTTAGTTGTGGTAAATCAAGAAGATTTTATTGGTTTGAGTAGTTTAGTAAAAGTAATTTCTGGATATCGTAGAGTTTGTCGGAAAATTCCACTAAGTGAAAATGTTAGCGTATGTTTAACACAAGCAAATGAGTAGGGGATGGGTATTCCTATTTGTTCTCGCAATTCAAATCGATTCTATTAATTCTTTTGGAAATTATTCTTGATTCATTTGCTTGTGTAAACCTAAGGCTAGCATTTCCAGATAGTGGAATTTTCCGATAAACTCTCAATAAAATCGATTTGATTCAGGAAATCGAAAAATGATACACCTACTCTCCGTTTTGAAATTGCAGCACTTGACTGTTATCCTGAGGCTATCAGTTTCTTGTAGTGGAATTTTCTGGTAAACTCTACGATTCATTTTCTAAATTATTTATGTCAATTAGAGCCACTAAAGCAACTCACCTTCTGATCTGTGTTACACTCAATATTCTTATACAAATTAATGAATATTTAACAATTGAATTTTATTGAACTTTTGTTATTTTGGCATGTTTTGATTTTTATTTACATTTTTTAAAACCAGAATACCATTTTGTAAATAATGTTTGGAACTCACCTTCTCCTTAGGCTAGGAAGTTTTGCAGCGTATTCTCCAGACTTAGCTCCCTCTGATTAGCACTTATTCAGATCGATGTTATCATATTTGAAAGACCAGCGGTTCATTAGTATGATGTTTCTGACAAAATAACAAAAAACCTTACAACAGTCAAAAAGTGTAAATGAAACCACTACACTTTTCAAAAAATCGAATAAGAGTTCATCAAGATCGTATTTTGTTATTTTTTGATAAATAATATCGTAAAGTGTATAGTTTTAATAAAATAACCAAATTAAAAAAAATGTTGCACTTGTTGATTGTTTCAGATAGGCAAAGGATGTTTTATCGATTTTGAGGTAATGCACCTCACAAATACTCGAAATTCGTTTATTCAAAGGCCAATAACAGAGTTTTGAAAGAAGTTCTGGAATATGGCCACCTGAAACGGAACTGGGCCATTTCTTAACCGATTATGACGGGAAACAGTACGGTGTGTGAGAAAAGTCGTGTGCCTATATTTAAACTAGTGAAATTCCGTTTGATTGGCAGTCTATATGTGCAGGTAGATTTAAATGAATATTCCCGAGGTCCGTTAAAAGTTCCTGGCCATATTCCAGAACTCCTTCCAAAATTCATTTTAGAATCCCATTACATCCAGCGTGGCTGCGGGTAACGAGCGAAATAAAGCAAATAAACCTCAGAATGATGATCATGGAATCTACAAAATGATAAGTACCCTCAACGAAACAATGAACAAATTTACGCAAATTATGGAAACAGATATGGGACTCCCAATGGGCTAGCGCAACTTAAATTAGAAGTACAACATTTTCTTAATGAACACAACATTGACATCATGATGGTTGCTGAGACACATTTTACACAAATGAGCTCTGTAAAATTTATTGATTATAAAATTTGCGATTCCCTAACGGAAAACCTCGTGGAGGATCATCAATTATTATTAGAGATAGAAAAAGACACCATGAACTGGAAAAATATCACGAGGAACATATACAGGCAACTAGCATCTGCTTAGAAGAATAGTCCGGTACATGCACCATACCTGCAGCTTACTGTCCACCGATATATTCAATTAAAAAGCAACAATTTGCAATTTATTTCAAAACCTTGGGAAATAAATTCCTTGCAGGAGCATGTTTTAACTCCAAACACATCAAATGAGGCTCTCGGTTAACATCACCAAAAGGCAAGCAGCTGTGGAAATGTATGCAGCAAGGAAAACTAGATCATGTTTCAGGCGACAAACCAACATATTGGCCAACCGATAGACGGACAATTCTTGATTTAATCGACACTTCCCGGTTTTAATCATACAACGTTTAATTAAACACACAAGTTTTAAATTCAAAATCAAATATATTTTTAACGAACCGACACACTAATTGGCCTCAATTCAAATCTGCAGTGACAGAGACTGCTCATTAAGCATCCCACTTAAAACGAAATCTGAGATTAATGACTACTAAAGTGAAAATGTGTCAAGCGTCACAGAATATTCAACAGCTCTTAAAGAGTAAACGCATACTGCGCAGGCAATCGCTGTTACATAGTTCACCTGAACTTAAATCAAAATTAAATAAAGCTATCAAAAGCCTGAAGACAGCATACATTCAATATTATCTAAGTAAACTTACAGCATCAGAAGCAACAGATTACTCACTGTGGAAAGCCACAAACAACCTGAAACGGCCTACGCAATTTTGTCCTTCGATTCGCCTTCGCGATGGAAATCGGGGAAGAAGCGATGCAGAAAAAGCAAATGTATTGGCCCAACATTTAGCTAAAGTATTTACTCGGGAACGAAAATAATTTACACTCGGAATTGCTGCCTGAAGAAGTAATCAATGAAAGAAAAACAATGATCAGCGAACATATAAACCCCAAAAAGTCACCTGGTCATTATTAGTGGAAAATACCTATAGAACTTCCAAATATATGTATCAAATTAATAACATACATTTTCAATGCTGTTATGAAAACTGGGTATTTTCTTGAAAGTTGGAAAATTTCACAGATCATAATGATACATAAACCAGGTACAGATGAAACAAAAGTAGACTCGGATCGTCCAATCAGTTTACTGTCATCTCTGCCAAAGCTCTTTGAAAAAATGATTCTTGCAAAGCTTACACCAATTCTGCAAGAGTAAAGTATTATACCAGATCACCAGTTTGGATTTAGAGAAAACCATGGAACCATAGAACGAGTGCATAGGATCGTATCAAAAATCAAAAACTCATTTGAACAAAAAAGTACTGCTCTGCAGCATTTTTACACATCGCCCAAGTTTTCGATAAAGTATGGCATGAAGGCCTTGTACATAAAATTAAGACTCAAGTACCATCAAATTATCGTGCGATCATTAAAAATTCGGTGGAAATGTAGTGCAGTGCATCTTCCAATTTAAATGAAATACACGCAGGGGCTCCACAAGGCAGTGTACTGGGTCCAGTGTTCAAATTATATAAAAGTTTCAATATTCATGAAAACCCTCAAATAACATCAAGAGTCCTGCAATAACATTTAGAAGAAATCGCTAAGTGGTTTTCAACATGGAGAATAATAGCAAACGATCAGAAATCAGCACACATTACATTCATTCCGTAAACAAACCTGCCCTCCGGTGAAGTTAAATAACATCAATCTACTCCAATGCGAAACCATTAAATACCCTAGGTCTACATCTAGATAGAATATTGACATGGAAGAAGCACATCGAAACAAAGCGACAACAAATCTATATAAACTGTAAAGTCTTGTTGTATAAAATGGTACTAAAACTAATCTGGACTTACGGAATACAATTGAGGGGCTCAGCCTGTGCAAAAATACTACGAAGAATGGTAACCGCCCCTTGGTACATACGTAACACAAACATACACCGTGATCTCAACATCGAAACAGTGGCAGATACAATACAGCAGTACAGCAGAAAATACCAAACTAAAATAGAACAAAATCCCAACACATTAGCTCGGGAAATATTATGGAGGCCTAGATATCGGCGCCTTAAAAGAAAAGATGCCTTAAATCTAGCTATCTAATTCATAAAAATAACAAACCAAATAGTGCATAATTAAGAATTAACATAGGTTAAGACTTAAAAATTGTGCTCGTTTAATTAGCTTGTAAGATTTGAAAATAATTTGGGAGTTTCCCAAGATAGGAAAGATTCAAGAATAAAGCCAAAGGCAGCTACAATAAAAAAATCAACATAACACACTACTGTGGGAATAAAGTAGTAAGACTTTTTAATTTAAATTTCGCGCGGAAAACCATTCGTCGAAATATTTTTTTTTCTATGTTGGTATGACTGTCAGTGACATTTGGGCCAAATGTCACATCAAAATAATCATTAGTTTTTGGTATACGCTTGTACAAAAAGTGCATTCGGCGATTTTTACAATGAGTGAAATTATTCAACAAAGAAGTTCCATTACATTTTGTGCGCGGAATCAATTTTGTGGTGCCGAAACGTTCAGAATGTTGCAAAAGGCCTTCGGTGATAATTGTATGTCGCGATCAAGTGTTTTTGATTGGTACAAATTGTTCAAAAAGGGTCGAGAACGTGTTGACGACGAACCACGTCTAGGACGGCCATCAACATCAACTGATGATCAACACGTTAATAAAATCAAGGAATTAGTGCTCGAGAATCTTGGTTGACGTCTGTGAAACAATGCTCTCCGACTACCACTATGTCGTGAAACGTATTATAACTGGCGATGAGTCTAAAGATGAGCTGAAGCCGAGAAAACTACGTCAAAGCAAGTCATACATCAAGGTGATGCTGACAGTTTTCTTCGATTATCGAGGTGTGGTGCACTCCGAATTCTTTCCGACCGACCAAACTGTCAACAAGGAATACTTTTTGAGTGTTATGCGTCGTTCCCGCGAAACTATTCGTAAAAAGAGGCCGGAATTATGGGTCGACAACTCTTGGTTTTTGCACCACGATAATGCACCTTCTCATACTGCATTGTTTTTACGTGATTTTTTTGCCAAAAAATCCACCCATATCGTTCCGCAACCACCGTATTCGCCTGATTTAGCTCCGTGTGACTTCTGGATGTTCAGCAAACTCAAACGTGAATCGCTACGCGCATTGGAGGTTATTCCGGAAATTGACTTTAACAACTGTTTCTCAGGACTGGAAAAGACGTTGGCACAATTGTATTGAGGCCGGGGGGGATTACTTTGAGGGGGACGTAATAGATTTGGAGAAATAAAGAATTTTAAAATTATGAACATAGTCTTACTATTTTTTGCCCACAGTATTAAACAGGTAAATTTGTTTTGTTGGATCCTTAAAAACCTAGCGACAAATAAACCCCCGCACTTTCTGAAGGAGCTATCGAACCAAGACGTGCTAGTCGCAAGGTGATCCGTTCAGTCATCAAACGACTAGTATACGATATTTGGCCGTTGAACAAATTCTCCTTCCAAAGCAAATATTACCCACGTCTTATACATAAGATTAAGCGAAAATTTATAGAAACATATTCCAAACCAACAACAAATTTTTCGTACACAACACAATAATAATATACAAAATGGTAAATCACCATTCCGGAACAAAAGTCATAATTCACCGATAACAATCGCAAAGCATTGTATAACGTAAATAAATAAGAAATAATAACTATTAAAATACCACCTTGTATCCCCGATGTCTTTCGTACTGTTCTGTTTTCTTCTTGCTGTATGGTTTTTCTTCGTTATAATTATTTAACCGTTCGTCATGCTCTATCAAATTCCGTTTTTATACCTACACATACCTTCAATATTGTGTATCGCGTAAGGAAGTACTGCATGGAGGTATTACATCTCCCTCACCCTATCTATATACGTTTTGTGTACTCGTCTTACGGTGCGTTCGTTTACATACAATTAAATTACAAAAAAAAAAAAACATAAGACTCTAAGAGTATACAAAAGATAAAGACATTTTGTCTTATAGCTACTTAAGTTTCATCCCGAAATGCCATCATCATAATGATTATAATACGGTTACGTATTATAGACGATAAGCAGATAAACCTAAGACAAAGATCATCAATCCATGAGATTTAAAATAGCAAACAGCTTACGTATGTTAT
This sequence comes from Nephrotoma guestfalica, assembly GCA_963691935.1. Taxonomy (NCBI): domain Eukaryota; kingdom Metazoa; phylum Arthropoda; class Insecta; order Diptera; family Tipulidae; genus Nephrotoma; species Nephrotoma guestfalica. The sequence continues at coordinate 257,550,229 of OY829914.1, forward strand.
TCTATATCGTTTTGAATAACCTCAGCAACATTGTTCAAAATCACTTTGTGGTGCTCTTTTTCATATTTAGTAGAGTGCACCGACATGTACGAGTATTATGGTGGTTAGGCGCCCAGCAGCATTTTTACAGACGTCGCACAAAACAATGCTGCATATCCGGATATTTGTGTGTTTGGCTACGGAAATTTCAAATATCTATACGCGACTAATATCAAATTGGGGATTTATAAAATTCGTCACTCATCAGTTGATTTTATTGTTCATAGTTTTGGTATAGAGTGGATGGAACATATGTTCATCCTGATATCTATACACAGACACACAATTTTCGGTCTGTTGAATTAGGAATGAAAACAATGAAAATATATTACACCTTCCAGAATGCGGTAACTTGTTGTTGTACTCCATATGCACAATTATACATATTACTGGTAATAAAGGAAAAAGAAGAGGGAAATCGGAATTTAAATTAATATTTTTATTGTCATGTATAAGGATATGTATAGGTCGGAAGGACTTTTTGTTATGTTTTTTTAGGCAGGTTATCGAACCAAGTGTACGCGTTCGTACGGTATCAGGGTCAATTGATATTTATAATTGTACGATAAATAAGATTTTAGAGAGACATTTGTGTGTCCTATTAAGTTATTTGATAACGAACTGCTCGGTCTGTAAATCCCGAGGCTAACTACTAAAAAAATATTTTTCATGCAAAATTCGACTTTATTCATCAACATAGGTAGATTCCTTCAAGGATCCTTCTCTAATATTTCAAAACAGTTTTGTAGAACGATTTATCATTAGCCTCAGAAGTATGGTTTGTTAGACGGTGGGAGCAATTTGAACTTGAATTCATACAATTTTGCCATCGTAGCCAACGACTTGTGACACGGTGCTTTGTCTTGTGCTTCAAACGCTCAATAACGCCATGTTATATTCGCTGTTAATGGTCTTTTCTTCCTCAAGATAGTCGACGAATAAAATACCTAGTACAATCCAAAATACCGGTTGATGCATATCATGATGGATCCATGTTTCATCCATTGTCACGTACCGATTCAAATATCCTGTTTATTATGGTTAAACAGCTCCAAACAGTGCTCTGAATCATCGAGGCGTCCGTGGCTTTTTGTAAAGAGTTTTCTCATGGACAAATGTTCCTGCAAGCCTTTTAATATCTTTAAGATATAAGGTATCTCACTGCCTTATTGCACTGTCGAATTTGGGCGAGCAGAGCGTTCAGCGTCATTTGCGTTTGTACGGTCACGTTTACCACCTAGCAAACCAAACAGACGTTCGATAGACGTCCTAAACCTAGCAAAATCCATCCAGCAGAACATTACAAGATAGTATGAATAGTTATAGGCTAATTAAATGCTCTATTCTAATTAAATTTTGGGTTCCAACCCTTCCAACTAAGACGATGGATCCGGCTAGCTTTACAAAATTTAGCATAACCCACATCAAAAAATTGATTTAAAAACAATTGGAAAATTAAAGGCTAATTTTGGGGTAATTAAATGCCTAATAAAATTGTTTTTTGGTTCGTTCGTTCTAGATTACGCTTTTCCACTTTAAAGCTAGCAAATCAGAAATTAAAAATTGGGCTAAAACCGAAAGTACATCACACCAAGTGACATACAAATAATTTTGAACTCATTATGGCCCAATCAAATACCCCATTAATCAATTTTAGGTTCCACTACGAACTCAAATCGGAATTCGGATCACGGCGGAAATTAGAACGTAAAACAAAATTTATTGACGTGGAAATAATTTTAATCTCGATATGGCCTAATCAAATGCTCACTTTAGGTCAGGTCTAAAGAGAGTGAAGCCCAAAATTGTATAATGGAGCGAAAGAGTGATTACGTCATAATAACTCCAAGATGCATCCCTTATTGGTGGTATATATGTGAAATTTGCATTTGGCCGTCGTACAAATTGATGAAGTGCACGCATTTTCTGGATTGTTGCAGCCTTTTTTGCTGCCTTGAGTATTTGAGAATGTCCTCAATACCTTTCAAATATTATCATTGATCCAAGGTTTGCATCTGTATTTTTGGTGTCCGATGTTGATCTACACTGATGGCTGTTTCTTCATTGGTTTGGAGGCTGAGTTTGAGCGCCTCGCATAATGTGTTTCTTGTGTCGGTATCTTTTAACGTGACGGTTTTGAATTTGCCAGTTGATGGCCATTGTGAATGTTTACACCTCTGATTGTCCTGACATCTTTTAATAACGTAAAACATGTCTTGTTGATTGATTTCCATGTGTGTTTGTGTATATTTGTGGGTGGAAATATACTGCCTCTTTTGAATGGCTGGTTGGTTTGTGACGAAATGCCAAGGACTGATCGAAGAAAATATACAGAAAGCATCCATGAGGCTGCTGAAGAGGCAGCAAGCAAATGAAAATAGGCAAGCACTACACCAGTGTAAGGAAAGTCACCGACAAAATTACACACATACCACCTATAAGGGATGGTACTGGTCAAGTATTATCAACAGATGAGGCATAGTTAAAGAGATAGAAAGAATATTTCGAGGAAGGTGTTATCAACAGCACTAAAAATATCTGGCCATCAATTGACACCAATAACGAAACTACCAACACCCATTCACCAAAGAAGCGGGAAAACAGCAATAATCCAAGAATTTTAAAATTCTGGCAGAATACCACAAAAAAGGAAAGAAGGCTTGACAATTACAATCCTGAAGAAAGTTGAGCTAAGAGAATGCAAAAATTGGCGAGGTATCTCCTCAACACACCAATAAAGATACTTGCAATGATCATCCTCGACAGAATCTCACTTACGATCAATGCAAAATTAAGAAACGAACAAGCTGGATTTAGACCCGGAAGAAGCCACACTGATCACATTAACTCAATCAACAATCAACATCAATGAACCATCCAATGAATGGAATTCACCACTGTACCTGCTCTTCGTCGATTTCGAACGCGCATTTGATACGATAAATAGGAACGGAATATGGCAGCCACTTTGTGAAATGGCCATCCTAAAGAAATTGATTGTACGCCTTCAAGAGGGATGCTGGAAAACGAGAAACTATCTCTATTGGATAGATAATTTTATGCCTTAATGCTTGAATATGATTTCGTAACCTGGAAGTTCAATTTTCGATCACTCCTCGCCGCAATTGCGGCCGTATCTCGCTAATAACTCGCTGAATGTTGTGTTCCAAGTGTTCAATCGTCTCTGGCTTATCGGCGTAGACAAGTGACTTAACATATCCCCAAAGAAAATAATCTAATGGAGTTAGATCACACGATCTCGGTGGCCAATTAACAGCACCTTTACGTGAAATTAGTCTTTCATCAAATGTTTCTTTGAGTAAATTAATTGTATCCCGCGCTGTGTGACATGTGGCACCGTTCTGTTTGAACCACATGTCAGCAAGATTTATGCCAGCCAATTTGGGTACAAAAAAGTTAGAAATTATGTCTCTATATCGTTCATCGTTGACTGTAACATTCCGCCCACCAACGTTTTTGAAGATATATGGACCAATGATTCCGCCGGTCCATAAATCGGACCAAACAGTGATTTTCGCTGGATGTAATGATGTTTCAGCAAAGGATTGTGGATTATCTTCACTCCATATCCGACAATTCTGTTTATTAACGTACCCATTCAACTGAAAGTGAGCTTCATCGCTGAATATAATTTTCTTTGGAAAATTAACATCAATATCAATTTGTGTTTCTGCGCATTGGCCGAATTGGCGGCGTGTGCAATGGTCGGATGGCTTTAATTCCTGGACAAGTTCAATTTTATAAGCACGTAAGCCAAGATCCTTAGATAAAGTCTTCCATAAAGTGGATCGACACATCTCCAGTTGCTTAGAACAACGTCCAATTGATTGATTTGGGCCTTGCTCAATGATACGCTGTAGAGCGTCTATCGCTTGTTCGGTAAGCACTTTTTGGTGTCTTACTGGATGCGTATTATCATTTAGAGTATACATGGTGCGAAAACGACCCATAGTTAGCCGAATTAAAAAAGGATGTAATGCACGGCTGTCAAACAAAACAGTATTGCCAACTTAAAGATGTGAACCTCTAAAAAAAACACTCTTTACAACACCCGAGGAGTAAGGCAAGGATGAGTATTCTCATCAGTGCTTTTCCTGATAGTATTGGATAATGTAATGCTGAAACTGGATGTCACGTCTCAAAATGGCATACGATGGGGACTAACGTGTAAACTTAAAGATCTGGACTTTGCCGATGACATATGCCTGCTCACACATAAACACTCAGATATGCAGCAGAAAGTACAGCAGCTATCAGATCTAGCAGACGAAGTTGGTCTCAAGGTAAGCAGTAAAACCAAGACGATTAGACTAAACACAAATATAACCACGCCGATGCATATCAACAATGTATAAATTGACGATGCAAATGAATTTGTTTACCTGTAATAAAGTCAGACGCACATTCAACATGTTACAAAAAGTTTGGAATCATTCTGTCCTGTCACGCAAAACCAAGATACGAATATTCAACTCGTGAGCAAAATCGGTACTACTGTATGGGTGTGAGAGATGGAAACACACAGAAATAGTCAAAAAGAAGTTACAGGTGTTCGTAAACAAGTGCTTTGGACGAATATTGAAATGCTTCTGGCCTAACACCATAACCAATATTAAATTGCATAGAACAACAAATCAGTCAGACATGGAGACCGAGGAAATTACCAAGTGATATAACGAGGATGGCATTGGACTGGAACCTACAAGGGAAAAGGAAAGCATAAAGACCATCGATGACATGGAAGAGAACAATGCTAGCTGAAGCGAAACAACTTGGTAAATCATGAGAAAAGAAAATAACTGTAGCCCTCAACAGATTAAGATGGACCAGCCTAGTACACCGCATATGCTCCTAAATTGGAGATACAGGAATAAACAAATTTCATAGCTGTTATCAATGAACGATTGTCTTCAAATTGCTTGTCCCATACCACACTTCCCTTGAAAGCCACCCCATACTTTTTCCATGATATTCAAATCGTGTGACACATTTGTCTTTTATCTAGCCTGCAATAATTCTTGCTAGATGAATTTGGGAAACAAGATAATGTTGTTGGTAAATCAATGGCAAAGGTCCGAAAAGCTCTTTAAATTTTGGAAAAGCCTCTTCCAAGATAGCTCATACGAAAGTGCAGACATTTTCGTGGTAAGAAAATCAAAGTTAGTAGTTCCGTAGTATGAAATGGTTCCCCAAACCATTACACCAAGTTCTCTACTATGGTTTCTCCTCAAAAAATTTTCCTCTTTCCTTAGATCATGAAAATAAAATTGATGCCCATCAGGATCATCCAAATTAAGTTAATTTTCTTTCGAAAATGCAACTTGGTACCATTCGTGCTTCCATGTCAAGTGATTTTTGGCAAATTCCAAGCAGTTTGCTTTGCGTGACGCATTCAAACGGGGCTTTTTGGAGGTTTTTTTAATTTAAGATGCTTATTATTGTTAAATAATCGCTCGTTTATCCGTGGGATACATTTGGTAACCGTATTCCGAATTTAGCGATGAAACCAATTCGAACAATACCCGAGTAGCTTGTTAATGTCTTCGAATATGAGCAGCAATCTGAAGATTTTTTGTTGTACAGACAAAACAAGCTATAGCTTAGGAAACTCGAATTAGAAAATTTACATAATCCAGCCGTGCCAATCTAGCAGTGGAAGAGCAGCTTCTTATATGGTATATGTACGTAACTTCTAGTAAATGTTCCGGAGGTTGCATGACACGACAGAGGTTCGTTTTGGTTGGAAAAAAATATGTTTGCCTGGTAGCCTGGCGAAGTGGGCCTATGGCCCACTTCGATGGTGGTAAGTTGTCTTCCTTTACAACAACCAGCTGATTAATGACGGGTTGTTTTTCAATATTTGCCCATTTGTAGCGTTGTTGTAATGATGTTAGATAGTCCGTTGACCGTTGAAATGTCCGTTGAATGTTTTGCCATCTGTTTAGCCGTGATTCAGGTAAGTGAGTGAGCTCTGGTTCCGGAATCGACGTTAAAGGTGCCCCGATTAAAAAATTACCTGGCGTTAATGGGTCGTATACGGTTGCGTCTTCACATGGACATAGAGGCCTGGAATTCAGCACAGCTTCAATTTGCGCCAAAAGAGTACTCCTCTCCTCGAATGTTAATGTTGTGGAACCAGCTACTCTATTCAAATGATGCTTCGTTGATTTAATGTTGGCCTCCCAAAGGCCCCCAAAGTGTGGAGCACTAGCAGGGTTGAATTTATGTTTAATTTTATTCTGTGTGAGAAATAAAGAAACCGTATTAATATGGTTTTGATTTTCGAATAATTGATAAAGTTCGTCTAGATATCGTCGACTTCCAACCAGATTGCTTCCGTTGTCACTAATTATTTCTGTAGGAGCCCCTCTCCTCGCTATAAATCTCCTTAGTGCTGCGATGTAAGCTTCTGTCGTCATATCGCTGACCAACTCAATGTGTACTGCCTTCACCGCGAAGCATATAAATAGTACAATATATCCTTTAATTATCTTCTTCCTGCCGCGACTATTGTCAGCCTTGAGGTATACAGGACCAGCCAGATCAACACCTGTTGACAGAAACGGTCTTCCAGAAGACATCCTTGATTTTGGCAGATTGCCCATCAGCTGTGTACGGGTTGTAGCCTTTTGACGAAAGCATACCATGCATTTGCTAACGTAGATTTTGACGATGTTTCGAGCGCCTAAGATCCAAAATCGTTGACGGAGCAAACTCAATAATAAAGTGGGTCCTGGATGGAGATGTTTTTCGTGATATTTTGCAATATAATTTAAACTTATTGTGTGATTTTTGGGCAGAATTAGGGGATGTTTAGTGTCAAAAGGGCATGATGACTCTCCTAGGCGCCCACCAACACGAATTAACCCGTGTATGTCTAAAAATGGAGTTAACGAACGTATCGCACGATTTTTTAGTGAGCGGCCCGATTGAACTGCTTCGATTTCTTCTTGAAAGGTAGAGTTTTGTGCCCATTTTATGAGTAATCGATCGGTGGCTAGCATTTCGTCTAATGTAGGCGGTTCAATCCCTATGGTTAATGAGCTTAATTCTGATGTATCCGACCTTGTTGCCCTTCTTAGCTTGTAGTGATATCTGAAAATAAAGCTCACGATTCGTTTAATTTTTGCAAATGATGAGAATTTTACAAATAGTTCATGAATAAAATCAAAATTTAACTGTCCATGAAATTAAATGTCTGTAGTCCGATTACGTTTTTCTAGATTACAAAACACTTCACTTTTACTAAACTGTAGATCATGAGTTGATAAGGAAGGCCAGGTGTTGCGATGAAGTTGTAACCAATGTGGCCCTTGCCACCATAATTTGTTGCCGACCAGTTTTGATGGTGGTATGCCTCTTGTCGCACAGTCCGATGGGTTGTCCTTTGATGATACATGGTTCCAAAATTGACGTGGTATATATTCGAGAATTTGAGACGTCCGATTCGAAATGAATGTTTGCCATTTTCTGGGGTGTTCTGAGAGCCAAGCGAGTACGATCTTCGAATCGGTCCATGCGTGAATGCATTCAAACTTTACGGGTAGTGATTCCTTGACCAATTTTACTAGTTTACAAAGTAGATAAGCTCTGCAAAGTTCAAGCCTCGGTAATGATACCTGTTTCAATGCTGCTACCTTTGTTTTTGCCGTTATTAACCTAGTGATGATGTCACCAGAATCCATTTCGACGCGCATGTAAATACAGCAAGCGTAAGCTAATTCAGAAGCGTCGCAAATGCATGTAGCTGTATGGTTTTTGCATTTTTCGTGGTAGATAGAGATCGAGGAATGCGAATTTTCTCGAGTTCCGGTAGCTCTTGTCTCATATTCCACCAGCTTTGTTCTATTTTGACAGGCAGTTGGTCGTCCCATCCAAGTTTTAGTAGCCATAGACGTTGGAATAAAATTTTTATTTGGATCGTGGTAGGGGACAACCATCCCAATGGATCAAATAACCTTGCAGCTTCTGACAGAACGTTGCGTTTGGTTGCTTTTCGGTATTGCTCGAGATGCACCTTGAACTGAAATGTGTCTTCTTTTAGATTCCAATTCAGGCCAAGTGTTTTAATCCCAAATGAATCATCATCAAATTCCAAGGGTTTGGTTTCCTGGTGTTCAAGCGGTATGCTATTGAGAAGTTCTTGCAAATTTGACATCCATTTTCTCATGTTGAAACCGCCCGCTTTACATAAAGCGATCGTTTGTTTATATAATTCAATCGCCTCTTCTGTATTGTCAGCTCCGGAAAGTAAATCGTCCATATAAAGATCTTTATTTAGTACTGGTGCGGCTAATGGATAATCGCTTCCGTGGTCAGTCACCAATTGCTGGACAGATCGAACTGCGACGAATGAAGCTGGTGTTGTTCCGAATGTGACCGTACACAGACGATAGTGAGAGATGGGTTCATAAGCATTTTGTCTCCAGACAATTCTTTGGAAATCTCTGTCCGAGTTATGTACCCACACTTGTCGGAACATTTTCTCCATGTCAGAAGAAATGGCTATAGTATTCAGCCTAAATCAAAGCAATATGTTGACGAGATTTTGCTGAAGTTTTGGACCAGTTAGTAGAATGTCGTTTAATGACTGGACAGAACTAGATTTAGTTAAGCCGTCGAATACCACCCTCAATTTAGTAGTTGAACTCGACATTTTCATGACTGCGTGATGAGGCATCCTTATATGCGGTTTTTAAGGATTCGTCTCGTTCAAATTTTCTCTCCATGGAAAATAACCGTGTCATAGCTGCGTTAAATGAATTTCCTAGAGCAGATGTATTTCGGAATGGCAAACGTACTACATATCTACCTGCTAGGTCACGACTATGATTTTCTGAAAAGATAGTTTCACATCGTTTATCTTCTAGAGATGGCTGTGGCAAGATGTTGATATCCTCAAATTGCCAAAATTTTTCGAGGGTTGTATGTAGATCCGTATGATGGCAAATCAGGTGATTACTATGGCATTCCGATTCTTTACTCTTTTGCTTTTCGTAAAATTGTCCGCACAGTATCCAACCAAATATTGTAAGCTGGGCGATTGGATGGTTATCCGAAATAATACGGTCGCTACACAATATATTAAAGAAGGCATCAGTACCAATTATAATTTCGATTTGGCTTGGATGGTTGAATTGTAGGTCCACTAGTTGTAGGCTTTGGATGTAAGTCCATTTCCTTATCTCGACTTTCCTAGATGGCACATTAGACATAAGTCTGTTGAGGATTAAAGCAGAAACCGAAATGGTGTTTTCTGCATTATATCGGGAAACAAGTTGTAACTGTACTGTGGCTAGACCGTTAACTGAGATGCAGGAATGCGTTCTGGATAATCGTAGTCGTTGAACACAGTTTTCACTTATAAACGTAGATTGAGAGCCAGAATCTAACAGGGCTCTTACGGCTTGCAGTTTGCCGGTGGCATCTTTTATGTAGATCAATGCTGTAGGTAACAACGTATGCATTTGATTTCTAAAATTAGAAAATAGGTTTTGAGAACATTGTATAGCTTTGTCTGTCAGGTGAGAATACGAATTAGGCTTAGTCGTGCTCGAAACAAGCGCGTGATGGCTTCCAATTGTTGTATCTTTGAGTGGGGCGTTGGCAGCAGTGGTATTTTGTCGTTTAGACGTATGATCATGGAGCATTGTATGATGCGGCTGTGCACAGATTGAATATTTATAACTCGAAGAACACTCCTTTTCACTATGATCACTGCGTAAACAATTCACGCAGACTCTGTGGTTATCAATAAATTTCATTCTTCCTTTCTGATCAAGAGCTTGGAACCGGAAACATCTGTGAAGAAAATGTTTTGTTGGTAAATTGTGCAGGTTTAGCGACCTTTTGTGTTTGAGCTTGTATTGGTTGGCACGCTTCAAAAATGTTACACCTCTTGACTAAAAACTTTAAAAGATTATTAAATGTTGGGTAATCGTCATCGTTTGACTCTTCAGCCCAATGCATGCGGGTTTCATTATCCAACTTTTCAACTAAAAGATATATTAGCCAAACGTCTCAGGTTTCTGCCTCCTTGCCGATTGCCTTTAGACCTCGAATTACCTCGTCAGCATTTTCAGTTAATTCTCTCAGCGTTTTGCTTCCTTTACTGATGATACCCTGCTGCATAAACCTGTTAATTAGTGCTTGTATAAGGATTTTAGGTTTGCTGTACCTTTCACTTAACTTCTCCCACGCATCGGGATAATTTGCATCGGTTATCGGAATATTCACGAGGAGTTGGTGCGCCCGACCTTTCAAAAAACTCATCAAGCATTTAAATTTTTGCACATTAGACAATTTATCGTTATTGTGTATCGAAGACAGATAGAGATCTCTGAAGGTGATCCAAGATTCATAATTACCATCAAAAGGCTCGATTGTAATGCGTGGTGGCCGTAAGTCAACTGTTTGAGCCCTCGAGAAATCAGTGAGGCCGTCGAAAAATGATCGCTGCTGTTGTACCAACTGGTCAATACTCGAATTTAGCCTGAGAGTTTGATCGTTTGTTGAGCCGATAGCAGGCTCGTTTCGAGATCTTAGGTGACGAGCAAGCAGGCCCTTAGTTTCAAAAAACTTGTCATGAAAGGCGTCAGCATCAGATTCACCTCCATTCATCGAAATTTCATCATTGACTTGATTGAAATCGTCCCAAAATTTATCAAGCTTTTCTAAACGCGCCTCCATTTGCTCAACAAAAACTGTTTGATCAATTTTATCGACCCATTTCCGAATATTAGTGAGAATACCCTTTAAGTTTCCACGCTTTTGAGTTAAGCCGCCAAAATCCGCCATTTTGCACTACACAGAAAATTTTTCGAATACCCTGAAACGCGTGCTACAGTTCTAGCAATCAATACAGAACACAAAATCACTATGACTAGCCTAGTAAATGTCTTTAATATTATTAAATTTAAAGTTATTATCACAATTGTTAAAACACTAATTCACTTTAGCACAATCCGGCTCGAAGGACCATGGTTTGGCGTCAGCCTGGCGAAATACCGATTTATGTTTTCGACGCGTACGGACTGGCGTAAGCCTAGCGAAATACCGTCGCGTACCCAAAATTTTTAAGATAAAGCCAACAAATTATTATTATATAACTGGACAATTTATTATTATAAAATTATAATTATTATTATTATCTAAAATGTTCCTCACCTGATGGTCTCAAAATCGCAATAGAAAGAAATTTTATTTGTTTTGATTGACAAGTAAAGAATTGAGCAAAAATTTAAGCAAAAGGAAAACATATTGTGAATTTGCCAATTTGAGACGTTTGCCAAAATAAGGCGATTTCACGTGTAATTAGCATTTGTTACCTTGTTCTGACGAAAGTTACTAATAATAAATATTTTGACATTTTATGTAATTCAAATAATTTAGTTTCCAATTTTCAGAAATTTAAACTTACATGTAAGAATTTATATAACACAAGAAGGTAAATAAGAATATGTATCTATCTTAAATTTTTTAATTAATTTCTTTTTATTTTAATTTTAGGAATTCTAAACACAAGTATTTTTTAGTTTTCGAAAACCTTGCATAATTACAATTCAATTTATATTCAAATTTCGTTTTGCCTAAAAGAAAAATTGTTGCACAAAATATAAATTCTGGAACAGTATCTTACTTAAAAAAGTTATCATAAAAACTTTATAAGGTCGCTAAAATTTTTACAAATTTAAATAGTGAAAACTAAGCTTTAAAGGTAACATGCTCAAGACTAAAGTTAGCCGAAATAAAATTTAAAAATTATTTAAGGGTCTAACGTTCAAGATTAACATATTTTCCCACTGAAGAGATAAAGTGCCTGTAGTTCAATACACTGGCCGACGGTGACTAACATTGTAGCCCGTCAAATAGGCATACAAGTTTTATTGAAAAACAACTATTGCGATAGTTTAGATTTGTCGCTTTGCTCGTTTAGCAAACTTTCATTGTTGCGCAAAAAGCAAGCATTTTAAACCCTCAAGCTCTCATTTTAACCCTTAAAAGTCATAACATATAATAACACATCTAGTGCTAAATTATATATGCATATCGAAAAAAAATTAATTCCGAACTATTAAAATTCAAATCTAATATATTATGCTGGAAAAATTACATTGCAGGTTTTGGGCGGGTTCCAAAAAACTTGTATTCACCAATGGTGACGACATTTATTTAAAATCAAAAAATTAAAGAAGTGAAAGCCAAAATTTATGTTCAATTATCTTTTGGTGTTGTTCGATCGTATTTGCCAAAAAGCGAGAAGATTGGCCATTAAACATTTCAATCTTTTTTAGTGAAAGAATTTAACAATATTTATGGATTTTCTTTCCATAACGTCTTTGTGTCGTGAACAAAGTGGTTTTATGGTTGTTTAATTTATTTTAAAGTTCTTGAAATTGTTTAAATCTGTCTCAAGTTGTTTAAGGTGGCTTCTTACAACCCTAATTGATTAATATTTTAAAATTTTATGAAGTGTTTAAATTTGATTGTAGTGGTTTAAAATAGTTTAAAAGTGGATGTTGCTTAAAATTGCTAATCAGTCTTTAAAGTTGTTCAAAGTTAATTAAAGTTTCCTAAAGTCGTTTAAATTGAATTAAAGTGGCTTGCAGATATTTATATTTGTAAATTTGAAGCATTAGAATGTCATAAAATTGTAAGATTTGCAAAGTTGCATGGATTTATGGTTGAAAATTTGTACGGTTTTTAAATTTTGAGTTGTAAAATTGGTTAAGCAGTGCCTTGACGCAATATAATTCTGCATGACTTCATTATAAGTAAAACAGAATATTAACAGAAAGGCAAAATTGCCTCAAAACACCACATCTAGTATTTATATCCAACTAAAGTGACAAGACATGATAACTTAACATCATGAATCACATTTTGCTGAAATTTATCCTACACATTCATTCGAGATAAATATTTTTTGAGTCGAGCCAACAAACTAAAAAATAGATAGATAGTATGTTCTCTTACAAGTCGTAAAAAGCTCCTTCTTCATTAAAAATCCTCTTCCGTTCGAAAAGCTAAGTTTCGTTTTGTTTTTTATTTTAACGTTACACGAAACTACTGTAATTAATTTCCATGGAACATTACAATATAAAAAACAACACATCAACAAAGTACAAGATATAAAAGAACAGCAACCATATTACTCCACATAATATTTCTTAATTATGTACGTTATTTATACATGTATGTGTTTTTAGTGTTTGGATAAAGCCAGCCACCATCCTCATCCTCGACGTCGACATCGTCATCGTTAGCGCATACAGAAGAATGAACCACCACCCATATGCTTTCGGTGTATATATAGCACACGATGCCTTTATTGTAGACATACGAGTGCTTCATATTATGAACTGGAACATAACAAAATAACAACACAAACGATATATCTCGAAGAACTCTATATAAGATCTGGCTTGTATGTTATCTTAGAATATGTAAGTATATAAAGTACTTTTCTTCTTGTTATCATAACATACATAATCAAAGTGACTTGAAGTAATTACTCCTTGCTTGCCTTTAAAACTAACATTAACATAACCTCTTATTGGTTCATGTGTACATAAACAGCATAAACTATATATACCATCTTTTTGTGCTCCATGAAATGCTTAAGCACAAAAGCTGATGCAGCAAAACAACAACAAAAAATTATCGTAATTAAGAATTTCAAGAAGATAGATGGATGTGACGAAAAATTGAGTTGACTTTTTTTTATCCACCACATAGAAAATGTATGATTAGATCACTTACATGAGCATACTCGTACATATATATTCACGTGACACTGTAACAAGAACGACATCTGGCTTAAGCGATATCGATCTCGCGCGCTCCATAACCATGTTACAAAATTCTTCCATCTTATATATGGTAAATAGAGACAGACACCCTAAATTATTCAATTTACACGTATACGTGTGTACACAGACGGAGTATGCTTATCATAATTCCTTCTTATATGATTATGTCGTTATGTTGTTATTGTAGTTCTTCTTAAGAAAATTTTCTATTGTATTGTTGGCGGTGTTTTTGTTGTTGCTGTTGTTGTACATCTTCTTTTGTAATTTGATATCTCGTTTAAACATGCCAATTGAGTTTATCTAATTTTATCTAATATGATTTCTTTATAATTTGTTGTTGTTGGTACTTCGTTTGGATGTACATTTATACACTTGTTATAGTTTCTATGTGGGAGAGAGACATTGATAAAGTGTTAATCACGATTTCACTATAAATATATACACGAATAAATATATAGGGCATGTATTCTTGCAATTTATATCTCGTCCTTATAAAGAATTTCTTAGAATACCAAGGCAAATTAAATTTAGAATTGATTGTCAGACCGAAAATTAATGGAAGCTTAGTTACGTTCGTGATCGTGAATTTGTATCATTAAAATTAAAGGTGAATGTAATATTCCATATGGGATTCATGATGAGGAAGCATTTTATTTTTGTACTGATTTCAATCTTCAAAATATTGATTTTTGACTGCCTTGAAGTTATCCTCCTCCTTGGAAGAAACAAATTGTACTGTTAAAATCTAAACTTGTCTCGAGCACAAGTGATAAATTCCGTTAGTCGTGGGTATTCCCGCTATTCGAATATACGTGACACGGAAAAAGAATGAAGAAAAATTCTCCAGCCTTAGGGTTTAAAAGGTTCGCAAATTTGTTAGCTTAGATATATTTTGGACTCGTATGACTATCTACCGAGCGAGTATGACGACTCGCTGATCGTGGGAATTCCCGCTATTCGAATATTAAAAGGTTGGCGTAGTATTGAATCGACCATATCAAAAGCCTCTCGAATGCCTAATTATGTAGTTCTGTGTTCGTATCATTGTAAAACACAAAATAATAAATAATAATTTACAATTGTCTAATGGCGGATACATCCAAAATTATTTGTAATTTATTGAAAGAGTGGAATATTGCGCAACCAATAATACAAAAATTTAAAGGTAAGGTGTAATCTCTAAATATTTAAAAAGGATGATAACTTGTTCCGTTCAATAGAATTTATAAACAATCATAGGTTCCAGTGGTTGCTTACTGCACACTTAGGCCAATTTTTAGGCCCATTGTGATACCACTCATTCACTCCACTTCATTAACCCACCTGCTTCACCTAGTCACACAACTACAGTATACCACCTACACATTGCAAGCTCCATGTCAACCTGTACATTGACATGGAAGGTGGGTCGGCGCGTGACACGAAATTCTGCACTCCATCAGAGGGTCTTAGTTGTATTTATTAGCATCACCGATCGTAATCGATGATGAAAATTCGATTTACATCTAGCCTCTGATGAGATTCGAACCCAGCACCTCTCGGTCCAAGTGCCGAAGCTTTAACCACTGCACCACTTGTCCAGTGGCAAACAATAATAAAGTTAACTCGTAATATATAGAGCATTTCATGCAAACATGGCAAAAACATTTAGTAAAGATGAAATTTTAGTTCCAAATTTTTTGTAATTAGATGATTTGGAAATTAATGATCCACTTGGTTCACATGAAGGTGTGCAAGGCATTACGGCCATCAAATATGTTTTTCCAACTTTAGAATTTACTACTATCATAGAAGCCAGTGATAAGAAACAATTCGGAAGTAATCGTTGTCCCTATCCAGTTTACGAACAATCACGAATTTTGGAGAATTTCCAAAGGATCAGAAATTAAAACATCAAAAGGGAGTTTTCAAGTTCGGTTTTTGCTTGGTCTATTTTTAGGAGATAATTTGGCAGCTAATAGCGCTTTAGGTTTCTCGACTTCATTTTCCTCAAACCATTGTTGTCGTTTTTGTAAAGTTCATAAATCGAACCGATGCGCCAATGAAAATCAGTTAACAATGTGATCCGAATTGAACTATGCTGAAGATATCGCATGCAATAACTTGTCCTTAACTTAATAAAAAAAACTCTTGATAGATCACATTTAAAACCAAAAAAGTTAAAACCTGCATCGACAGCAATAATTAAAATTGTTCAACTGCAATGCTTTAAAAAAGAGTTTGAAAGTTAAACAACCGTATCGTTAGATCTAACATTTAATGCGAAACATCAAGTGATATTGTTTAGAACTCATCAATTCTCGAAATTTAAAAAATTCACAATAAAAGACGCCGCTTCAAGGCAGTCAAATCATGTTAATCTGCTTAAACCAAAACTTCGGTATAAAATCCAAAATTGCATACCAAGCAACAAAAAAGGAGGTCAACCTCGCAACAGTTGATAGGAATATCACCAATACATTTCAATTAATTCCTTTGAACTCAAGTCAACTTACGTATCAGGCAGAATAACCAACAGAGCCCGCTCTACACAAGATGATAACAGAAATCAAAAAATCACATCGGAATAAATAAATTCCTATGCGCCTTTGTCGATATGAAAGACGCTTTTTGCAACGCAATTTTCAAATAATTTAAGCACAAGCTGAATTATGGATATAAATTTCATCCTCTGACGTTATAATAATATGTTGAAAGGCAGGGACATCTGGAACTGTCTTTAGAGGGGCCCTGTCATTTTTTTGGTGGCTGCTTTAGTGATATTCTACCATTTACTCAGCAGATTGTAAGGTGCACTGATAACCAGTTCACTTTAAACCGCTAAGACTGATTGATAGTATGGATGGTTCAGATCTATAGTTCTAGTGAACGGCTTTGGAGGCCGATCGCAGTGTAAACTGAGAGAAAATTGTTCGCACCTTATTTAAAAACTGTAGCGAAAGTTCGTTTCTCGTGCTATAGTGCAAGCCAAAACGAAAGCCACATTATGTTGAGTATCCCGGTATAGTTTCAGACCTACTCAAATTTAATCATATAACTTGTCAGATTTTTGGTCATGGTAAAACAAAATTCATAGTGTTATATACAAAGACGTTAGTTGATATGGTGCATTACCCAAAAATGTTTGGTCTCTCGAATTCTAAATATTTCCTAAATTAAAAAAAAAAAATCTGAGTTTTCTACAAATAGACACTATATGTAGAAAGAAGAGACCTATAACAGCAACGCATAGTTCATTAAGCCGCAACGATAAACTGATGATATGGCCACGGACCAACTATTGTGGTTCCACTTATTGTTCACCAATCGAAAGCAAAGTTTTGAAAATACATATCCTCAAAAACGAGTGAGGGGACTTAGCCACTTGTGCTGCAACACGAAATCCAAGATTGACATCTTAAGAACACGTTTTGTCGTATACAAAATTGATTGTCTCGGTTGAGACTCATATCGGCATAATCTTGTTCAATCATCAAGTTAAAATTTTACAATTGAATTTCGTAAGCAAGTATGTAAGCATAGCATTCAAGTGAGTCTGCTTCTCTTATATTCAAAGTTGTCGTAATTATTGTTTACCTCACCTCGGCTCGCGCTGTCCATAGTCAGTTCTACGTTGACCATCTTAAAAATTGATCTTATAAAACAGAGTCGGACAATCAATTGAAATTTAGATCACTATCACAAATGACACCCAAGTCTCGGACGGAAAGATCTTTTGAAACGAGTGCATTTATGATGCAGAGTAGGAATCAGGGTTGCTCTGTTTTAATATCATCCGCGTATACAAAGATACAAGATTTTTTGATCCCACTAGTGACTTTGTTTATTGACAACATAAAAAAGATTCGATTCAAATGGCTGCCCTGTGGTACACCGGATGTCTCTCTAAATGATTCACATATTGAAAATCAGAAATAATTTTAAGTTTGGGTTAAGAGCTTTGAGTTTGATTAAAACGACCAATAGGTAGATTCTGTCGAATGATTTATTGTAATCGATTAGACCTTAAGGTCAGCAATGCAACATTTTTTTTACACTCACGATGAGACCCATTCATATACCAGATTATACAGTGGCCGCCACAAAATAATGTGCAGTAGAAAATTTCACCCCTCATTAAAAGTACCTGCCTTTCTGCGCCATGTCTCTATAAAATACATTGCCAGATCAAAAACTGAAAACAGAATGGGAGCTGTATTATTCCAATCCAGCCTCACATTTGCTTAATAATCGAAAATTTTCAATCGTATTTCCATCGGAAACAATATATTTTAAAAAATCACAGGAAAAGGACGATCTTCATCCAAGCAATACACAGTCCAAGCAAACCGATTTCGATGCTAAAAATGAAATCCAATTAAGGCCCATTGCACACTTGAGCTATGTTTTTCTAGCGAAGTGAACTATGTTTTAATACGGGTTCTCGGGTTTTACAAAACTGAAATAAATGAAACCGAATTCCTGGAGCTCAGGAGCTGTTTAATCCTGAGATTTATCAATGTTTCACTTATTTGAGTTTAGGACACCAAAACGGGAAGCTGCTAAATGAAAACCTAGCTCAAATCAGTCAAAAAACATAGCTCAAGTGTGCAACGGGCCTAAAAGTCTCGTATGCAGTTCTGAAAAAAAAACTATTTGGAATGGTTGGAATATGTGTAATTGTTTCGTGATCTTTAGGCAAGTAGGTTTCGGAACAGAAATTTTTTGGATAAAACAAATGACGAGAGTTTTACAGCATTTTTTAAGACAGTAGCGCTTTGAGAACTAAATTCGGAGAAAAAGTTTTTGTTTGGACTAAACTCTTTAAAAGATATGTCACATGATTATATCGGAATTAAAATTAGTTTATGTATCTTCGTCGCCAGGACGATAATTTTGAGTGCAAATAAATGAACAATTTATCACCAGTACCAAAGCTTTTAGCACGGGTTTCTCGAGGAATGATCTACAGCTACTAATTTTCCTGCGTTTGTTTCACGCGCTAAATTCCCATTAAAAGCGTTCAAAGTATTGTGCCTTAAATTTTTTTTTCATAGTGTTTGCTGGATAAGACGGCTCTAAAATTTGTAAACTTCTTTGAGGTTTTCTCCGAGTAATGAATTATGGTATAAGTGCTCAGATCACAATTTTTTTATAGGGGTGAACTTAGAGACTTGAGCTTTTTGACCATGTTTATCAAGACTAATATTTCAGGCAAAATAATGGGCTTGGTGTTGGGCTATTGTATAGTAGAGGGTTGGAGAAATTTGAATCTTTAAACAATGAGGGCGTCACTTGTGTGAACAATATATGTTTATATGTTTCCCTCTCCAACTTGAACATACTACGATACTTCGATGTTATAATTAAGAAGTTTAGTTAGCTTGTCTAATCCGAAGAAATGTTTCCCAAGCGTGAAGATCTTGAAATAAGAAGCACTGGGTTCAGTGTCAGTCAGCCACTCCATAATAACTAAGAATAGAAAACCGGGCCTACTTTTAAAACCAGCAATGCTGCCTTCCTACCCGAATTTATATAGATCCCTGTTTTCTTGTACCTCCTATTGCGAAAATTTCCGATTGGCATATGTACGGTTGGGGATTTTCCTAAAAGAGGATATAATCATAATCCTAAGAGAAGATATAGTCTCAACATGGTCCCGTTAGGGAATCCACATCGACAACTTTCTATGAAAACTCGTTGTTTTTATCATTTAGTCTGATAATTGGACAATTTCGCATTTGTCAGATTTAGTTTCTTCAAGGTACAGACCTGATGGCTTTACATTGAGCTCCTGTGCAAGTTTTCGTTTACGTTGCTATTGGCCATCAAACTAAAGCCGCGTACATAATCATTAGGCCTTATATTGCCTTTGATATACAGTCATAGTGTCATTTGTGAACAGATGTGGGTGTTCCATGAGCACAGATAAATTAAGCCGGTATTATTTGCAGTGTTTCATCTTGAAATTATAGCACGGGAAATAAATTTTCCTGTGGTTTATAAGCATGATGCAAAGGTTTTTTTCTGGATGGTGACTCAGACCATCTTCTCTGCACCAGACGTTTACTAGCCCTAACAGCATATTAATATGCCACCAACCATCAGGGCGTATCCGTAATGAACGTACTTTTTAATTGGGTGAGAAATTGGTTTATCACTAGCAGCCACAAAGAGATGATAGAATTATTCCTTAGGGACATCGTTTAATCGCTTCGAGCTTGATGGTTTAATCAGATGAGAAAGCCTCCTGTTCTTCAACGCGTATGCTTCAACTTTGGTGCCAAAAGGCAGACAACAATATTTCTCTATTCCGAAGTGTATCTTAAATTTCTGTTGTCAGCTGGCGCAGAGCTGTCTTAATTGATTTTTCAGCCTGATGTAGTCTGGCAAATAGGTCAGTTTCCCATTTGCACAAGACTCTTGTCTCGAATTTGTAAAGTATTTCCACTACAGCGAGTTTTGTATATTCATTGATATACTCGTATTATATATGGCTTCGTGTACCACACGAAGCCAAGTAGCAAAAATCTCTCAAAGGTTGGCTCGCATATTGACAATATAGGTTCAAGCGAGAATTTATTGAGATACAGGGTGTCCACCCGAGAGGTTTACAATATTGTTATCAACATTTAGGCGAATATTAATATTGACAGTTCATCCTTGACAGTCGTGTAGTAGATAGGTGGCACATTAGTCATGAAAAATATTCGATTGCACAACGTATTTTAATAGTGAAAATCTTTTATACAATTCAATCATAAATTACATTTACATTAAGAAAATTGGTACCTTTAAAGCCTACAATTTTCCGGATTATTAAAGAATTTGATGAAAGAGGGACTGTGGCAAACAAGCCAAAGTGTGTGCAACAACGTGTAGTCCAACGACAGCAATCAGACACCATGCACAAGAACTTGGACTTAGAAGAACTTGGAGCTGCTACAAGAGCTGCTACCAAGAGGTGATTTGTGGTGCCGTACGTATGCAAATACGATGCCGTTGCTTGACAATAGCTTCCGGATTTATTTGAAAAATTAATTATGGGTGAAGAAGCTCAATATCACTTAAATGGACATGTAAATAAACAAAACAGCCGGTTCTGGACAGTAGAGAATCATCCCTTGGAAATAACGGTATGGTGTGCAATTTGGGCTGGAGGGATAATTGGACCATATTTTTACGAAAATCCGCAACCGGTTCACCTGTTACAGTTACTGATAAATGTGATCGTGATTTGATAAGAAACTTTTTTTAAATCGGATTTGTATGCCAACGGTTTGGTGGTCATGTGATTCTAACAGGACAGTGTCACATGCCGTACTGCTAGAGAAACCATAGAATTGCTACGAGAAATATTTCCACAACAGCTGATTTCAAAATCTGGTGATGTGGGTCCGCGGCCACCCGATTTAATTGCCCCAACTCCCTTTTATTGGGTTTTCTTAAAAGTAAGGTTTATGCAAATAAACCAGATAATATTGAACAACTTAAAAGGTACATTGGAGAAGAAATTAACAAGATACAGCTAGGGTGGCCAAAACAATTGTTTCCGTATTTCGAGGCAGCGTATTGATAGGGTTGCGAGGAGCTCCCCACTTATTCTTATTTCTTTCGAATCATCACTATTTCGGGACGAATATGGACGCGTCAAATTTGTCTGCGGAAACGAAGCGTCTCCAATAAAATAGTGTGCGAACGTTTTGGAATTGTGTGGTAGCTGGCAATCTGAGTGAGCATCAGATGTTGCCAGTAACACTATACTAAAAAAATTTTATAGTTAAAACAATCGGAGCCAGTACGAGAAGGGCTTTGAATTCTAATGTGTTTTCCGTTTATATACCCAACGCAGTTTGACAAGTTCCACTTTTCCCAAAACTGTCTTGCGGTATCCTCGTAGTCTCTTCGGTTTGGAGCTGCCACATATAACGGCGAGAGAATTTTTCACAAAATTGTGCATGTCTCCAAAATAATCTTCCGCACTGTCGATTTCCCCATTTTAAATGACCAGGCCAAAAATTTGATTGAAACCCCGATTGCGATAGATATAACTAAAATATTTGAATGCTTATTATCAGAAAGAGCTTTGGAATTTTTTTTCATTTAAATATTATTACAACTGAATACAATTCATCTAGTAATTTTGCTTTCTGAATTTAGTCACCCGTGTATGAGAAGAGGCCCATTGGCTAGCTCCATTTATAGGTTATTTAAATTGGTTTCGTTCTCTGCAATCGCCTTACTGCATGCGAAGTGTCAAACATACCATGAAGCTCCTCATTTACGTGTTGATAAATACGTTGTCCATGAATTACTGCAAGTTTATTTTTTCTTAAGCCACCTGGATATTTAGGTCCCTATGAAGGTCATCATTCCTAATGTGCCACGGAGCGTTAACTATACCACGTAACACTTTGTTTTCGTTGTACAGACCCAGAGCTGAATTCCGTAGTCCATACAGACTTTAGCACCTGTTGCTATAATAGCAATTTATTTTTAGAAGACAATTCCGAATTTTTCCGGAGCAGGTAATACATTTTACTATATTTGATATAAAGTTCATCTTTTTTCTTTTTAACGTGCTCTTCCATCTGATCCAGGTATCTAAGGTCATTCCTAGATATTTAGCCTTATTTGCATACGGAATCTGCTGACCGTCAATGATTACAGCTTTGTAGGTGACTTTTAGATTAGTAAAATTCACATGCGTGGATTTCGATTCATTGAGCTCGATACGCCACATTTTATGGTTTTGAAGTTTCATTGTCGATTCCTTAATAATGTCTCCTGCTGAGAGAACTGCAGTATATCAGAAAATGTTGCAACGATAACATCGTTTAATTGAGGTAAATCTCTGGTGTAGAGTGGTAGAGAATAGATCCCAAAACACTACGCTGCGGGGCTTCTGCCGAAACCATTTTTAGATCGCAGTATTCTTCTTCATATTTAACCCGAAAGTGGCGATTCTCTATGTATGATTTTAAAATCATTAATATTGTTTTGGTAAATCTCTATGCAGTTTGAAGAGTAAACCTCTGTGCCGCATCTTATCGAAGGCCTGCGCCGCATCTAAGAACATACTAGAGCAAACCTTTTTCCTCCATATGAATCTGCTCAATAGAAATACTTCTCTCTGAAACCAAACCGATATTCTAGGATAAGGTTTCTTTGTTCTATGGTTCTTCAATATTTTGAGCATCAGCCTCTCAAACAATTTCGCTAAGTGTTGGTAGAAGTAAAATTAACCGGTAAGATTTTCTATCATTTAGGCTTGCCCGGTTTCGGAATCATTTTTACTTCTACTACTTCTGCTGATCGCATTGATTATGTGCAATAATTTACGGGTGCCTTTTTCAGGCAGCTTCTTTATTATTTGCCCTTTTATCAGATCGTAAACAGGAGCTTTCTTTGCTTTTACGTTCTTAATTTCAGCTTTTAGTTCTTTCAATATTACAGGCCAGTGTTTTCGTAACTGGCCTGCCGACCTAGAGTTTGAAATGTTTCTTCAAGATGTTCAGCAAACAGGTCAGCTTTATCTTTCGCACTTCTAGCCCATCTCCCATCGTTTGTTTCGATTGGGGATCTGCGTTTTTGGTCGTTTTAACCCTTTTGTTGCTTTCCAGGGGGAATAGTCGGTATCTTTAGGTGGATCTAGAGAACGAAGGTATTTTCCAATAGTTTCATTTTTCACTGCTTTAATAAGTGCCTTAAGTTTGATGCACTAGTTGTTTGAGGTGGTTTTATCATGCGGCGCACGCATAGTCTGCCATTTCTTTTGGGCTTTTCGTTTTCTCTGCACTAGTTCTCCTACTTCTATTAGTTAAATAACGGAGTTTTCTTTCCTGGATGATAATTTGGAGATGCATTTCAAAGCCGACCATCGTATGCCATCATTGAGCCTGTCTATTTCCTCTTCTATTTTATTTTCACTTTGATTGGCACCTGAAGTTCTACTTTTTACACTCAGAGAAAAACGTACTATTAAATTCGCAATAGTACAACTATTACTTTTGCGGTATTCTTTTTTCTTATTAAATCCATGATTTTCCATTATTTTATACAATTGATTCAATAGGATAGACACGGTTGATTTTTAATCCAAACATAGAATTAATATTGCAACAAATACTATTAAATTAACAGTATATACCTTAATACGTCCTATATCATACTGATTTTATAAAGAGATCTGTTTCAAAAACTCATCGATGCAGCAGAAAAAATATGTCGGGATATAATTATCTCGAGACTAAACCGGTAAACGAAAAGTGAATATTGATACTATTAAATTGATGTTATATAACATTAATATTGTAAATTCTCTACTATTAAAGCAACAACTTGTTTGTTAATATTAAATCTGCCACTATTAAATTATTAGTACGCACCGTAATATTTAACATCATACTATTAAATCTAGGTTAATAGTATAGCGACTTTTCCTCACGATTCAGTTTTTATCGAGAGCTTAACAAGAAAGGATTAGTTACGGTCTAAATAAAATACACAAGTTATTAATATTAAGTTTAACGTGGTTTAACGTGGTTTAACGTGGTGCAATTTATTTAAAAAATAAAGGTGAATATATAATGTGTTCAATAATATATATATATATATATATATATATATATATATATATATATATATATATATATATATATATATATATATATACATATATATATATATATATATATAGTTAAATTAAAAATCGTGTCGGTAAAAATGTGATTCTATGATGAAATACAATTTTCTGGAGGTTAGATTCTTATTTTAGCACGTGTTTTTAGTGTTCGTTTATATGCTAAAGGTTGTGCAACAAATTGTAACTGTCTTTAAAAGTAAATCAAAATGTAATTGAAAACATTTTTAATACGGTTAAAATGCTTAGTACCTAAAGTAGATTAGTACCTAAATTGTTTCAACTTTTATTATGCCACATTTTTGCATACATGCTTTTTAATTTAATGGAGTTTCGCCGTGATAAAACAAAACCGAATCATAATACATTAAAACTTCAACATCTAGTAATTTGGCAAAATTAAGGCGACATGGCTGACCTATTAGACGAATTTATAATGGAACCCTCCTGTGAATCAGATATACCTGTTAACAAAGGAGAAAATGAATTACATGAATTAATTTGTGGTAGATTTGGGTTTGATGAAGCGATTTATCGGCGTGTTATTGGTAAGATGGTTATCCATTTTTCTTAACCGTAATTAACAATTAATATTAAACATATTTTTGATATTTTCAATTTAATTTTAGATCATGATTTTGACATTGAAAGCCTGTTAGTTACAACTGACTCTGAATTAAAAGATTTATTTCCAACTCCTATGTTAGGAACAAGGGCGAAGTTTCACTTTCATTTAAATTTATGGAGGAAGAATGTAAGTCTTACATCGTTATGGTGGTTAACGTAAAAAATACAAATTTCTTTATTTACAGGCCAGTACTATTTCTGTATCAAGCTCCTGTCGGGAGTGGATTGAAGCACAATCACCAGTTCCATCGCCCGAGCCGGGACGCATTGATGTTATACCATCCTCTCATAATGAGATTACCACCGCGAAACTTCTTTCAATCCTCAATAGTTCCGAAATAGGTGTTGAAGTTTTAAAATATTATGAAGAACATAACATTCTGGATGACGCGAAAAAAGATATATTGACGTCATTCATAATAGAATCATATTTTAATAACAGAAAATTAATGACCATACGGGATGTAGAAATTCATTCGATCTTTCCAAAGGAATGCAAAGTGAGAGAGCATTTTTATTTGTATTATATACTTTTACTGACAAATTTGACAAATTGATTATTAAAATAAACTTTTCTCGGTACATAAAACTCATCTCACCCAAATTATTTTAAAAATTTATTTCTCCGCGTAATCACAATCATTTATTAATTTAAAAAAATAATGAGCTTTTATTTGTACTTAGAAACATTTAGTTTATCCCTTTTAATCGGTATAGAATTAGAAATGTTAAACTGTAAAAATATTGCATTAATTCGTTCTTTCCCAGGAATATTATTTGCGTAAAAGAGGCCACGGACTAAACCCAATTGGAAAGCTTCATGACCATTAGAAACATTTTCTTTTCGTTTTGTTCATGAATTTGATGGTCCACCAATTCATGTACACCTTCTTAATGATGGGACAAAAGCATTCAGACTAAAAAAATACTAAATTAAATAGCATAGTAATATTTATTTATATTTTTATTATTGAAAATCAAATTTTGAATTAATAGTAATAAAATGAATTAATATAAATAAAAAGTTAATACATTTACAAAATAGTTTTCTTTGTTTTCATTTTTAATTTACAGGTACAGGTATAATTTCTAAGGTACACACCCTTTGAATTAATAGTACATATACTAGCTCTTTTAATAAGTTCATCCTATTATTTTAATGGTTAATCTCATTATTTTGCATTGGTGTCTAGTACAATTTGTCACATTAAATTAATAGTATTCTTTCTATAATAATAATAAACACTATTGTGACACTAATACGATTCTCCTTTTATATTTATAGTAAATCAAATCAATTTTAATACTCTACATTATTATTTTAAAGGGTAACACTATCAAAATAATAGTAGATAGCAACCATTATTATAACAGTTTAGAAACTATTATTTCAAAATGGTATTTACTATTGACTAAAATTAATAGTAAAAAACTATTAAAATAATAGCAAATTATGTTAATTTTATAGTATTTTTCTCTGAGTGTACGCTACTAGCTGCATAAACAATTTCCATTTTGCCAATGCCCATCATTTTCTTAGAAGATGAGTTCTGATATGCCTTTAGTGATGTAGAAATCTATTAGGTCTGGGATTTTGTTAGGATCAGATGGCCAGTTTCCCTCCTGAGTAAAATTCACAATTTGAGAATCGGCCAACTGCAAGTAATTCTTTGCCCTTTGAAAAGGTTAATCTTGAACTCCAGAAGGTATTTTTTGCATTTTCACCTCCGATAATGAAGTTACTTCCTAACTTCTGGAACAAGTTAATGTAGTCTTCTTTCTTTAGGTTATACCGTGAGGACAATATATTGCAGATATGTTACAGGTCTTGTGATAACCAAATTTATCTATCTATTGCAGACATTTTATTTTTAGATATTTTGGAACTTGGCATTTCCAACAGATCGAGTCGATCCAGTACTAACTTATTTCGTTTATTCTATTCCTCAAGGCTATTTAAAATTGCTTGGACAGTGTTTTTAAAATTTTCGGTACCGTTGAAGAGGCCTGCTCATATGTATAGTTCTCCCTACGCATAAGCGCCTCATTTCTTGCTCGATCCTTGTTTGGATGACTTAGAGGGGGTTTGTGTGCTTAATCCCTCATTTTCTGTAGCTGCTTGTGAACTTCACATCCTCGGTAGCTGGCAGGATTCTGCCCATTACAATCTATGCATTTTCCTGGTCCTTCTTTAGATAGTTTGCAAGTTTATTATGGGTGCTTTCCTGCACATTTGGTACAACTTGGTTCGCGCGTCTCATATCGTTGCGTATGGTTATAACTATGGCATTTTTTACATTGCACGATTCTTGTACTACCTCTTTTAACAGCTTCGATCTTTACTCGCATTTCTATTTGCTAGGATTTGTCAAACGTTATTATGAACAGCGGAAGTTCTCCTTTTGCAACGGATTCTAGTCGGCTCTCTCCGCTTCGTCTTTCTTTTTTAATACTGTTCCCGGCATCAAGGATTTTAAATCCTTTATTTTCTAGGTGCTCCATTAATGAATTACTTTCAAAGATAGGATGTAGGCCTTGTACCACTGATATTTTGCCATATTCAGCGTCTTTCTCCAGTTTCTGTATTCGTTTGGATTGGAAGTGTTAATCTTCCATACATTATTGTTCAGATCAGTGATTTTGCACTTGTTCTGTAACAGTACTCGTTACACTTTGAATTTCTGAATAGTTGGTTACACCCACTATAAAAATCGGTAGAGGGGCTTTTACCTTTGGCTGTGCTTCATTTTGTTGAGCTGGTGACTTTCGGGTGATTTTTCTACCTCTGGTGAGGACTCAGCTTTTTTATTTCTCTTGTTTTGTTTAGCTTTTCCCTTCTTCAACATCCAGTTAGTTTCCATATTTAACTCTTCCTCGTCCGTTAAGTATTCAGTCTTCTGCGACTTGTCTCTTTTGGGTTGTACTTCGTAATCTGACGCTTCTATGTTTATGGTTTTGTTTTCCGTTTTTCAATTTGTTTTATCTGTTTTCAGGCAGATTAATTCGCGTTGAAGATAGGAGATTAGACGCTCCAGGTCTTCAATTTTTTGTTTTAGTGCTCGATTTGATTTTCTTTTTCTAGATTAGAATATCCATCATTTGCATTGCTATACCGATGTTGAAGAAATTGGTTCCAGAACTGCTTCTGCTTCTACTTTTGGCTTACATCCTTGCTATATTTGACTGCTGTTGAAACGGACCCGCTGTTGCAAATTGATTTCACTAACATGCAATAAGTGGTTCCTTCTAGAATCTATAGAACTGGCCTCCGAAGAGTGTGAATTAGCCAATTTGAAAAATGGTGTTACAATACATTGCCCAGGGTGCACCCAAATCCGATAATACTTCGTGGAGATCAATCATTTGCACCCCTCAACCTATTGAATGAACGTATGTATGTGAAGTTATCCCAGAATTCTATCCCAGAAAATAAAAATATTTAATCAGGCAACACTAACATATCAATAACCAATTTGCTCTTGTGTGAAGTTAGCCCAGCCCAGAACTTTTATCAATTTTAATGAAAAAATGAAAAATTATCAAATTTATTAAATTTGATTTGTTTATATATAATAAAAAAAATTAAAAACTAAAGTACCAAAAAACTGTAAACTTCTGAATTGCATGTAGTAAAGGAAAATTACAACCAATGTTAAAAATGTTCGATCCGTGGCAAGATCCCTAAAATGAACTCTGGGCTGGGGATTTTATTGATTTTATATAAATTTTCGTCCCACTCGATAAATCTAAGATTATTTCGCCAAAACTAAAAATGTCTCGGATCAGGGCTATATGATTTTGAAATGTATACATTGGCTGTAATTTTCCTTTACTACATGCAATTCAGAAGTTTACAGTTTTTTGGTACTTTAATTTTTAATTTTTTTTATTATATATAAACAAATCAAATTTAATAAATTTGATAATTTTTCATTTTTTCATTAAAATTGATAAAAGTTCTGGGCTGGGCTAACTTCACACAAGAGCAAATTGGTTATTGATATGTTAGTGTTGCCTGATTAAATATTTGTATTTTCTGGGATAGAATTCTGGGATAACTTCACATACGTATTGAATGATATTTATGTAATATGTTACTTACCAAAATTGTTAAGGCAAGACGGCATTCTGTTTCGATTGGTCTTCGCAATGAGTGCTTAGTAAGGTCGTACTAAACTTAGCAACATTTCATAAATTTACCGTTGGTAAAAAATTCCTCTGCACACAAATTTAGAGGTTTCATCCATCATCTTCTCTGCTTTGACTTGTTTAAATACTTTTTGTATATTACCTACAAAGTGTATAAATCTGTTAACTGGTCCAGTGCTTGAATTGCGAATTAATTGTATTAATTCTACTTTTGACAACCGGAGCGGATGTATTGAGTTTTAGGAAATCGAACGGACGACGGATCGAACGAAATGAGCTGATCTATTCTGTTGGAACCTTAAAACTTCATAATGAACACTCGCGTTAATTTTTGTTCAAAAGTTTTTGTCCAAGAACTTCACACCTGTAGACAAACCTTGTAACAATATCAAATGGTGTGATATCAATGCAAGATCTGTATCAAATTATTGCAACCGCGTCTATTGCTAATCACTAAATTTTGGATACGTGTTTATCGCTAAATTATAATAAATGTGGTAAACCTTTCCAAAAAGAAATCTTTTCATCTGATAAACTTCTAAATTCAAGTGGAAACAACAAATAAATATCGATTTTCTTCAAATCTTGCGGTAGGTGATGATAAAATTATACCTCATACTTATATGCATGTAATATTCTCGTATATAAGAACATTATTTATCCACAATCAAATCCGATTTCGCCACAAAAACTATTTATATTCTCCTCACATGCACCCAATGTATTCGAGGCGTGTGTGTACATCCAGAATACAAAATTTATCGTTCCATGTTAACAATTTTATCCATCATTAAATTTTTTTTAAAAATTTACGAAAAATAAAAAATTATTCAATATTTACAATATTGCATCGTTGTTCGATAAATATACATACATACAAACAAACATACCTATACAGATAGCACATAAAATAACAACAACAAACTCGAGAAAAATGTATCTCAATTCCCTGACCTATTACCATAATTTCACATTTTCCACCCTCACACACAGTATAATTTTGTTGGTCGGTCGGTATTTGTGCTTATTATACACGCACACATGCACGATACTAATATTTCCAATCTGCGCATGAATTTCTTTTTTGGGAAAATTCATCCGAACAGAAAGAAAAATAAATATAAATTTCCACGATTCAGGGGAAAATTTTCTCTCTCGCATCACATTCCCAATTCATTGTATACTTCCAATGAGCATCAAGTATACGCTCATATAGAAAATGCATGTAAACCAATGAATATAAAATTTCCACGGCACAATACGCAAATATAAAATATAAAATATATATAAAATTACTCAATGAATATATTTTTGTGTAACACACTAACCGTTTGACAACAACAACAACAGAGCAACACCAACCGACCGATTACAAATAAACAACAAACGTCTTAACAAACGAAAAATAAAAAAAAAAATTTTGTTCCTTTTCCACTTTGAATTATTCATCAGTTGAATTTTATCCGTGACGGAGTTAAGACCGTACGTCGTCAGTGTGTTAGTAAAATTAAAAATAAAATTTTGGGGAAAAATTTTATAATTTTACAAAAAATTTATTTTTTTTATTTGTCGTAAATTTTTTTTGTTACGGGATAACTTTTTTGCGCAAAGTGTTTTTTTATTAATTTTGTTTTATTCTAGTGTCCAGCATTATTCGGAATTTTGTGTAGCTACTTGCATCCAAACAAAAAAAAAATCGTAAATTTGGAAAATTAAATTTTTTGTTTTAAAGTGTTATACTGTGTGGTGTGTATTGTGTGTTGAAAAGTGTTTTCTCTGTCCACGAAGAAAATTTATATTTTTAGTGTGATGAGATAATTTTCTCGTTTTCGAAAAAAAATAAAAATATAAAATAAAAAGTTTTTCGTGAAAATTGTTTTGTTTAGTGAAAAGTATATAGTGTAAAAAAAAAAATATTTTTAAAATGTCGAAATTATTAATTTTATGCTGTGGAATTTTTCTAATTTTATTAAAAGGTACGTAACCACTTTATGTATTATGCTTATATGCAACTAGTGATGTGTGTGCGTGTGTGTGTGTATGGATATCTCATAATGTGCTGATTATTAAAGCAGAAGTTCCGTAATTTATGTAGGGAAACGAAACGAAACGAATTTCTGTTTGAGTGATTTTTCATCGTTGAGTGATTTTAATCGTATGCCGGTATCTTATAAACCACACAGTAAAATGTTTTATTTATAATTTCGATCGTTTCGTTATTTTCGGTATTTTAAGGTTGATTGTGAAATTTTTTCAGAATTTGGGTCAATAGTGCGCGTATTAAGAAATTTTGTAAAAAAGAGTTAGTTTACTTATGGGTGTACGCAACAGGTGGAGTTTTAAACTTTTGACAATTTAAATGTAAACAGCTAAAAATTACCCGCAAGGGCTATTATTTTGGTTGTTGGTACATACGTAATATAAAATTTTACCTGTTGCTGTTATACCCCCTCCTTTGCTACCTAAGAACTTTGGTATGTGTGATAAATTTGGTTGATGTGTTGACAACATTCAAAATTTTAAGATTTACAACTACCGTTTTGCAATCAACTCACAAAATTTATTTTATTTTGTTAGCTTTCAAAGCTTCACAAAAATTTTAAAGTTTTCGAAGTTTCCTAAAATTAAACAGTTTGAACTTTTAAAAACAAAAACAAAATTGAAAATATTTATTTTAACGATATTCTTCACATGTAAGCACTTTATTTACAGATTATATGCTAAAGATTTTGTCACAAATTTAACAGTTGCCTTCAAATTACTGTCTCTAAACATCTAAAATGACAGGTGTTAGAAATTAGTCTAAATTTTAAACACCTTTTAGGTTAAGTGCGAGAGAGTTTCATGGAAAAATGTGTTTGTGTAGGTGGAAAGATGTGTTAAATTTTGGATTTTAATATGATTTTTATCCATCAACGGTTGGGGATGCATAAATGTTTCATTCGCTTTTTCGAGTGAGAAATTCGTGAGGTTGCAGAATCGCTCCTGTTCTAGGGTAAAATCAGGTAAAGGTTCCAGGTAAAATCATTTCAGTTAAAAAATAAGAGTTTTAGCCAAAAATTAAAGTTGGGGTTATGTGTATCTAACAATGTCTCATTCGGTGTTTCTTATATTTCCTGACTGCGTTTTCAATAATATTGATATAGTTCCAAGCTTGTCCTTCCAAAGATTGCTTTCTTAAGATGCGACAGTTCGTTTTAGTGCTCTATTTCTCCTGAGGACTACTGAAACGGTGCACTATCCCTTAATACTATTTGTAAAATTGTGTTCTTGATGTGAACAACATTTTTCTGTTGTTCAATAAATTTCCAGTTATTTTTGGTACATTTGAGATCTACGATATATTTGAACTATTTGCCGGCTCCTTCAAAATATTTTATGATATTGAAGCTGGGATCGAATGAGCTGCGCAGGCCGATTTTGTTAGATTGGATAAGAAACTGAAGGCGGCGGGGAGGGGTAATTACATTGCTACAGTTACTAAAAATTTGGGGGACCGCATGGAAACACAAAGAAGAATACGTAAAATGGAATGAATTGGAAACATCTACCTCCCGTCCCGGAACTGGTTAATCATTGTTGCGACGTAAAAACTGATCATCCCGTTACGGTTTAACAGGCTGTTTAAAGTCCCGCTCCTGAGTAATAAAACATAATTTGAGGATTTGACATTTATTTTTCAATTCGATACACTTATTCCTTTCTTAGCTATTCCTATACCTTAGTTTCTAACAGCCCAATGCCTTTCTTAACTTCAGATTGGAAGTTGTTGCAATAGGTCTAATTAAGCAAATTCAAAATTACGACATAATGTCCTCGTTTCAAGGTCAGAGTTCGAATCTATAGTTTTTAGATAGATGTTTTTGTTGCATGTGTACGTAAACACGTTCGTGAATTTTTTTTCGTTTCGCATAACTCGAGAACTCAATTTCATTCGAAGCATAAATGCATAATTTCATCTAGAGTGGACTACTCTAGTCTGTAGGGGTACCCAATGGGAAGTTATCAGTATGGTTTTACTACACACATTTTATTATACGTAGAAGTCGACCCTGCACTCCTCAAATTACGGAAGATGTGCATAGCTCAATTCGCCCATCGTTTTAATTGGTTTGTGCATGCCTTGATGAAACAAAATGTTTTTCTTCAATACATGTAGTCGGTTGGCCTTGTTTGCAGCATCGAATCGAACCAATAATGCACTGTTATATTGCGCAGACATTGTTTTTCTATGTTCCAGATAGTCAATATGAATTATATCATGTAGATCTCAAAATCAATCACCATAACTTTGCCAGTCGATTATTTCGATTTGGGCGCTTCGGTACACTTTCACTCATTGTTTTGACAATTCCTTGGTCTCTGGTGTACAGTGATGCTTCATCGACGGTTACAAAACGGTACAAAAACACCTGTCGGCTATGCCTGAACATCTCCAAATTGTGTTCAGAAACATCATCACTTTCTAACTTTTGCTGGTCGGTAAGCAGACGCAGCATCTCTTGCACACATTCCGCATATTCTAATATTTTTGTAAATTGTTGTGCACACGTTCAGTTGAGATGTTTACCCATTTCTGGCGTACTCACGTCCGAAGGTCCGTTTGAAAGTTGTTCTGGCTAAAGGAGCGGAAGAACGGCTTGATAACATCAGCCCAATATGGTACGTCTGCCTAGTCGAATACTACGGTCAAGTGGTGGTTACAAACGGTGGCATTCACCGTTTAACTGTTGTTTTCGATGGAGCAGATGTACAACAATATTGGGTTTTCAAATAAGTCTCCGCCGTTTGACAAAAAGATGGTATCACCAGTAAGTTTAGGTTAAAATTGCCCGATGCAAAACGTCATATCCTAAGGTTGTACATCTGTCATTGCAGTAACTTTTGATTTTTTTTTTTTTTTTTTTTTTTTTTTTTTTTTTTTTTTTTTATTATTTTCCAAGGAAAAAATGTTACAATTTTCATAAAGGAAAATATTTCTAATTTCTATAAATTTTAATATTAACAAGAGAATGATGCATATATAAATACATATAAATATTTATTAAATATTGTACGTAATAATCTGATTAAATAGCATTAATGATAGCAACAACAACAATTTGAATAGAGGAGGGACAAGGATAAACTTAAAATAAAATTGTTAGTGATAAGTATTATAGTTAGCAATAAACTGTTCGTATAGAGTCATTTTTAAATTCGACTTGAGATTTGAAATTTTATCATCTTTATCTTCATTACTGAGGTTGTTAAAAAGTTTTACACCTTTATAGAATATACTATTTTGGGTCGTTTTAAATTTATAATTCGGGAGGCGATAATTTAATGAATTACGTGTAATTCTTCCTGTGGCAGAAATGTTCGTTTGGAATTCTGAATTATACCTCATAAGCCCATGTCTGATCTTATAAATTGTCATGATGTACTGATAGTCAATTATAGAAGGAATTGGAAGAATTTTATTATTGTAAAGAAGATTAGTTGACGTTAACAGGGGTAAATTTCTTAATGCTTTCAATCCTTTGTTTTGTAAAGTTTGTAAATCAATTAAATGAATGTTGCTTGAGGAACCCCAAATTTGTATTAAATATGATAGATGAGAGTGGATAAAACTATAATAAATATTGTATTTAAGAGGATCGGGTATAAATCGTCCAACTCGTCTTAAAACTCCAACAATAGGCGATATTTTCTGTTTTACACCGCTAATATGATTAATCCAGGATAACTGCGAATTAATTAACAAGCCAAGATATCGGACGGAGTCGACACGTTTAATTGATTCATTTTGAAAATTAATTTCATTAAATATTAATGGCGGTTTGTGCTTTAAATAGAATGTAACAAAGTTTGATTTGGAAGCATTTAACACCAATCTATTATTTCCTAGCCATCTGCTAATTATTATCATATCACTTTCCATTTCACATTGAAGCTGCTCAAATGATGTAGAACTATATAACAGAGCAGCATCGTCCGCAAAAAGTTGAATCTTCCCCTTTAAGTTTAAGTTGAAAATGTCATTTACATAAATCAAAAACAACGTAGGGCCTAGAATGGACCCTTGTGGTACACCAACCGACACGTTAAGAGCAGAAGATTCATATTTTCCGACGCGAACAGTTTGTTTCCTATCAGTCAGGTAGCTGCAGATCAGTTCAAATGCATGGCCGGTAATACCAAAATTCATTAGCTTGTCTTTCAAAATCGAATGATTCACACAATCAAACGCTTTTCTAAAATCAAGGAATAGACATGCTGTAGCGGTTTTGTTTTCCAAAGACTCGTAAATGCCTTCAATAAGATGCAGTGCCGCAGAGACAGTACTACAATTTTTAGTAAACCCAAACTGCTTAGAGTTTATAAGTTTGTTAAAGTTTAAGTGAACTATCAATGCTGAGTGAATTATCCGTTCATAGATTTTAGAAAAAACAGGCAGGATGGAAATTGGCCTATAGTTATTAATAGCACAGTGGTCGTCAGATTTATGGATTGGAGAAACACGGGCAATTTTAAGAAATGAAGGGAAGGTCCCATCCTTTATCCAAGAATTTAAACATACCAACAACGAAGGAGAAATAATATTAACCAGGTCTTTCACAATTTTAATTGTAATATTATCATAACCAGGAGAAGAGTCATTTTTAAGCTTGCTAATTATACTCTTAAGATCTTCAATATTAATTGGGTCAATTACAGGAAGTTCTCTCATAATATTGCATGGCTCAAGAACATATTGACTTAAAGATGATTGATTAGAAATGTATGTTCCAATAGTGGCAAAAAATTTATTAAATTCATTAGCAATAATTGATTGATCGACTAACACAATGTCATTAATTCTAAGTTGAATGGAATTACTTTTGTTATTGTTACGCCTGAGGGATATGGGATCGTTGGTCAATATCTCATTAAATAATTTCCACATTTGTTTGGGATTTGTAATGTTAGCATTTAGTTTACTAGTATAATACGATTTTTTTGTATCGGTGACAAGTTTTTTAAAATCCTTGTTTAATCGTTTAAAAGTTTCTGAAAAGTAACAATTTTGCGGGTAAGCTTTGCGCAGTTTATAGTATTTGTCCCGGATTTTAGATAATTTGAATAGTTGATTGTTAAACCAAGGCTTGTTATATGCAGAAATTTTTGCAGTAGTAGTTCTGGTTACTGTATTATCCTTAATTGATGTCACAATACTTGAATATAGTGTCATGAAATCGGGTCGATGTGATTGAGAAAATTTACTGAAAACGTCTGAATGTACTTTATTGTAATTAATAAAGTTTGTAGTTTCAGTAAAATAGGCAGACTTTTTTGTTATAACAAATTTGACTAACATGTAACGATGATCACTCAGACTGGTATCACCATATAATACAAAGAATGTTTCCTTAAATTTGGATAGTAGGTGATCGATTATTGTCTTTGTTGAATCGGAGACACGAGTAGCATACAATTCATGTAATTTATTTATAATGAAATAGTTATTTAAAAGTAGGATGGAATTGTAATCGGATATTAGTAATTCCGATCTCAATAAAATATTAAGATTGAAGTCACCCAGAATTATTTGATTTTTATAAGAAGACATAATGTTATCCAGGAAAGACAGAAATTGTTGACGACATGTGTGCGGTGGTTTATAAATACCAGTTATATGCAAATTTAAAATTTTGGAGTAAATAACCAGACATTGATTTTCCAGGAGACTTTTGGAATTAACAAGAACAAAATCAAGGTCGCGATGGACAAAAATTACAATACCTCCTCCAGTTCTAGTATCGCGTGTGTTATGATAAGCATTGTAATTATTTAAGTTGAAGTACTTAATTTCAGATTCATGTAAAAAAGTTTCAGTGAGTACAATTACATCAATTTTATGGTGAAAGGAAGATAATAAAATTTCAAGCTCGCTTAATTTATTCATGAGTCTATTGATATTAAGATAAAAGATATTTAGTGCTAATATGTTTTTAGTTGCAGTATCAAAAGTAGAAAAGTTTAAAAAATGTCTGTTGTCATTGCTATCATCACTGATAATAGAATTGCTATTGCGATTAGCTATATTTACTAAAAAAAATAAACAAAATGTTAATTAAAATACTAATTAATATGAACATTTATATAATTCAAGTGTAATATGAGAAAAAAAAAACAAAAAAAAAAATAGATAATATTATTAAGTGAATGGGAAAGCTGAGTATTCAATTAGCTACTAAGTAACATTACAAATATAATTCATTAAATTAAATCCACATGATGATAATATTGTTATTTATAAGTAATTGTTTTTATATAAAGATTAAAGCATGAAGAAGACACTAGCATAAAGTATAATTAAAAAGTAGATACTAAACATAATTATATAACGTGAACTCAAATAAAAAAATAAAATAATAATATTTAAAAATTAGATTAAATTAGAAAAACAATACCATTATTATATTTTGAAGCAGTAGATGTATCAGAAACCTCCACTGTATTACTGTTTGATTTTCTCAATGTCGTTTACATTCCATATGATTTTCGGTTGTGAATCATCTTTAATTTTAATATAGATGTTGTTGTGACGAAACCAGCAGAATTTGATAATATTATTTTTTTTTAGAACTAGAAGTTGTTTCATAATATTGGTATTGGTTGGCGTAAGCTTGTCACGCAGGTTTATTGTTTGTTCACCGTTCGATGACGTAGGATAAAGCTGCTTTAACTTTAGCGGACCATTGGCGCGAACTTGAAGCATAACGTGATCTTTAGATTCAATATTTTTGAACTTGATATAAAACTGATTGTAAGTTCCTCTGCCACTGCGGCCACTACGTAGGGTTTTCGTTGATTTCATATATGCCGATTCAATATTGTCCAAGCCGAAGTTGTATACAGAGTTTAGTTTTCTCAGTACATCATCTTTATCGTTTACATTAATGGGAAATCCAGATACCATTATATCACATTTCAAAGCGTTTTGTTGCAGAAAATTAATTTGTGACTGCAGGTTAGCAAGGCAAATATCGTTTTTATCCACTTTGTTTTCAATGCCATCAATTCTAGAGTTAATTTTGTTTATTTCACCTTTAATTTCACTAACAGATGTTTCAAGTACGTTTTTAGTATCAATAATTTTCGCAGTTAACTCTTTATGATTAGAGATACTAGTATCAACTAACTTTGAGATAGCCTGCATAATGTGCAAAGTCGACGGCTCGTTGATTTTAAGAATGTCTTCGAGCGGCATATTTTTACATTCATAAGACATGTATATGATGAAATCAATGATTTATAATGTTTAATAGTACAGTTGTTGGACAGTACCACAAAACAATACTATGCGTTGCGTACCTTAGTCGTTTAACAAAAACACAAAGCAACCTTGCAATAATGGTTTAGCATAGAGGTAAAATAGCACGTATAAAAAAATCCAGAAACACTTGTCATGCCACTAAACCACTTGAACATTTGTAATATAATGTTTTATTTACATAAACTATGCTATGGAATAAGGCCAACAACACACAAAACGATTTATATTTAGCACTGCAAAAACTATTTGTATAATTTAATTGTCAACTGAATCACTTGATAAATTAACAGTTCTTAAAAACAGCTTTATTCAATTACACCACATACACCAAAATTATAATTATGCATTTAATATAATCAAATTATGAACACTAAATTATCCATTGCAATTATGACAATCTCATATTGTTTAAAATTTATTACACATTGAGATTATAGAATTAAATATTTTCAATAACATTTAAACAACTTCACTCTCTCGCCATCGATTACCGAATGATTTACTTCTTTAATTGCTTTGATTGCTTTTAGAAGCATATGGTGAGGCTGCCTTAGGCGAGAGAAGTTGTTTAAAGTAGTTTCAAAAGTATAAGAACGGTGAATTGGTTGTCGAAGACTAAGAACGTAGCAGAAGTTCGAAAGTGTACGAAAACGCGGAATTGGAAGCATTATTGAATGACAATTCGTGTGAAACGGAAGATGATGTTTAAAATCATTGAAGGCGAGAGATGTAGAACACCAAATTTTTTCATGTGGAATGCTGCTTGCCAGACATAAACGAAATGGTTTGGTGCATCGCATAGTTACTGTTTTTGAAAAATCGATTCACAATAATACAAAAAAAAAAGAAATCATAAGGACCACCTAGCCATGTTTCAACATCGACAACCATTCGGCTTGGAAAAAAACTCATGTTGTGTATTTGGTGGGATCAGCTTGGTGTCGTGCATTATGAGTTGCTAAATCCAAGCAAAACCGTTACCCAATTGATGAGATTAGGCCGATAACTCATGGAAAAACGCGCCCACTATTACTCCAGACACGATAAAATTATTCTCCTTTATGATTATGCTCGTCCACCTGTTGCGGCGACGGTTAAAACTTGCTAATGGAAATTCTCAATTGAAAAGTTTTACCCCATATCCACCGTATTCACCAGACATTGCTCCGTCTGATTACCATTCGTTTCGATCAATGATGCATGCCCTATTTGAGCAGCACTTCACATCATGTGAATTAGGTTGATTCGTGGATAGCCTCAAAAGATAATGCGTTCTTCTGACGTGGTGTTCGTATGCTGCCAGAAAGACTTTCTTTTCGTTTCTTTAGCTAATTTTTCAATCGTTTAGAAATTCACTGGATAACGCGCAAATTACTCTCAAACACCAACTAAGCACTTGACAGATTATTATGAAACCAATTTTGTTTTTAAGGTTGGTACTTCCCAAATATTGTAACCATTTAATGTCAGTAATTACTTTTAGGCGACATCTAATAGTCAGGCCCAGGAGTTTAAAAAAAACTTTCTTTTTGCCTCATCTCTCGGTACTTTCATTCCGTCATTCCGATTTAGCAGATTTTGAAAATTGGTTTGCCATACTGAGGGGAACATTGGAACTTGCAAAATACTCTTAAATTTCTTTATTCTGCTCATATAATCCCGCTTCTTTTATTGGAGTTGTTTTATGATAAATCTACAATAGCACGGCGATATTCTGCTAGATTGCTTCTAGTGTTACGAGCTAACCATTTTTCACGTACCAATTATTGCGGAATCTCGGTGGTCTTTCGATGGTACTTTGCGCCTTGGCGGTTATGGCTGACTTAGCTATAGCCACTGCTTCTGGATGTTATGAGGAGGTCCTTCGGTATTATTGTGCCGGTTAAGATAGTCATTGACAGCTGATTGATAACTCTGCAGTGACACTTCATCTTTTAAAGCATCGACATTCCATCACGTGAACGATTTGGTTTTCCGGTCTTCCATTATTCGATTGTGGCTGATCTATATAGTTACATATTGGCCGTTTTTGTTAATGGTGAGATGCAAGCTGTTAGGGCCTATTTGCAAGGTATTTCATTAAAGTCGATCGCGATGACTTTATTGTAGTCGTGTGGTATGTTATTGATGATTTCAATTATTCGACAAAGAATAGTTATTTGACGTTATCTGATTTACCTTTCGTGAGTGCATGTACATTAACGATCGTGATTTTTAATTTCAGTTTAAGTGCGGAGTCTGACCGTGTATATCTACATATTAATCGGGGAAAAGTCGATGATATGTTGCTTGAAGCGGCGGTGGATGAGAAAGCCAACGCCAAATTCTCAACCATAACTACGCGTAACTACGAGTACTACGAGTATTTGCCTGGTTCATAATATTTTGAAGATTTCCAGGTTTTTGAATGATCATGTCTTAAAGCGTTGACCTCGTACAATTTCCGAGGTCGTGTTGGTGATGAATCCGATATGGTAATCCGAGGTCTTTATGTAGGGTTCATAGCTTAGTTCTTTTTAAGTGTGGGTCACGTAGAGGTGATGAATCTTATGGCACTCAGTCCTAATTTGAACTGAGCGAATGGCTTGATACAAGACAGTTGACTGCTTCAGCCCCCTTAATCCGAATAGACGACGCTGATGGTATTGGTTTTACGGCATGAACAACCCGCCGTTTCATGTAGTGTCAATGACTATTATCATAATTTCCGCTGCATCGCCCCCACTGCAACACCTGATTCATTTAGAGTTACCCAGGAGCATCTCGAGGAAGTATTAATTACAGCCTTCGCTCGGAATTTCTCCAGTGTCCTCACTGGCATTATCGTTCGACGGTACTGCAACATATGCTCTGGATGGAAATGTTCTACTTGTTTCCTTCTATCCCAAATACGATTAAGTGCAATATTTTTTTGGGAATTCATTTCTAAATCGGAAAATCTTTAATCATTCATCAGTTCTTTCAAAAATTATTCTACCGGATGGATATTTCAGGCGTTCAATGTATGTCAGTGTTTAATTTATTTGTTTCAGGAAAGGGCAAATTGAACACTCAGTTGCCAGATCTAATTTTTTCGTAGAGAACTCGATAGCTGGTGTTCTGGTCACCAGCGGAACTATTGGCGAATGTAACGTGATAAAACTACATTGCTGTTTGGGATCAAGACACTTTGCCAAGAGTTTAGTGGTGATAAAAATTTATTTAAATAAAAAATGACGACATTAAATTATTTTAACTGGGAAGTTTCAAGAGCTGCATAGAAATTCCATATTTTCCTGAGTTGTGGTCCTAGTGCTAAATAGTATATTTTATTACACCTAACCATTCACTTTCAGACTTACGCAGTTAAAGAAACCCTAATTAAATTAGAAATGTTTTTATGCGTTGCCCAGTAATGCAATTTTGTGAATTACTATCAGACAAAAATTGTGCTCTAACCCAGGTCCTTCCTTCGTTAGATATCCGAACAATAAGAAGCAGTTGGAAAGTCATTTTGCGACTTCGAAGAGTTTAATTCCACAGCCGATTACCGCTACCAGGGACCATGGTTCTTATGTCATAGTTGTTGCTGAGAGACATTGAGCGCCACCCCCGAGCCTATCTATTTGAGGATCAGATAAATATCTGGCAATGTATGATAAATAGTTATATGGAGTTAAATACTGCAGAAGCAAATAAGTTGAATTTTACAATGTAATGAGACTTAAATTGGACTGTTTTGATCCAGCTATTTACTGTGCGTTGACGTCAGGGATTCATTTTTACCCATGTGATTAGGTCAGAAAACTTAGTATTATGAACGAGTTATTGCATTTATTGCATGTCAATGTACATCCTGGTTAGAAAAAATCTAGGCAACTGAAGCCTTAAGAGGATTACCGAGTTCCAGCATTCTATGGTGAGTACGTTTTGGTGACTGCTGCCAGACCGATAGATAGATAGATATTGAGTGCTTTAAACCTGCACCGACCAAATTAACCCGTCTCAATGAAACCTGTACTATAATTTGTTACACATTTATTACACTTTAATACAAAAATCCCGATTGTATTACAGATACCGTTTTCGATTGACGAGTGGTCGGTTTAGCTTACAATCAAACCTGCACCGCCAAAATTTTAACTTTTGATATAGCTATGATATCGGGATGACTCTTGGACCAGAATTTATTACAAATTAATTACATTGAATTAGTAAATTCAAGACCACCCCTATAACTTGCCTAAGGGTAAATTTCACCCCAAACGATTATTTATTTCAAAAACGTCAATTTAACCAACTTTAATAAAAAATTACACCAGACCGCCACCAGATTTTGGGAAAAATATTGCAAGAAGTCTTGACGAGAGTAGGTCAGCCTTATCCAGGTGTGTAATAAATTATTTTTGTGTCAGGATACGCGGAATTGACTCCGAACGGTAAAGGTTTGAAATTTTTAATTTAAAGATCGATTCAACCACGTTTAATAATTTATTACACCAGACCGCCACCAGATATTGCGTCAAATGTTACTTCTTGAACATTGTGGTGGGCAGGTCAACCTTATCCAGTTGTGTAATAAATTATTTTTGTGCCAGGATACGCGGCACTGTCTCCCAACGTTAGGGGCTTCAAATAGGTAGTTTAAGGGTCGATTTTACCACTTTTAATAATTTATTTCACTAGACCGCCACCAGATATTGGGTCTAATGTAACTCTGTGGTCATTGTAAAAGGTAGGTCAACCTTATACAGGTGTGTAATAAATCTTGTTTGAGTCAGGTTACACGGAATTTGCTCCCAACTGTAAAGGTTTGAAATTTTAAATTTAATGGTCGATTTTACCACCTTGGTGTTGATCACCAGTTGACGTTGATGGTCGTCCTAGACGTGGTTCG
The DNA here is from genome assembly GCA_963691935.1 of Nephrotoma guestfalica. Classification (NCBI taxonomy): domain Eukaryota; kingdom Metazoa; phylum Arthropoda; class Insecta; order Diptera; family Tipulidae; genus Nephrotoma; species Nephrotoma guestfalica. Next base: position 257,593,674 of record OY829914.1, read on the forward strand.
TCGTCAACACGTGCTCGACCCTCTTTGAACAATTTGTACCAATCAAAAACACTTGCTCGCGACATACAATTATCACCGAAGGCCTTTTGCAACATTGTGAACGTTTAGGCACACAAAATTGATTCCGCACACAAAATTTAATGGAACTTCTTTGTTGAATAGTTTCACTCATTGTAAAAATCGCCGAATGCACTTTTTGTACTTCAGAAAGACAAGCGTATACTAAACACTAATGATTATTTTGATGTGACATTTGGCACAGTTGTCACTGACAGTCATACCAACGACGAATGGTTTTCCGCGCGAAATTTAAATTAAAAAGTCTTACTACTTTTTGCCCACAGTGATCCAGTTCAATGTTATGGGTGCATGTATTATATTCTCGGTACAAACAGAAAAAACATAGGTTCTTTGACACACTGCAACGAAAAATGCTCAACTACCCCTGCCGCATTCAGATGAAATTCCTATTCCGGAAAGATCAAACCCAACTGAAGAATATTTGCCACCAACATTTGAATCTGATGAAACCGGAGAAACATCTGCATCAATATATCAAACATCAAATGTCACTGCGCAATGCAATCACATTAAAATCTCGCAAAATCGTTTGGATATTATGGTACGACGCCTGAAACTATCGCAGCGGCAAGCCATTCTTTTGTCAAAGGATTTAAAACAAGTGAACATTTTGGCTCCAAATGTTCAAATATATGTAGCAATAAATCGTCATCGTCATTTTACGAATTTTTTCAAATCACTTGAGAATAATTCACTCGCTTTTGGCACTGTTATCCGTGGCTTGGAATCCACAATGCACAATGCATATAATCTCGAAGATTGGCGATTGTTTATCGATGTCTCCAAAAGCAGTTTGAAGGCAGTTCTCCTTTACGTTACTAACTCAAAAAATTCCGTTTCAATTGCACTCAGCACAAACACAAAGGAAGTTTGTGCAGATTTAAAAGTGATAGCTCTGTTAAGAGGCATGCAATTGGGTAACACTAAAAACATGTGTTTTATGTGCTTATGGAATACACGTTTTAAAGGCGACCAATACAACGAACCGAACTGGGCTTTACGTGAGAACATTAGATTGTGATACGACAACATCGTTGAGGCTCCACTTGTGCCAATTGAAAAAATATTGCTACCACCACTTCATATCAAGTTTGGAGTAGTTAAAAAAATACGTTGGTTGGTATTTGAATCTATTCAAATCTAAGTTTTGATCAAATTAAATTGTATTTCGCATCTTGTTTTTTATTATAGGAATACTTAATGAACCAGATATTCGTCGTTTGATGAACGATGATGCATTCGATCCGATGATTGGCGCTTTCCATAATATAAACGTTTGAATGCCATAGAAAATACATTTTTTGCATTATCCTGTGGAAACATTCGCCGAACAATCCCAGCCAAATCCGATGAGCACGGCGAGCGTTTTCACCAAGTGACGACAAGGCTCGAACATTGGTACAGCGGCAAAAAGCTACATGTACTCTTGGGTGACGACATGAACGAATCAGAAAATTAAAATTAAAAAAGTTAAGAAAAATGTTAATTTTTTAGGAAAAATCGATTTAATTTTCTTTTAAATAGTTTCTATTGTATCTATATTTGTCGATGCGATGCTTATTCGATCGATCTCAATCGATTTAAATTCAATAAATGGACAAAAAATGATGAAAAAAGTGTTTTTCATCGAAACAAAAAGAAAAAAAAATGTAGATGTGGTTTTTCGGCCTTGACATGTTCGGCAAAATTGTTTGTCTTGGCTTGCGCAACATTTTTGGTGAAGAAAGCAAAACGAAATTCTTAATGGTTCGAGAAACAGCGTGAAAATGAGTGTATATTTTGACACATTTTTGACTCAGAGCCCAAACATGTGGTAAGCGATATTTCAAAAATGGGGACTAACTTTGAAATGGGACTAGCACTATTGAATTCAGTATACTTGAATCAAGTTTACTCCCTGAGCATCCAGCTTGTCACAAAAAAAAGGTTTGTGTTTCAAGCACAGTGTAATTTATTACTCAGATGAGTAAGGTTTATTGGCCCTCTACAAGAAGCATAAAGTAACACTTGACTCAATATCTAGCAGTAGCCTAGTGTAATAAATTATTAATTACGGTAAATTCAACCTTTAAAATAATTTATTACCCATCTGAATAAGATTCATTTTCTCTTCACTAGACTCACGAAGAAACATTTAACCCTATACTGGTGGCGATCTTTATATCGCAATTTGAAGCCAAAATCTTCTGATGCCAATTCCGTCTAATATAACACAAAAATAATTTATTCCACACCACGATAAGGTTGACCTACCCTCGACACAACTTCTGCAGCATTATTTGTTTTGGGGTAAAATTTACCCTTAGGCAAGTTATCGGGGTGGTTTTGTTACTTACTAATTCAATGTAATTAATTTGTAATAAATTCTGGTCCCAGAACCACGCCGATATCATAGTTATATCAAAAGTGATAATTTTGGCGGTGCTGGTTTAATTGTAAACTAAATCTACCACTCGTCCTTCGAAAACGGTATCTGTAATCGAGGTTTGTAGTAATTAATTGTGATAAATGTGTAACAAATTATGGTACAGGTTTATCGAGGCGGGCTAATTTGGTGGGTGCGGGTTTAAAGCACTAAGATATTGTTACAATTCATCTACCAAGAACATTGATTCAGTTGTGGCTGCTTGTCATTTCCACTGCTGTTTGAATATAACTTTATTCAATTTAGTTGTTCCTTTGAGATTTCTAATACAGATTTGGTATCTGTTTAGGCCATAAATTCGATTACTTTTACAACTGTCTTTAATGACGAATTATTTTAACGAATTAACTTTTAGTAAATAAACCAAGAGACTGAACCACTTATACATTTTTAGCTTGATTGGCCTTTTCAATCGCGGTTAAGAAAGATTCACGTAATTATAACGGCTTTACTAGATGATTCCGCAGCCAAAGTAACAAATACTTGTCAACCTAATTTTGTTTACATACTTTACTTTGGGTCATATTCAGGTAGTCATTTTTGAAATTTCTTTTTTTGACTTTACCTGCCTCATCTGGCATTCTAGTATTTTCCGAGATTTGTTTTTCCTATTTTCTGATACTGTTAGAAATTGAGGATTAATTCTGAATGTAGTTAATTTTATATCTTGAATTAATACTTATAATCGTCCATTTTCAAGAAATTTGTAAGTATTTACTCTTTTTAGATTTAGTCCTAGGAGGGGGGGAGGGGCTTAGTTAACTTTTATCAAATTCGTCATAAAAAGCAGTTTCTGATAATCTATGACAACATTTTTCAAATCGAAAAACGAGTAATTTTCTGTTAAGGCAATTGATAACGTTGTCAGATTAACTGTAAGAGAAATAAATCAGAGGCTCAAAAGACAGTTGAAAAACTTACATTTTAACATCTGTAGTCGGTGGTTACAAAATGTTTCTAAAAACTCAATAAAGTGACTGTGACTCATTCATTCATTCGTCGTAGTCAACATTTCCGGAAAAATTTTCGTCAATTCTTATACCTAGGTATAACCTAAAACTAAGAATTATTCAAATTTGTATCGGTTTACTTATCCAATTTTCATGTAAATCAATTAGCGCAGTCAACCGATACCAGTGTTTGTACATTTCAGCCGTTATAATTGAAAAAATATATCGTTACCGTCCCCAGTCACGGGGCGACATGTACATTCCGTTTTACCGGTCTAATATTGTACACTGTTCCGTTCTTTTAAGATGTTGATAAGTTCAGCACAATATGGCTGAAACTTCGGGAGTTAGTCGTTGCTTAGTAATATAGGCAGTGGTAATTCATGTATGTTCATGTTACCAAGCCACTTATGTTTTAGTGACATAACCGTCACCTCGTTACATTCGAAAAGTAGGTGCTTAACGCCATCTACTTCCAATCCGCATAAACATTGACACTGGTTCGTTATCTTATATCTCTGCAGGTATGCTTTAAACTTAACATGTCCAGAGATAACTTGGCACATCGAGTTCGTCAGTGGTAATTTCATTTTTAGACTTTCTTTTATATCAGGAATGAAGCCAAAGGTATGCCTTCCATTGGCTGATTCATTCCACCTTCGTTGCCAGAGGTCAATCGCCATCGCTTCTATATCATTTTTATTATTATATTGATCCTGTCTACTATCAGCAACATGTACATATTCACCTATATTGTTTTGGACACGCCTGCGGTGGTATAAGTTCGCTCGTTTTTTGATTACAATATCAACCGGGAGTACGCCAGCCAGAACCACTACAGCATCTTTAGATACCGTTCGGTAAGCTTTTGTTACTCCTAGCAGGATATTCCTCTGAACACTTTCTAGTGATCTGATATGGTGACAGTTTAACCTATCATACCAACCAGCCGCCGCATACGCATATATATTACCTTCAGTGTTTTGTGATTAAGCCCCCAGCCTTCTCTTGACACTCTCGCCAAAGAGTGGAATAGCTTCTTAGCGTTTTCACAGACTCTAAGGACGTGGGATGCGCCCATTCGTTCATCAAGGTCAACACCTAGATATCTAACGCACTTGACCATTTTCATGTTTTTACCGTTTAGTGATATTGTTGGTGGTCGACTAGAGTCAAATGTGCCCTTTAGTTGCAGCATTACTGTTTTTTCTGCTGATAGTGACATCTTATTTGCTTCACTCAAGTTCGAGTCTCGAGTTGCCATGCACCAGAATGACTTTGTCATCCGCGAAAGCAATTTCCTCAAAATCCTTTTGTAATTTGCTTTGAAACAGAACCATGCATGTCTCTGATTACTGCGTATCGATTACTGAAGTAGCTCCTAAAAACATTCATCGTGTTTCTAGGGAGATTGTAGACCGATAAACTTGCAATGACACTAGGCCACGTAAGATTATCAAATGCTCATACCCATAACATACCCATAACATATTTAGAACTTTGGGTTTTGACAGGCGGACTATCGCATCCTCAGTAGACATGCTACGTCGAAATCCGAATTGCTTGTCCGAGAACAGTCCGCTTTGTTCAACTCGCGGTATATTGCGAGTGGCAAGCAAGCTTTCTAGGAGCTTCCCCATAACTGGTAGTAACATTATGGGCCTATAAGATTTCGAAACTAGTGGATCTCTATCACCAGGTTTCCTGATTATGATCATTTCACCCTTTTTCCACACCTTGGGGAAGTAACCAAATTTCAGGCAGTTGTTTAATAATTTTACTATGCCAAATCCTATGATGGGCCATGCCAGCTGGATTATTTCATCGTTCAAGTTATCCAGTCCAGAGGACTTGTTACGCTTGAAGCAAGTTAAGGCACTGGTGACCTCCTCCCATGTAAATGGGGGGTCTTCTGCATCGTTCCAACTACTGTCGGTAGCGATCTCGCGCATTTCTGCTTGAGGTCCAGTTTCGTCTGGCGTTTCGTCCGGAAGAAGTAAGTTGAGTAACTCCAAGCGTGTGTCATGCCACGTATCATTGACGACTCCATTTGCCTTCCTGATGGTGTTTAAGACTTCTGGGGGTCTTGCTTTGCCGGCGGCAAGTTTGTATACAAGACTCCAGCGGTCTCTATTACCATGTTCCGTGATTAGAGTTCCACCAACTGTTCTGTTTCTTCGCAACTCTCTGCTTAGGAATTTATTGCGAGTTATTGCAGACACTGGCTAACTGTGCTAGGATCAGCTCCACACGAGCATCAATTTCATTTATCGAATCTATTTGCGGAAGTGCTTCTACACTGTCCCAAGAGCCAACCAAGTGTCTAGCAAATAGACCCTAGTCGGCTATCTTAATGGCAAATCTCGGAGTTTTGCTACTTGCAAGCGGACTGCTCTGAGGCGAGTTTGATAAATTAAACGTAATGACTCTATGGTCACTAGATGTCCAACTTTCTCTGACACGCCACTCAACTATCGAGCCCAGCAAGGCTCCATTAACTATTGTTAAGTCGATAATGGAGTTCCCATTGGACGAGAACGTCGTTGGGTGCCCCTGCAAGTTCATTATGAAGAGTTCACTCCTAGACACGAAGTCCTCTACTTTTCTTCCGTTTTCATCGGTTAAACGGTCATGCCACATTTTACTTCTTGCATTGAAGTCTCCGAGGATCATTACCTTTTTCTGTTGACCCGATAGAGAGCCTAGGATCGTTTCGATTTTGCACAGATGGTACTCGATCGGTTCACTGTATTGGGCATATATTGAAAATTGATAGAGTGAACCAGCTTCTGATGATATGTCAACACGTGTGCAGTGGCTATCGCAGAACTGACTTAGTTTCATCATGCTCATGCCAGCATTGTGAATACTAATTGCAGTTTTGGAATTCTCAGAGCAGCCTGTAACTACTCTGGCTGTAGAAGGCATGCCACTGATTTGACCATTGGCTCAGTGTGGTTCTTTCATACATAGTATATCTATGTCGTGAGTGGAGATGCATTCACATATTTTTGATCCGACTATTTTAGCGCCCGGCATGTTGAGGTGGGCGATACGTAGGTTGCAGTGACAATGTCTTTGATTATGACTAATCATCATGTTTAGTTCTTAATTTCAAACGTTGCACAGCACTTTTGTATGCATTGCGCAACTGGCTGATTTGTCTTTTTTGGGACAGACCTTGTAGCCATAACCCTGATGTGCACAGTGAGAGCAGGTCTCTGCGCGCGCCCTACAATTCTTTGTAATGTGACCATATCGCTGGCACCTAAAGCACCTAGTTGGAGTCACAAACTCTCTCACACGGCATCGTACCCAGTCCACGTGCAGGCTTCCACACTTTAGCAACATGTTTTTGGTTGCTGGTTCGACTTCTACCACCCAGTGAGCTGTCTCTTTATTTCTCGCACCGGTTCTGTACAGAACTTTAAAATATTTTTGATCTAGACAGTTTTGGTTTATTAGGCAGTTTTTAACCATGTCGCCATCAAGCTCAGAGCTTACATCAAAGATAATCACTTTAGGTAATATCTTAACAGGTTCTAGTTCAGTGGCTTAGACCCACGCCTTCCAACTTGGTGTTTTCCGTGAAAACCTTCAAATCCGAAGAAGAATCAACAGTAACTGCAACACCATTAGATCCAGCGTTAGTTACATAGTGAATGTTTATGTTAGATTCACTAGGACGTATGATTTCCTTGATTTTCTTGGTAATCTTGGTAGTCGAAAGGCTGGAATCATTATCTCTAGCTGAGATAATTATCTGTTTTGTTTTCGACTCATTCTGCCAACCTTTCTGTTTCTCCGTTCCTTACGTTTCTTACCGACCGTTTGCCATTCATTTTGTTTTTGGTTAGTTACTACTTTTCTTGTGTTTTCTGGGTAGGCACTTGGAACTGAATCCTGTGCAGCCATCTCTGGTGTCTTTTCTACAGTAACCAATTGTTTTTGTTTCTGGCTGCAAGTATACCTATGGTTGCGTGCTTTCTCCAGTTTTCCAACAACCAGATTAGTTTCCGCAACCACCTCTAGAATTTGAATCTTGATATTCTTAATGTGGTTCTTTAATTCCCGAAACTTAGGCTCAGTAAGTTTCGAGTTTTTAGTATGTCCGATCACCGTTTCAAGAGAAACGATTTCCATCATAAGGCTTGCATGGGGTCTTTCGCACATTGGTGCTAACTGACCACTGCTTGGCAAAGTCGTTTCAACTTCAGCCGTGTCCTCATCATTGCCGACAAGCGCGGCATCCGAGTTAGAATCATTAAGATTCACGTCAAGCTTCACCTTTTTGGTGCTCGCTGACCGTCAGCTTCTTGCGAAGACTGATCCGGTTCACGCCTGGAACCCCTATCCATATCTCTGGGGAATTCGCTAAAAAAATTTGCGTATGCTTGTTTGAAATATTTAATTCTGAGTTAAATAATATAAAACATTCTTAGTTTATCTGAGGTTGGGTATATATACAAATTTGTTCACCGCCAGGTACTGGGTAGGTACCGCCAGGTAATCTCACAACGATCCGACACTCACTAGATCTCGAGACTTATTTTAAAACAGAAAAGAGGTTTTCCAATTATGTTACTCAGGCAACATTAAAACCTTCAGATATCGCAATTTCGAGAAAATAAAAATAATCTAACATTTTGATTTAGACGCACGCACCCAATCGTAATCAACAGAAATTCGTCATTAAATGTAATTTAATGTACCATAAATCGTACGTCTCTAGTCAAAATACAGTAAACAGAAAGAAGTAAATATATTTGGCCAAGCACCAAAAAGACTCATGAACGGTCTATATTTTTAGAAGTTTTTGGCAAGTGATGTAATCTCGTAATATTCTCGTCAGCAATATTTATGAGTGAGTTCATTTCAATTATTAATTACGGATTAGTAAAATTAAATTTTGTTTAATTTTGATTTTTTTAAATTTTCTTATTTTTCGGTTCGCTTGCGTAACAATTTTGTATATTTTTATATTCGGAACCGGTTAGCTGCAGTTTCCACTGAAATTTTTACGCTAAAATTTTTTGGTTTAATTTCAATTGTGGGTTTTATAAAATAATTTGGTGCAATGAAGAACCTCCGCCTTTAATTAAAACCTTGGGAGTATGACGCGGCGACTACAAATTTAGCAATCACCCCGAAATGATTTCGTACTTGACCTTAACCTAATTAGTATAAAATTTATAGCAGAATTATTCTAGTCTATGTTGTGATATCATCGGCTAGTTTATTACTTATATGCGGTGATGTAAACCTCCGTTGACCTCTTTCAATAATTATTCAAACGATCTTATTGTAGGGTCGTATAATTTATTACTTTATGGAAAACAAACAGAAAGGGTTAAGTTGTATCACCCTCTGTAAAGCGATCTACTATCACTTGCTGTAGTCATTAGTAAATATTTCCGACAACATAATTGAGCTGAAAAACTAATGCCGAGGTGTAATTGCTCACTCCGACTCCAGGAAAATTTTTGCCTCTTGAGCCACCATGTTTTTTATATTTTTAAAGTTATTAATTTTATAACTGTAGGGCTTATGCCGACCTACTTAAAGATATAGAAAATATAATAAACAAAACAAGTTAAATTACTGGTACATACGAGGGTTGCCTGAAAAGTTTCCGACCTAACAAAGATTCAAGCCATTTTTTCTTCAAATATATTTTTATGCAACTTTTAGCTTAGGAAACAAAAAAAAAAGTCGCTTGGGGCTAGATCTGGTAAGTAATGAAGGTGGTCAAGTAGTTCAAGCCGCAATTCGTGCGTTTTCGCCATGGCAACCGCTGAGGTGTGGGACGGCGCATTGTCTTGGTGGAGCAAAATTTTTTTTCTTCAAGTGTTGTCATTTTTCGGCAATTTCTGCCTTAAACTAGTCAAGTAGTGATGCGAGCTGTTTCCTCTTTGGCAGTTCACTGTTTTGGCTGTGCTTTTGTTTCTGGTTTATAATAGGCCGCGCCAAAACTCTGATTTATAGCGCCTAACAGGTACTCTTCATGGGATACTTCAGCTTAGACTTTGTATTACTTGCTCCAAATGTTCCAATTTTGTATTGCTTTTGCGTTCCTCATGAAAAAAATAGCACACAAGTTTCTCACAGCCGACGATTAGATCAGGCTATTGCGATCTGAAAGCATGGCCGGAATCAGAATTACTTTATAATTAACATCGGCTTGTAGTACCAAGTTAATCCTGATACAAACGATAAAAAATATTCCTGGTACGAATTCATTTCGCTCAACGTTTTGAAGGCTTCCCAATATTTTCCATTATGTGCATCATCGTTTGACACGTCTTAGGTCAGACAACATTTTTGACAAAATTGTATATCGTTGAAAAGGTTTTGAAGAATTACACAAGATGGTGCTAGAAACAGTTACAATTTTTCTAATTCATGTGGCATATCGGTTGCAAGGACAATTGAATTACCAGTAATTTAATTCACAAGTCCACCATTTTTTTAAATTAATCGTTACGTGTCGCATATCATTGTAGAATGTCGCAAATAGATTAGATGAGGCAACTTGGTACTCAAAACTACCGTTGTGGTGTTGGAAGTAGTTACATTTTCCTCGTCCCATTATTATCATAATATCGTTCGAAAAGTCTTAAAAACAGAAAACTTTTGGTGTGAGCGCTTTAGCTCACAATTACTCCGATTTGGCTCTAGTAGCTCATTTGATTACTATTATTTTAACAGCCAAAGTGTAAACAACAAATTTTCCAACAGCATTTGCGAACATTTTTATTTATCTTCAAAGAAACTTGCTGCTGACAGTAATCGATTTCTTTCGAAAATGTACGTTGATTATACGCTATCGATTAAAGCGTTGAGTAGTGGTTTCGATGCATTGAAAGTAGTGATTTCGAAACGGTAAGACAAGAAACCTCCAGGCCAAGATACAAGGTTTTCGTCATCGTATTGTCACTGGCGATGAAAATGAGCATTAATCAATATTGGCGGCAAAGCCAAATATTAGTGTATCGATGCTCAATCAACTACAACTAATGCGATGGAGCCAATTTTAGGAAATATGGACTCAATACGAGCAGAGACAAGATAAAGTTAGTTTTTGGCTTGCCAGTCAAAACATACTTAGAAATACTGCAATCGTGTAAAGAACTTCCTTCCCACCTGTCGCATTCTCCGGATATCGCCCCTCTGTTTAAGAAAATTCGTTGATTCGCCGATATAGTCTCAAACCACCCCATTTTTCAACAAGTTATCCTCCCGCTTTACAACATATGGGAGTAATGGAATTGCAGAATTTTAAGAAGTTTAGTTCATAAATCCACCGTTTTGGTGCTGTTAATAAATCATTCGTTTACTAATGATTTTATATGGTACGTGCCATATCTACTCCATAACTGTCTACATTTTTTGAAGATTTCCATCTAAACCCTTTCAAATTTACTGGCCTTTCTAAGAAGCATATAATGCTGTTAAATTGTTGGTTGATTTTTGTACTTTACAATCACTAGATCGATCTTAGTATCACTTTTCAAACCATTTTTATCGATTTATCTCGAATTTAAAATCAAAAGCGCGATTTAAGAAACTTGGGATTGTCCCCAACAATTTTTTATGGTCTCTATAAACCGCCGGTTTACATACCATTTGTTATATCAAGCTTTTCTGGTACAATGTCTAATCTATCTACGCTCGTAAATATTCTACCGGAGTTATGTTTCGAATGCATTTCATCTGAGACGTAATGAATCGTGGAATAATTCTGTTTCAATTGGAGGGTAAGCTAAATTTGAAACTTTTCATATGATCTCGTTGACCTTACCGTTGAGCTGGACGAACTTTTGTCATTTGTTCAAAGAAGTGGGTGGTGAAGTTTTTTTTGTCGTCCCAATTGAAAAATCTGAGTAAATTTTAACATTTTTAATTAACGAATTCAAATTGTTGTTATTTCAATATTTAAGTGATTTAAAATTGCAAATTATGTTTTACATTCAGACCATATTTTACCAGCAACTAAAGAGGACAAATTATAGTTCGGTACCTCTAGATATATTGTATGAGCCATCTAGCGGTTTCCTTTTAAAATATTGAAAAGTTATTTGCAAATTGAGTGCCGAAACAGAGCGAATTTTGAAGAAAAATTTCGTCCTAAATGAAGCACCAACCGCGCCAGCCAGACAAAAATTTCTGAAGAAAATGCATGAGACGAGCATGCTAGTGAACAACAAGCGATCCCCATCTAAAGTGTGCGACTCAATAAAGGAACACCAACTCACCAGAGATCGCACGAACTCAACATTAGCCGTTTCAACCTGAGGCGAATTATTCAGAAATATTTCGGATTATGGAGTGCCGTAAAAGATCTATGTTCTGTGGACAACACGCAAACGATGCATTTTAAGCATTTAGAACGCTAAATTTAGAGCTAGCATTTAGAACGATGCATTTTAAGCATTAAATGTTACTATCGTTGATTTCTCTTTCTAATATACTATATACTTTCAACTAAACGGCACATTGACATAGGAAAAGGTGTTATAGGATAGCATAAAAATTTTTCAATGCCAATATCGTAATCTATAGCTAGGACCTAACCTATCCATAGCTAGGACCTGACCCTTTGGCTGACCTAGCATTCGGCCAAACAAATCTCGTTGCATTTTTATTTCTTGAGCCTTATTTCATCTTTTAACAGTAGAAAAATCAGCAGAAAAATTCATAACTTTTACTTTTGAAATAGATTTTTCAAATCTGTCAGCAGATTCGTTACAATCAGAAATAAACTTTTCACGTAATTTTTCACCTACTTCTTCAATATTTAACAAAAAATCGTGTACGGCATTTGGAGTTGCTTTTCCACTCCGATGTATTGAAAAGTCGTTGTTGATCGATGCTAGTATCGAATGGATTCGTGTCTCTTTTTAAATTCTATTTTTCCAAATCAGCTGTAACATCTTGTCGTTTCCGTAGACCAGCAGCCTCATAGGTATATGATATAACAGTTGATCGAATCTTGTGGCTCTTACACCAGCGCTGCCGAGCAGAAATGGGGTTAGTAAAATGTATTACATCGGTTAATCTTCTTCCAGCATCTTCGTTGATTGTCTGCTCCAGAGTCAGGTCAATTGGCTGTCTAGAGAATCACTTGCCCGTCCTTTGAATTCCACCACAAGAAGATTATTTGAAGATGACACCACAAAGTACATACCATTCCACCAGATTTTTGTAACTCAGCTCTACTCAAAATTACATGACTATAACTCAAAATAACCGGGATCTGTAACCATAAATTTTATCCGTTCAAAATCAGTAAGGCTAACAACCAGCAGAGATTTTCCCAAAAAATTTAAAAAATTTAATTGTTGAATTCCCGGTTTAAAATGATTATTGGTAAAGGTAATAACATGTTTAGCAATAAACTAACGGTAGGTTGCGATTGAAAGCGCAGTTATTGGAAAAATCGTGTTTTGAAATTAGGTCACATTTTGTAATCGAACCTGGCTGGATTGCGGGCGAATAATACGCCATATTGCGACAACTTAAACTCAGTTCTCCTCTCAGAATTACATGACTAACTCAAAATCCGATCCAATTTTTTTTACCAAATTTCACAATAATTGATTTAGAAATGGCCTAATTCCAATGGAATGGTCCAATGGTCATGACCATTTTTAAAATTTCTTCAAAAATTCGGTTCTTCTGAGTTTTAAAAACAGAAATCCGCATTTGGACGGGAGTTTTTAAGTTACAGCAAAATGGCAATTTGGAAAAGCCTGACCTTGAAAAGCGGAATTTTGAAAATGGATTTTGCAAAGAGGAATTTGAATTAGGCCTTGCTGAATGATATTATTCCCTTCCTCAACCAATTAAATTCTGTTTTTAGGATCGGATTGAGATTTAAAAATCAATTATGAAATGTTCTGGAATTTGTTATTTTTAAAGTGGAACTGGATTTTTTCTTAACTTAATTTCAAATAGGAAATTTTAGAATTTCACCATTAAGAGTAGAACTCATATATAGAACTTAACCGAATTTTAATTCTATTCATTGGACACTTTCAGGATACCCAACCGTTAAGAACATGTTGAGTAAAATCGCGGCCAACATTATGAGAATGTTTAGCTCTATGGATTTTTCAAATCAAATTGACGATGATTTCAGTAATCACCATAAGACATCGAGTCCTGGCTACCAAAATGGTTTGATTCGTTTCGAACTAATGAAATTTGTATTCTTTACGTAAATAAAATAATCGGTCGTCTCTGATGACACTAGCAAACTTTTATTTAAAGAATGCAAAATCTCAGAAGTTTCTCTTTTTCTTGGTAACCTCATAAAGATGTAAAAGAATTATTTGGATTTCACAAAGAATTACAAAAATAGTTAATTTACACAAGAATGGCTATCACAGTATTTGGATTCTAGTACCATTAAGGTCATCTTGAAACAGCATAATTTATATTTTTTTAACTCGATTTACATAAAATAATTTTGTAATCGTCAGTGAAACCCTCTATATCAGAAACCAATATATGATATATGGTTTCTGAGAGTAGAAATTGGGATTCAAGTAGTAAGGTATTTAGAATTCACTCCATCGGCACAGGAAAATTAACTTATTATTGAGCTCCAAGTACAGTTCTGACACTAAACCTGTGAGACACTGACTACTTTTCATTTACCAAGGCTTCTGTCAAATCGCTTAGCGCTAGTTTAAACGCCATGATGCATCCTCTACAATTGGGGAAGGTTCACCTTATAGAAATACATAATGCTATTCTAGCCTGACTAGTACATTTTGCTTTATTGAAGGCACTCATAAATATTTTCTGATAGGCTAGAAATTCCGCAGACCATGCAATGGGTTATTGCAATGTAAAAGCACTCATAGAGCGTTTTCAAGGTTTTGTGACCGAAATCTTACCTTCAATTTCACCCGAGATTAAATATTAAGAACTACGATCAGAAAAACTTCGACTCATGAGAATGTGAAGAATAAAATCGAAGCCGAAAGCCATATTTAGAACCTCCCGCATGTTTTTGTAAAAATATTGAGTTCTTGACAAATGTTAAGAGGAAAGTGTTTATTAAGTTTCCAATAATGGCTCAAGTATTTTATTGATGGTCGTGTTTCCGCAGATTGTGTGGTGTGCTTCCGCATCACATCAAAATATCTCTTCGATTTCCATCGTCGTCTTGCTTCGACAAGCTATCTGGTGAAGCCTTTTTATCTTGGTATATTCATATTAGTCAAATTTTTTGGCACCATTCTGTAGGCCGTTTATGCCATGATCGTTACATTGCGGAAGTAGAAAACTACTTAAACTACTTTTTCCACGAATACAAGATCCACTTATCTCACGATTACGTGAGTATATACAATTTTATACCGTTTCATGCGGAGGCCACATGAATATTACATTATCGTTTTATTTACGGTTGTTGAATAAGAACCAAATCCTCCTTCGATTTGTTCAGTCTGAGGAGAGCGATAACAATTCGAAGCGTCTAGAGCGAGGCTATCATCCATTTCGCTCCAGGTAGTAGCAACCCCTAAACCCTCATTATCATCATAGTTTTATCCCAAACGGTTGATAAATGGATTACTTAATTCAAAGTTGGACATTTTACAGATGCCATACCTTGTTCCATCCATAATGTCTATTTTCATTAGACAAACTGTTTCGTCTCAATTGGTTGAGAGAAAGTTTAATTTCATCCAAATTAGCCAATTTTTAGAACTACACTAAGAAATCATATTAAAATAAGATTTTCATTGTGAAAACTGTGTTTCATCTTAATTGGCTAAGAAATCAATCTACCTTAAGGCTGTATGGTACTCAAATTGTCAAAAACGATGTTTAGTAAAAAACCAGTTTTTGACCTAATTATTTGTGTCAAATAATCTTTTTCCATGGATTCTTTTTAACCAACCAACGTGCATAATTGGGCTGATTGAATACAAAGAAAAGATTGGCTATTTTTGGCAAAATAAATTTAAATAGAGCAAAATCGCCTGTCCGTATACTGCGGACAATGTATGTCATACAAAGTTGAGACGTTTTACCATAAGCTCCATTCAAACAGGCTTCTTTATGTTCAAGATATGAAGATATGAGGTTTGAGGCATCACTATTTTCTAATAAAGCATTATTAGATAATTTTTGATCATTAAACTCCATCAGCTCTATACGTAGATTTTCTGCAATCGTTATTTTTTCATTTTCCAAGAAAAATTTAAAATGCAAAATTTCTAATCCAACTGCCAGTGGGTGTAATCGTTTACATCTATTGAAGTGTCACAAATGAATGAATCAACAGATCCATTTGCTATTATTTCACTCTCAACAGCAATATTCATTAGTCCACAGTCTGCTTTAAATTATGCAAGCATAATATGAAAGGATCCTAAATGTTATCAAATAATGGCTTCTCACTAGATTGGATTTGCATCGCAACTTTAGCGGTAGCTAAATCGTACGTAACTTCAATATGAGACTGCTGTACTTCTTCAGCGATTTATTGGCTTTCTTTCAATGTTTGAAAAACAACATTTCGAGAAGTAGATGATTCATTGATCGGCGAGAGATTACACATTTTTTGATTAGAGGTATTAAAGTCTTGTACAAACTTTCTGATAAAGCCAACCCACATCGGAGTATTCGGATTTTTTAATGCAAGTGACAGCATCCAAAGTATATCGAATCTTTTTATTAGTTGTAAGAATTTTGGTATTATGGAACGTTGCTCATCTGTAGGTGGTAATAAAATTTCAGCCATTCGTATTTTTTTACAATATGAATCCAACTCGGGAGTAATTGCATCAAACTTTCGCCGCCATTTTCGCATTTGCTTATTTGTGAAATTCTTCGCAGTTTCATTTTCTTCGTCATTGTTCGATATATCTTCTTGGATTTCATCTAAGACTTTGTCTTCTATATTGTCTATCAGAGGCACATTTTGGTAAATTATACCAACAGTGTCGTGTAATGTGGTTTTACCTGATACTCCAGTATATAACCACCCGTTTGTTCTAACAATACCATCAGGGCATAATGTTGATTGACTGGAAGATGAAAATGTGGCCTCTGTTTCAAATTCTTCAGTCATATGGTAGCTGCAGCAATGACCATACCTATTTATGATCTCAACAACTTTTCGCTAACTCGTTATACTTTTTAGTGTCATAGCTAGTGTAATATGTTTACTAGCCAATGAAGAACTTTTTCTTTCACATTCACTGCCGCAATACTGTCGAAAAAAAATCTTTCATTACTTGTGGTGTCGTACATTCACCCTTCAGTAAATCAGATGTTTTTAAATTTTCTGATTGTGGTGTTTTTTCCATATTTAAAATTGTTTGTCGTAAAATGAGAGCGGCATTTTGGAGAATGTCTTTTTCTTCTATTAGTGATAGTATATCATCATTAACTAAGTAACCCTTTGGCCCAAGAATTAATTTATTATGCATCGATGTAATTTGTAGCTCGTCTTTATATTTTTTAGGCCTTATAAAGGGTGGTTAAATTTTAAGGGCCGACGTTGAATGTAAACCACACCTAAACGTCAAGTTTTTTTCTGCATTTAATTTGACATTTCTCAATTTCAGACTAACTCAATTTGATTCCAAACGTCGTCAATGGTCAGAATGGTGGCAAGAAATGGCAACAGTGGATGATCAATTTTCGAAGAAAATCTCCATTTTCACCTCAGTCAATGCACCCACAAAGAGTAACTGTTTGGTGCGGTTTATGGGCTGGCGGCATCATCGGGCCGTATTATTTTCCAAAATGAGGCCGGTCAGGCAGTTACTGTGAATGGTGTTCGCTATCGTGAGATGATAACGAACTTTTTATGGCCCGAATTCGAAGATATGGATGTGGACGATATGTGGTTTCAACAGGACGGTGGCACTTGCCACACAGCTAACGAAACAATGGCTCTTTTGCACGACAAATTCAATGACCGTGTTATCTCACGTGGTGGCGATGTCAATTGGCCGCCAAGATCATTCTTTGGGGTTATTTGAAAGAAAAGGTGTACGTTGATAAGCCAGCAACAATTCAAAAGCTAAAGGATGAGATAATTCGGCACATTAACGGCATAGAACCTCAATTATGCCTAAGCGTCATCGAAAATTTGGACCATCGGGTGGAGGTGTGCCGCCGAGGTCGCGGCGGCTATTTGGCCGATATTTTGTTCTATACATAATTGAACCATACCATATTATCATAATAAAAAGAATTGACAATAATTTCCTAAATAATTTGTGTTTTATTCAAAATCAACATCGGCCCTTAAAATTTAACCACCCTTTACAATAATTTTCGATTTCTTCTTTACAAACTGAAATTTTACGGTAAATCTCCGGAAAATACTTTGAATTTGCATACTTACTTTTCTCTAATATTATTACAATAAATTGGTTGTAAAAAAATATTACTGCTCTCGTTTGACTTCAACTGTATTGCAATTTACATAACATATACGTTAAAAGTATGATGGGCCACCCAAAATAGCATGAGAAAGTTTAAAAAATTTGATAAGCGCACAGCATTAAACATATGTTTTTTGTTGTATTACTTGATAAAAAAAATTCTTTGAAGTAAACAAGTCAAATTTTGTACGTACTCGTACTGCATCCAAAACCACAGAATAAAAATTAAATTCTAAGAAAATATTAAAAAAGACGAATTATGAATTAACAACAACACGGCCACCAGTATACAACTCAGTATTGTGGAATGACATACTGGCATACATACAAATTTGTTTGTATGTTTACAACTGTATACCAGAGTATATCGTACACAAATTTTCATTTTCCTTTTCGAGAATTTTCATTTTAAATATAGATTTTTTCATAAATATAGTTGGCCCACTAAATTTACAAAACGATAAATATAGAACTGTGCGACGTATGCGTACATATAAAATTAGATCCAGCCAATCTGTCGACAAACTCTGGATATTCGTATAATAAAGTAATTATCACAAAAATAGCATTTTGGTGTGGCTTAAGTGGTGCCGGCAATTTTATAGTTTGGAAAACTAATTTTTGGAACAAACTATTCTATCGTTATAAACATTTGTGTCGCATGAAATTAAATTCTCTCAGTGGCATTTTTTAATTTATAGTAAATAGTTATAGTTGAGCAGGCTGTACCCATTATAAACAAATTGGTACCAACACACAATGTTATACACATACGAGTCTCGATCAAATAAATAGCAAAATTTTGCGATTAAATTTCTAAAATTAACTTTCTATACGAAAAAAAAAAATATTTAAAAAGTACAAACAACTAAATGTACGACGTACGCTTTATGAAACGAAAAACGACCAGGAAATTTGGAAAATTTTTGTTTTGTTTTGTGAAAACACATTTTCTACATCATACTCGCATTTTTGTTTTATATACAAAGCCAAAATAAAAAATGTTAAAAAAATATTTCATCCCACTTAAGTTCGAACAAAACGAAGTAAACGAAAAATTTTGATATTAAAAATTCATCGGGCACGAAATTTAATAATCCAGCAGAGCGCCCGCCTCCGGGAAGAGATTGCGGTACTGAATCAGATTCATATATTCGGATTTTGTGTATAATTAAGACAAAAACGGTTTTATATACTTACATCGTACATCGGGCTACACGTATCGTAATATCCTGGATTTGTTTTTATTATTTTAAAGATTTGGTTCAGTTCGGTACTTTCGTATACATGATTTTCCGTTTCATGTTAAGTGCTAAGTGTTTAATTTTTGTTGCACCTTTTTTTTGGGAGTTCAGCGTATTATTTTTTATGGTTGTGTTGCTTGATTTGAGCGGTGTGATGATTGGTTTAGTATTATATGATGCGGGATAATATTGGTTTGTTACGGAAATTAAAAATTTGATACGGGAAAAAATTTGATCCCAATTTATGCTAATTTGCGTTGGCACAATTCTGCACACATTACAAATCCGATTACTTACTCAGTAACACCTCTAATGAGGTCCAATAATTTATTTTCAGAAACTCAATTTATCACTCTATGATTCCAAGTTCACTATATATCAAATACCCATATATACGGAATAATCACATAAAACACTGCACTACAAAAAAAATAAAAAAAAACTTATTTAATTAAATAAAAATTGAAAAGAGAGAAATAAAAATTTGTTAGACATTCAATTGAATTATTTCCGGTCGACATGATATGAATATTCATTCTCCAATTCATATAAATTATCATCGCATCGCATACATTTTTATGTTGTACGTACGTACATACGTTAATACACTTAAATTCATTCATCACGATGATAATCATTTACCATCATCATATTTTATGAGTTTATGGTATATTAGTACAGGCAGCACTTGACTAACGCTAAGCCAACAAACACAAACCAATGCAAGAAAATCGAAATTAAAAATTTTACAATTTTTTTTTCTATTTAAATTATTACCAGCTGGCCAGCTATTCGTCAAAGTGGTTTGGATTTTGATCTTTGCCATCTGTCACCATTAGTTTAGTTTAAACAGAAGCCTCGAGAAGGCTGGTGATCTCCGACAGATCAGGCTGGTTAGTTTGGGTTTGGCGAATATACACATACAGTGCTGGGGAAAAAAATGGGCAAACATATTTCATTGCAAATTGGAGTCTATTTTTGCTAAAATTACAAAACTTTTGAAAACAATTGGCTTATTGTTTCATTTTAAATACATGCATGACGTAATTTTTGAAAAAAAAAATTTAACAGCAATTTAGGAGCGAAACCCCGGAAGAAGGAAGTTCTATTTTTAATATTAATATTTTGTTGGTCCGCCATTTCCTTTTATTACAGCGCTACACCTCCGATTCATTGAATTTGATAAATTTTTCAAAGCCGTGGGAGCTATGGATTCCCAAATCGTCATCAAAAATTTTTAAAGCTTGAATCGATTCTGGGCGCTTTCTTGCTACTTCTAGCTTTATTATAGACAAATATTTTCATCGAGCCAGCTCAACACATCGATACTTCTTTCCTCGAAGTACTTTTTTACCTTTAAACGAAGATATAAGAATAAAAAACAAGTTTTTAACAAATTATTTATGTTTATCTGAAAGGCAATTTTTCTATCTACAATTCAAAATTAAAACCTCACAACTTTGGCGGTATGGCACGGAGCGTTGTCCTGTTGAAAAATAAATTTGCAAGTCTCGCCAAAAAGCTTTAACACAGAAGGCTCAAATTCGTTGTGTAGGACCTGCAGCTAAACAGCTGCTGTAATGCTGGCCTGGTTTTCTTCTTTCGAAAATTCCTCCATCTCCAACATGCAGCTTGAATTCTGATTCATCGGAGAAAATCACATCATTCCACATCTCTGGAGTCCAAGAAAAATGCTCCTGGGTCCATAGCAAATGTTTTTTTTCACTAGTAATGTGAAATCGAGCTTCTGGACTGGTTTAAGTGCTCTCAAACCAGCTTAACAAGCCTTTTTCTCACTAAGCTGGCTGCAATTTGTTTTCCCGTTGCTCGCTCAACATCCCATTTTATGGCCGATGAAATTTTAAAACGGTTCCGGTTTTTTTGTGCCAAGTAAGCTTAATTAGTGACTGCCCCTTCAGTTTCTCAGATCCCAAGGAGAGATAATATTGCGGCGGGACGGAGTTCTAGAGTGTAACATTCTTTTTACAAATCTCGCTTGGAGACGCCTGGCGTGGTCTTGCAGGTTTTCAATCCTCGCCCGGGACTGCAATTTCGAATTACGAGTACATTTGTAATCTGGTAAATCGTAGCGCGTTTGCCTGGATAGAGGAAAGATTTTTCCACTGAGTTTTGGTCAAGTCTCCCATCCATGCAGGCATTGCGTAGGTCAGAACGGGCCTTATATACGCTTTGTATAACTTTAATTTGTTTTTGGCAGAGAGAGGGCTGTTTCTGTTTAGAAATCGGTAGAGTTGTTGCCGAGCGACAAAGGCTTTTTTTCTTGATATATTTGATTTGGGGAGTTTGCGAGAGTTTCTTATCAAGAACAACTCCTGGATATTTCACTTGAGATTTGCGTTCCAGAACACTTCCTTCGAAAAGAATTGGTTCTGCTTTAGGAGCTTTAGAAAACTTGTTTTCGTGGAAATGAATAATTTCGGTTTCATTGTGATTAATTTTGATGTTCCATTTTCTTGCATAGTCGGAATACCGACTGAGGTATTCTGAGAGGCGAGTGGTTGACTTTCGGGCACTGACGGAAGAGGTGAATATGGTGTTATCGTCGGCGTAAATATGAATTTTGGTTTCATTGTTATTTGGTTTTGGTATGTCGTGATAGTAGAAACAGAAATGGTGTGGTCCTAGGACCGATCCTTGTGCGACTCCCGCAAGTACTGTTTTGGTGGTGGAATAATGGTTATTAAGGCGAACATAGAACTTTCGGTCTCTGAGGTAGGAGTAGATCAGCTTGATAAGATAGTAAGGGATACCGCGATTGATTAATTTGTAAATTAGCCCATCGTGACAAACTGTATCAAAGGCTTTTTCAATATCTATAAAACTTGCGATTGTCGATCGGCCGAATCGTTTACAATTTTTGACAGTATTTCGAAGTCTCATGACAGCTTGGGTGGTACAGTGGTTGGTGCGAAATCCGAACTGCTCCTCGGGAATATAGGGTTTAATTGAAGGGAGTAATCTATTAAGAATGGCTATTTCCGCTACTTTATTAATCCGTTCAGGAGTGTTACGGGACGGGTGTTTTCAGTTTTATTGGTGGCTTGCCTGGTTTAGGTATGGGGACTACTTTACCGATTTTCCAGAAATCTGGAAAGTGACCTGTTTTAATTATTGCGGTAAGGAGATCTGTGTATTGACTGATTGCCTTCGCGGGTAGGTTTCGCAGTACAGCGTTGGGTATACAATCGTCCCCGGGGGCTTTTCTTTTATTCATGTTGTTCAATATGACGGAAATTTCTGCTACTTCGACTGGTGGGATGTTTTGATTGATTGACATTAAATATTTCAGGGGAATTATCGGGTATTCTTTTCAGTCTGTTTTGGAAATTTTTGTTCTTTAGTTGTTGAAATCAGAACGAAATTAGTTTGGATAGAAAATTTATTTCAGATTTTACCATAGATCCGGGATATCTGTAGTGAAGTCGGTTCATGTGGTTACGTTTTTTAATGAGACGTTGTAGTTCGGATGGGAGTTCAGCTTTATCTTTGACTTTTGAGAACGGTATTGTTTTTTTGATGGAGTGCTGGATCGCATTTGAAAAGTTGAAAGCGAATGCTTCAATCTGGTTCGTAGTGGTCATGGGAGGATTATTTGGAAGATTTTGATGTACATGGACTTTGAATTTTTCCCAGTTGGCTAGAGAATAGTTTCGGAATATTATTGGTGGGTTATTTATGATTTTGACTGGGATTCCGAATGTTACTGGGAGGTGATCGGAGCAGAATCCATGCAATACTTGCGGCTGGCTTGTAAGAGTTATGTTCTTGGTGAGAACTAGGTCGAGAATTAAGGAGGCCTTTGGGAATGTGGGCTCGTGAGGGGCGTTTAGAAGTAAATTTGAATCTATGCAAAGTTTATAGAGGTCCTCCCCATTCTTGTTATTTGAGCGGCAGTTCCACAAGGTGTGTCTGAAGTTGAAGCCTCCCGCCACTATTATTTTATTGCTACTTTCGGTGAGATATTTGGTATTGCCCCTGTTAATTTTCCTGACATATATTGAACAGCCTGTACTATGATTTTTGGGGGTTCCTACGCTCGAGCTTTGCAGTGAGGAATGCTTTCTTGTATTAGGATAGCGGTTCCTCCTGATCTCGCCGTGCGCCCGTCTTGCTTAGCTGTAACATAGTCGGGGAAGTTTAGCCTATGCCGTTCGTTAAGGTGCGTTTCTGATAGAAATACTAAGTGCGGTTTGTGACGAGACATCAGATGCTCCAGTTCTTTTTGCCGAGTCGTAGAGACTAGGCTATGGACGTTTAGAGACATGCATAGGAGTTGTTCTTTCATTTGAAATTGGGTAAGGTGGTTAGAAATCTCATGTTTTTCGGCGGCACTTGTTTGAGGAATGTTATCGTATAACTTAATCTTACAGAATACGGCCAAGAACGATAGGCGTAAAATAAAATAATTGCTTGAGCAATTGTTTTGTACATCAGTTGCGGGGTTGTACCAGTGTAATAAAAACAAAAGGCGGTCCAACAAAATATTAATATTAAAGATAGAACTTCTATAAATCAATAAAAAACAAAACAAAAATTAAAAAATATTGGTGTTTAATTTATTCCATTACTTTAACTCCAATCAACGTATTTTGAATATTTTGGCATTTTTCGGGGTTTTGCTCCTAGATTGCAGGTAATTTATTTTTTTTCAAAAAATTACGTCACTCATGTATTTAAAATGAAACAATAAGCCAATTGCTTTCAAGAGTTTTGTAATTTTAGCAAAAAAAGACTCCAATTTGCAATAAAATATGTTTGCCCAATTTTTTTACCCAGCACTGTATATGAAATAATAAATATTTAAATGGAATTCGAACTGTATTCGTAATCATCGGATTCATTTGTGGGTTACCAGAGTTATAAATTAAATCAACTTCCTTTTTTAAATCAGATTCTCCTGTTTTTGCGGCAACTCTTAAACGGGGTTTAGGAATTGATATTTTCTGTATATCCTGTTTTAATGAATCATGCCAAGTGAAAATAGGTCTACTAATTTTTCTGTAATTTCTTGTAAATCTCCTAATGTGGCCCTAATAAAATATTCGATATGCAGTGCTAATCGTAAACGACATGCTTTAGTCAAAACAGTACTCGTAAACCTTATGTCATGATAGGAGTTACTAGTTGTTTAGGGAAAGGTAATCTGTGCTAGGGAAACAAATAGTAGAAACAATAGAACAATAGGAAAAGGTAATCTGTGCTCACGAATAAATCTTGGACAACCTTTCACATTTAGAGACGATGAGAATACCAAGATACATCTACGGCTAGTGAGGCGACAAAGATTGCCCCATTAAAGCAGGTCACATTACCTAGATTGGAGCTATGTGCAGCAGTGCTTCTGAGCAGATTGTTTGCCAAAGTGAAGAAAGAATTTGCACAATTCAACATCAAAGGATTGTGTTGGACTGATAGTTCAATAGTATTAGCATGGCTATCGGCGGACCTCGTCGCTGGAAAACTTACGTGGCGAACAGAATATTGGAAATTCTCTGCACTTTACCACGAAACAGATGGGATCATGTAAAGTCTGCTGAAAATCATACCGATTGTGCTAGTCGAGCCATACTTCCGAAAGCCTTAAAATCAAGCAAGGACCAAAATGGTTAAACGAGTCCGAATCATCTTGGAAAATCAACACAACATATCCATCAACCACTGAATTAGTTCTAAACGAAGAACTTAAAAAACGAGTGCAATGTTTGAAGTTGCATCAAACGTCAAATGAGACAATGGAGACATTATTTATGCGCATTTCTTCTCGCAAACCGAAATTATGGTAAGTGTTTACGGTTAGCGAATTACAATTAGCGGAACGAGCTTGCATATCCTGGTGCCAAATGGAATATTACGCAGAAGACATGGCAAATCTGGCGAAATCGGGATCGTTATCATCAAAAAGGAAAGCTGTCGACACTATCAGCCTTCAAAGATGGACACGGCATTCACAGAGTGGGCGGAAGACTGCAGAATTCTGAATGTTCATATGACGCAAAACACCCTATCATTTTGCCAAACTCCCATTTCCTTAGCAAAATGATAGCCACATACCATTACAAATATATCCATCCTGGTCCATCCCTTTTATCATCTCTTCTTAGACCAAAAATTCTGGATTGTAAATATGCGAGTTAAATAAGAGTCAAATACGAGTTACGGTGTCAAGACCCTTTAGTCGAGTGAGCGTAGGCTTCTGCGGGCCAATTTCGATTACTACTAAAATGGGAAGAGGCGCAAAATTTATGAAAGGGTATATATCAGTCTTTGTGTGCATGACGACAAAGGCTATACATTTGGAGGTTGTATCTGATTTAACAACGGATGCATTTTTTGCTGCTTTAAAAAGATTTATTGCTCGACGCGGACTTCCATTAGAAATCAATTCTGATAATGGGACAAACTTTGTTGGGACACATCGAAAAATAATTAAACTCTTCCATAACATTGTCAAAATTAATAATACTAGTATAATTTCAGATTACCTTAGCGACCACGGTATATCTTGGAAATTTATTCCTCCAGCCAGTCTAAATTTTGCAGGCTTATGGGAAGCAGCAGTGAAGTCGATGAAGGCACATCTTGTTCGTGTGACAGGAAATTCCAATTTAACGTTTGAAGAGATGGTTACTCTCACATGCCAATTTGAAGCCATCCTGAACTCACGACCATTATGTCAAATCAAATCAGATGATCCAACCAGTATAGATGTGTGTTAGCCAACATTTACTATATTTATTAGGTCAATTTTTGTAAATGTAAATTTTTTTTTTGCAATTTGTTGTTGAACGAATAAACACAGTTATTAGAGGAATGGCGGAACCCGTAGTTGATATATATAGTTACTTGCCATCTTATTAGAATTCTGTCTATATGAACGAATAAATTGGTCGGTTTGGCGGAGTCGTCTAGAAGGATTTCCATCGTTTAAATTTCGGAAAAATTCTCTACATTCTTCTGCTTTGGATTTTCTAAATTCTTGATGAACATTATATCGACAATTTCTGATCTGATCAAATAAGGATTATGGGGTGTCCTCAAAGCAGTTTTTAAAAAAGTTATTGCTGTTTTCTGCCCCTTAGTCATAGTGGTTTTTCTGGTTAAAATTAAGTCTGATGAAGCTTTTATAGAATGCACTAAAGCTGTGTCAACTGTTGTTATCATTGGAAATTGAGAGTACCATCTAATAGCTTAGGATAACTGGATCTTTTAATAAATCAACTCTCCATCTTAAAGTTCTGACTTTCGTAGTCTTCGTTTGAATTTTTTGCGAAAATGTGCCATTTTACTTGCTTTACATCTAATAATGATTTTCCGTGGTTGAACAATATATGATCTAATTAGGATGATGATTTATGACCTTTCCAAGTGGTAAGGCAGGATCTACGACCAAAAGTGGTACAAATTGATAAACTATTCTGCAGTGCGAATTCAATTAGTATATCGCCACGGTCATCAGTTTCTTGATGATATACATTTTGCTCTAATATTTTTTTATGTGATAAATTCAATTGATCCAATCCTATATGAGCATTAAAATCGCCTAAAATGCAAAGAGCTCGTGTTTTACTATACTTTCGTAAACTTGTAGTATTCTACGAGTTAAGAGATGTGAAATTGTTGAATTAAAATCTGATCGGAAATGGGTACAAACTAACATTACTTCACTTAATCCTTTGACATCTATTATTGCAAAACATAATCTTTCTGATATACCTTTGAAATGTCGCACTTTTTATCCACAATTTTATTTCACTAATATTCCAACTCCGTTTTTAACTCCACAGTTTCGTACAGCATCACTCTTTTTCTATGACTCAAATACCAATTATAATGTGGAGTGTTGATTTGAAGGGAAACTGAATTTGTTTCCTGTATAGCTACAATATCTATTCCAACTTTAATTAAAGCTTTATCGATTATTATGGTTGGCCTGTACGCCTCTATCATATCATATCATATAAATAATATCCAGCTGGCCAGTTCCATTTATAGGTTATTTACTGAAGTACTCTTTGCACTGGTGTCCTTAATTCATTAAATCAATTGGTTTCGTTCTCTGCAATCGCCTTACTGCGTGTGAAGTGTCCATCATACCACGAAGCTCTTCAGTTATTGCAAGTTTTTTATTTCTTCTTGAACCGTCTGGATATTTAGATCGGTATGAAGGTCATCATTCCTAATGTAACACGGAGCATTAACTATATTTTGTTTTGAAAATTTTGTATTTTTTGGTGTTGGTTTTCTTTGTACAGCCCAGTGTTGTCGTCTACGCGTAATTCGGAATTGTCGACATGTTGGTGTCGAAAATAGTGTAGACAATTCATGTTGGTGTAGACAATGTAGATTATTACGCATTTTGTATTGCCCAAGTTTATCCGTAAATTTATGAAATTGAATCATGTTCAAATTTACGTTTATTGGCCGATGCAGTAGTAAACTACCTAAATCATTTGTCAAGTCCTATCTACCGAGACTTCCCGTAACAGATGTAAACCCCGTTCGTACATATACATTTTTTTATTTTACAAATCTAGGTTTTACTTGAATTATATAATTCTAGGCTCAATAATTATTTCTGGTGTATCGTTCGGTAAATTAGCGCAGGCCATATAATTAGCAGCTCGCGCGATTTATACATCAGTAAATAAGCGAACACGGGTCTCGTAATCGTCATGAAAATCCGGTATTCTCGGAAAATATTCATAACAAAATTGCCCTAAACTATGGCCGAGAATTGTTTAGTTTGCCGTAACTATAGGTAAAAATGATGTTCTACGTAATTGCTCAGCATGGCGGTATAGAGAATTACCAAGTGAATTTCCATTACGATTGCAGCATTATTCGAAAATGGTCGTTTGTATGGGAAAATATTGTCGAGAAAAACCATTATCTCACGTCCTAGTAAAAATATTATGAAAGGGCTTACTGTTCTAGATAGAGGAGGGACCAATGCATGACCATGTTAAATAATATATTTATGTAAATTACCTGAACCGACGCGTAAAACATATTTTGAATTTATAGAGATTTAACACAGGTTTACAATTTTTTGCGAAAGTACTAGTAAGATAAAGTTTTAGATTCAGCTTTTCAAGTTCAATTTGAATCCGTCATAATAAAAAAAATTTTAAAAACAAAATTTTACTTCTGAAGAAATGGTATATTGTCCCGTAATCACCTAATTTCTGCAAACGTTTTTATGTTTTGAATTTTGTTTCGATTTTTTTGTCAAGCATCATGTTTCTAGTGGGATTTGATACCAAAACACGTATTTACGAAAATACTTTCCCATAGAAATGGTATCAGACGATCCCTTAGTCATCTAATAATGACCAGGGTTTATTGGAGTAGTAATCTCCAGTGAAGGTAATATTCGGTGGGTAATACCCAGGGTGTTAATATCCGAGGGGTAAAGGCTAGGGGTAATGGGCCGAGGTTTAATTGCCCGGGAGTAATAGCAGCAGGATATTATCTGCAGAGGTTATATCCGGGGAGGTAACTTAATGCGGTACGATGCCAAATTAGCCGCTCTGAATGAAATTCTCTGTGCAATGCCCGTCTGTTATATACATCTTCGAAACGAGTACTGTATCCACTTTCATTACCCAAGTTCAACATTAATTTCTTAAGCAAACGGGCATACAGATACAGCGTCATACGAATGGGTTCTGTGTTTAATCGAAGTTTTTTGCCTGTTGCATGAGAAGCGTCATATAAATTTTGGGGTATTTGAGTGATTTCTCGTGAAGTACTATCTGTGTCTGTAAAGTTCTAATTTTTAACATAGGTTTTAGACTTTCTTCGAATATTTTAAAATTTTAGATTATTCTAGGTGATAGCCAGATATTCTTTTTACAACGAGGTGAGGTTACCAAGACGTTGGAAGTTTGGTTACCTCAACTCGATATCTAAATAATATCTACCTAGCACCCAGAATAGTCATATAAAAACATGGGTAAAAACTTTTCAAATGTGAGATAGAAATAAATCTCCATCAAGGCAACAGATTTAAGGTGAGGTAGTGTTACAAATTCTACGAGTACTCTTAACAATTATAACACTTGGTGATGCAGTGGTTAAGGTGTACACCACCGTATTACCATCCCAGAGGTCGCTGGTTCGAGTCGATGCGGAGGTAATATTTTTATTGAGCAATTATTATTCTAATTATGCGACGATATTCTCGGATCAATTATTTCTTCCACTGGAAATATGAAAATAGGCAAAGCAATTGTAAACGACGGCGATAGTCATCATGAAAAATACTGTTATTAACAACGGCGTTAAGAAAATAAGGATACAGCGACGGATACAATACATGCCATACTTGGAATAATCTCGAATAACCGACCAAACGACCGGTTAAACCTGTGGCGTTTAGATCGGGAGGTACCGAGTTCGAATCCCGATAGGGACAGGATGCAAAAGTGATTTTCATCATAAAATTACGATCTGTATGAAAATGAACACAACTATGACCCCCTGATGCATAACTCACGGGCCGACCCATTGTGCAGATGGTTCTACGAAACTCGGACCTATTGCCCTACGTCCTCGAATTTTCTAGCAACCAAGTATTAAAACGTTATTTTGAATTTCATTAATTATTTATTTAATTAAAAACTTTATGTATCAATTATCCGCTATACGTAATGGCAGTGTGGTGTGTGGCATCATGGTGTGCGGCAGTGTTTTACGAGCGGCGTCTTGCTGCGATGATGGTGTGATTTGATTGTGCGGTTGGTATGCTGTATTCACTGTGGTTATACGCTCGATTGAATTCGCATTGAACCAACCGCTACAGTATCGGCCCCCAGTGTGACACTTGATATACACAGTTAATCGTTGCTATTCGTCGGAGTGTTCCAAAGGATTTAGGTTAAATGCTCAAAGCGGTTAACTGTAGATTGACAGTCCGGTAGTGAGACATTTTTATCATTTGGGGTCGTTCTCGTTGACTTTATCTGAGAAACGATTGCTGTGTCGGGGCAATATTATTCGAGGTGATCATGCGTCTGGTTTGTTGGTCGTGAGGCCTGATGCGCAATGGATTCGCAATCATTTACTGTTGGTTTTTTTTTGTTTTGAGACCCTAAACTTTATCGTGCCTATATGCAAACATGCAAATATGTAGAATTATTCAATTACAAAAAAAGTTTTTAAACTGCTTTCGTGGCTAATATTACAGTCGCTTCTGTTGTGCCATCGCTGCTGTTGTTGTACCTTGATGTATCACGCTTCCGTTTTTTTTTTATTTGGTGAAATTGGTTGTTGCTGCTGCTATTATTGTTGATGCTGAACATGCCGTTGTTGCAGGTGAGGGTGTAGATAAAGTGTGTAACTTTAAACGCTGAATGGTTTATTTGCAAAACCCGTTACGAATCCATATTAAACGCCCGAAATTGGTAACAATGACCTAACCAAAAACATAATTTTAGATTAAGTTCCATATGAGGACCGAGGACGAAATAAATTTTAGAAGCGGTTGGTCTGTTTACGACCCTTTAAACAGGTTTCATGGCTTTGTTTTCGGAAAATTCAGTTAAATTACTCAGCCAAGTAAACTTCAGAAATGTCCTTTAAACAAATTGACAATTTGGTCACCAATTGATAAAATGTTAATTAGGAAGTTTTATTATAAATTATCTAACAAATATAGTCGGTTTTAAAGAATTTTATTTTATCACGGTAATTTTTCACTAATGACTGTTTTCGGCTTCGACACTGCATTACCGCTAACTGCAATATTTTTGAATCGTGAAGTAAAACCGTCAAATTATTTCACAACATTTTCTCATGTGTCGATTCGCAGGATTTATAGGCGCAAGCTGAATAGCCTACGCAATTCGAAGCAAACCTGTTTTGGGCACACAAATTTATTTATTGTTTAAAATTGTTGTTTAGTATAGTTTCGAACTTTCAATTCAATTAAAATTTAAATAATAATTTTTTGTATTTATTTAAATTTATATTTGAACTATTTGTTGCATTTGCACAGCAAGAGGAAATATTTATACAAAAGTTTTTAAAACAAATTGGTTTTTAGATAATTTCGGTAGACAGAGATGAGACAGTATACATGTATAAATATTTATGTAGCTAAACTATACGGACACACATGAATAAATTAACGTATTATTATGATAATTGATTTAAATTATAAAATCATTATGTATATTTAGTTAGTTAAATAAAATTGTCGATTGTATGTATTCGATGTATATATAGACTGTGTGCGATACGTCAATAATGCAGTTTTGTACAGTGCGGTTTATTCGGTAAATTTTTTATTTTTTTGTCATGTCCATAGTGAATATTATATTACTCGCATAGTCCACCGAATTTATAGTGAAAATCAATCAAAAAATCATTTGATCGATCAAACATGAAACCACAAATTTTTTAGAACATCGTGCTCTGACCAGTTCATTTTATTTTAGAAAAATTTAAACATGAATTTTGGCAGTCATCTCTCGGCTATAGCTATGTATCCCATTTAACAACATAAAAATGTTTTATATGTTTGCGGTTTAAAATAAAATTTTGTGGTTTGATTCTTTGATGCCTGTAATGCATGCGGCCACCAATTATGTTTAGTTTTCTTGTGATTTTTATCGGCAAACCACAATTTCAAATGATGTCTCTACGTGGCTAAACGCATTTACGATGACAATTAAAATTTTCGCTTTTTAGCGTCGTTATGCATTTGTGGCTTATGACAATGGTTTAGGAAAAATTGTTTCGATTTGTATATATTTATAGATGGTTTGATAAGATATTTTGATAAGTAAAATATTTCATGTAATTATAAAAATGTTGAGAGCAGACCAATATAATCAAACATGCGGTACTGTAATTTAAGTCAAATGTCGTTACTTATGCTTGGAATTATGTTATTAAAACACTATTAACTTCTACCATTTGTTGTAGAATTATAAGGTAAAAGCTTCGTCTTACACAGGCTAATTGGCTCAAATTTATTATGTTATATTATTTACGTCGCTAAAATCTTTGTAAAGACGAATTTTATCAAATTTAATTCTTTTCGATTATATATGATTAGTGTTACGCCAAATTAGTAAAATAAGCAGCATTTTAAAATTGCTAAGTTGGTCTCCACTTTGTTGTTTCCGTTTAGAGTTATTAAATATTTATTTCTCCGCATTGCTCAATGTCGAACTAATTACAAAACCCAATATAAAATGGGCACTAATTTATTTTATGTACAAAACCAAAAACTTTTACTAGTTGCCCTATTCTAGCTTTGTCTAGGACTAGAGAATTGAGACAAATATCAGTTGAGTAAATGTGAAATTATTTTTCCCAATAAAAAATTTATAGAACAAATCTTTCCCATTCAACTTTGTTCCGAAAATATTTACACTGTAAACTGAGTTCACCAATAGGCCAGAAAAATAAACTTCAGACAGAAATGCTATGAAAATATTTACCCCAATTCCCTATTACCAAGAAACGCCGGAGTGATCTCACAATATTTCAAGCCACGTAGCGAATGTTCATGCGAATAATTTTAATTGTCGATAGAAATGGTTTTTTACTAAGGGATGCTAACAGTTCAGGGGGATAGAACTAAAATATTTACTTTATTGCTTTTTGTTCGACCGAGTATAATATTTTGCGGAACAAAATGTGTCTATATACCAGTCCTTTAAGGTTACCACAAAAACCTGTAAGATAAATTTTTATAAATTATGTAAGCCGATTGGTAAATCAAAATTAGAATCGGACTTTTATTCACAAATTCCAACAAAGCAGCTACCATGTTTTGGACAAAATATGAATTACGGTCTACTTTAAAGCGAGGAGGATCAAAACTGTCAAAGTTAAAACAATTCGCTAGAAATCTCGAATCGTGAATGATTTATTTAACCTCCCTTGTAGAACAGCTTGTAATATTCTACATTATAGAGAAATGTGCATGGTTTCCTCATTTGCTATACCGATGTGAAGTTTCTACCAAAAAATAAGAAAACAGACATTTTAAACAAGTGTAAGTACCACTCAAAATCAAATTCTAATTGGATTAAAATGAGTGATTTATAGTACACTGTTAATTTTTTTGAAGTAAAAACGATGCAAAATTGATTTGGTAATGTCGGGTGTACTACGAAATCCCGGTTTTCAAAATCCATGTTTTTAAAATCTCGGTTTGCAAAATCCTGGTTTTCAAAATCCCGGGTTTTTTTCGTTTAGTTCTAAAGTCTTGATTTGGAAAAAAATCATTTTTATTAATTCGAACCGGCCGGGCTAATAATATTTTAACAAAAAAACAAGATATCTTGCCCAAAAATGTACCAGAAAAAACCAAGGCTGCGAAGTCAGAGGCGGGAGTCGGTTTCGAATTTATGATCAAATTTCGACATTAATATTTTAAAATATTATATTATGTTATTACTAAAGCAATATTTTGTTAAAAGGGGCCTCTTTTGCTCCGACTGACTTTAGATTTGAACTTCGGGGGACGTAGAAGCCGGGATCAGCTATCATATCGCCTTGCATGCCGCACGTAGGAGCGGATTATATAGAATCTATTAATGACACCTACTAAAAAGATAATTAAGAAATGGTCTAGTACCATCCCTAATGACAATATTCCAGAACTTTATTAAACATCATTTTAAAATCGCATTTAGATCCCACATGTCGATAATCGGTTAGGAAGGCCAGATTTCATCCATATCCGCCTTATTCCACAACTTTATCAAAAACGCATTTTTTGAATCCCATTTAGAACCCAAATGTCAAATTTCAACTAAATCAGTTAAAAAATGGCCTAGTTCCATAGCGATGGCCATATTTCAGGACTTTATCAAAAAATCATTTTAGAAATCCATTTCCATCGCACGTGAAGAATTAAAAAAAATCGGTTTAGAAATGGCCTAGTTCCATCTCTGTTGACCACTTTATCGAAAAAATATTTAAGAGTACAATTTTCCCACTTGTGAAATTTTAAAAATTCAATTAAACCGAGTTTTGCTCAAAATCCGGTAAGGTTGGTAACATATTACCGAAAGGCAAGATCCCGCGGAACTTAAACCCGAGAGTCATAATCCCGAGGATATAAAATCCCGATGATACAAAATCCCGAGGGTACAAAATCTCGAAGTTACATAAACCCGAAAGTACAAAATCCCGAGGGACGTAATATCGAAAGGACAAAATCCCGCAATCCCGAGAATATTCCAAATAAAATTGAATTCTGCGCATACATATAAAATGTACCGTCTAAATGTAAATAAATATGCGTTTTAAAAATTTTAGAATTCAAAACATTACTTAATTATAATTATTTGTTATTATTCGAGAAGATCGAGAGATTTTGAACCTCGGGATTTTATATCCTCGGGATATTGTACTCTCGGGATTTCATTACTTCGGGATTTTTATAAACCTTCGGGATTTTGTACCTTCGGGATTATTGATATCGGGATTTTTTCGCTCTCTTCCTTTTAACTCTCGTGAAAGTTTGTTACTAGCAATTTTCCACTGCAAATAACAAACGATTATTTGGACAAGATTATATTTTATAGGCCAGATATGTCTATCCATGAGGAGCGTCTTGTAGAATAAGATTTTTTCGAACGATAAGTTTGAAAGTTTAAATTCTCCACTTTATTGTCAAATATGGCAAGATTTCATCGCATACATGAAGGACACGTATAATTATTAAATAAAAATGACTTACCGAATCCTACATAGCCTGATTCGTTTAATCAAGATGGCAGCTCGTGGAGGTATGAAACCCGGACTCCACCTCTTTTATATAATCTAAATTAAAATTGAATTCAACTTCAAGTTCAGTACTCCATCCGATGATTCTTGTAATATTCTGTTGTATAAATTAGGGTGTGTGAATTGTCAGTAACCTTTGAGCGTTCTACAGAGCCTAATTTTAAGAGGTCATTGTTTAATGCCATGTTTTGTTGTAGATTGTCGTAAAATATAATCACGTAAAATTGAAGTTCGAATTGTTTCCCCATCAACCCTATTCTCCAGATTTGGCTCTCAGCGACTACTGCCTGTTCGCGACGTTTAAAAAAAATGTTCCGGAGAAAGAGATTTGCGTTAAAAGCTGATCGTTCTACAAAAGTGCATCGAAATGCTAGAGAAGCGTTAGGAGGAATGTATCCCTCTTGAAGAAAACTATGTTGAAGAATGAAGTCGAATTTAAAAGAAAAGTTTTTTTGTAGTGGGAGTCGGAATGGGAGAGTGGTGTGATATATTGAAAAATAGCAAATATTTTAAAGTAGTAATTTGCAAAACAGATCTTAAGATAGTGACTGCTTTTGTAAAGTACTTCAGAAAACGCATACTTTTGGTAAGCATGATTAATGGACAAACAGCTCATCTTCAATGATTCTTTAACAAATTTTTTCGCTCGACATTTCGCACAGTGAATAACTGATTATAACTGGGAATACAGAGATGGGCGACTATGCGTCATCTACTATTTTTATGTGATCGCAGCGTCAACATCAGTAACGACGACTACTCGTCGAGAACCTTGACTACTCGTATTTAACGTCGACGTCAGGAGTGATTGTATGATCTACATATTTTGAACTTCTATTCTCGCAAATTTTTGTTAATGCAAATTATTTTTAACGTATAATGTATACAGTAAAACCTATCTAATCTTAACTTAAGGAGGCGTCCGACAACAATATTTTGGATGTTACCTACAACCAGCTTGCTGATCCGACCAGTAAAAATAAATTTCTGCATCCTTCATCAAAATAAGGTGGTAGTCCTCAATATTTTATTGAAAATATTCTATACATTAGAGTTCCTAATGGCCGTATAACTTTAAACCGATGGAAATCAAGTCCCTAATGAAATTTGAAGTATTCTATTCTATGGAATTAAAACTTGGTTTTCTGTCCCGCATTCGTATTTGTAGTGGAATCGTTTCATTTCCTAAATTGATTGGTATGTTGTGGTTCGGGAATTGTGCTTACCACGAATATATTCGTTCTTAAAGTCGTGACGATGTTTTAAAACTTGTTAATATGTTTCATCACAATGAAATCGTGCACAGTCATGGTTGGGAGAAACCTTCCATCGCATAAATAAGACAATGTCATAAGAGATGGCGTGCAAAGCAAATAACGGAGTTTTCAGGTTTTGTTAATCGTGGCGCAACTAGTTTAAGAGAAAAACTTTAAATCACGTGTTGTTATTGGGTGTTAAAAAATAAGAACAGTTTTTGATTTTTGAAAAAATTAATTTTATAAATATTATTCTTTATTATCAACCTAAAACACGCGAGTTCGAACCCATTTGAAGACCATAATTAAATTAAGCGATTATTACTCTTCACATCAACGATGTTATCGGAGCAAGTATTCCTTCAATATTGATGAGGAATTGGATTTTAGAAACATTCCAATTGGAGGGGGAGTATGAAGTTAACAAAAGCAATTGTATACGACGGAGATAATTATAATGAAAAGTACTAAAACTAAGAATGGCGCTTCAATCATAAAGATACGGAAAATGATGACATGGAATGTTCGCGAATACACAACTACATAAAAGTGATTTACAATTGCAAAACGCATACATCGCCAGATGCAATAAAAGGAGTAATCTCGAACAGAGAACGACAAGTATATAAATAAGCTCGAGCAATTTGGAACGCAGACATAAGTTGTAATTTAGCCAGTGGAACAGTACAAGTAAACAGCGCGAAAGCACACTAGTAGTTTAAGTGAAAAGTAAAAGCGAATCCGTGAGTAGTTTGTGTACAATGGAAGTTTGTGAATTGCTTCAGAAATTAACGTTGTTGGAAATTAAAGTTTATAACTTAATTCGCTGAGTAAAAATCAAGTACGAAATCTATATCGAACGCCCGAGGAGGCTTTGCGCGTGGTGGTGTGACATATATTTTTCCCCGTATTTTGAGTTAACGCTGCCAAAGTGAGTAATGCACACGTAGCCATTTAATATTTTTAGATAGATGTCTTCAGTTAATTAGATAGTTTAGATCGGCTTAGGAGTCCAAAATAATACGAATAACTTATATCATTTCATATTAAAATGTTAGCTTATTTGGAGTCTATCTAAGTTAACTAGATAAATACCTAATAGGTAGACAGCAACTTTATCAGATCGCCTAACGTAAAATATAGTGGAAATAATACGAAAATAAGCTTTTTAATCTCATTTCCTAGGTTCTTGACGTTGTCCACTCCACATTGTCGAAAAATATATTGTCGAACTGTATGTCCGAAATCAAAATCAGTGACCACAGTTTAAAAATCAATCACCTAAAACCGGGCAAGTTGTGCAGTGGATACAACTTAGGTTCATGTCCGAGAGGTACTGGGTTCATAATCCACCAGGTTACAGTTATAAATGTGAATATAGTTATATAACAATTCCAAAAATTTACGCCGCTTCCGAACATTTTCGAAATATCGGTGATCTCTGAATGATTTTCTAATATTAATTGAGCACTTAACACTACTGAAATATTCCCGATAATACCGAAAATATTCCCAAAATAATTGTTGCATTATCTACCAAAACTAAACCACCACAACAAATAATTTTCACAATTATTTATTAACCAACCATTTACATTTATTTTTTAATCACGCTAGTATTTTCGCTTTAATATATCGAACTCCGCGTCTTAACCAAGACTAACTAAAACTGAATCTTTTGTTCGTCGCACACGTATACTGGGCCGAATGTTCCAAATTGCCCACGAATACTAATATTACGCATATTTCGGAATTATCTACATGCTGATGTCGAGAATAGTGTAGATGATTGATTTTTGCGTAGACAATTTTGATAATTGGTATAGTTTGTAACCCTATTAAAGTTAGCCGAAAGTTTCCAGCCGAAAGATGATAATGCAGATTGTGTCTTTGCTATCCCAGACGAAAAAATATTTTATCACCGCAACAAATATTACTTGATAAACCTAGTTCTACTATCACCTCCAAATAACCAGAATACTGCAAAAATTTGTCTGGAACGAAATAATTTTACAAAAGTGGACCAAATCCTATGAAATGTTAATTACGATAGATTTAAAAAGTATCGAACAAAATTAATAAAACGTTCTGTATTTTCTAGGTTACCCACTTTCCCATCGATCTCGAATTTAGTATTCGTAGTATACATACAAAAATTCCCAAAAAATTATTTCAAATACGTTAAACGTTCCTCCACCACCTTATGTGATCACCTTATGTGAACTCAGAAATTATTCGCTAACCGGACTAGTGGGTGACATAAGGTGATAGAGGAACGTTTACAAAACGTATTTATGTTTTTTGTAATTTACATTTCCAGAATTGTTGTTGCTGTATTCTGGTTATTTGGAGGTGATAGTAGAACTAAGTTTATCAAGTAATGTATCTTTCGGCTCTTAAATATTTTTCCGTCTGGGATAGCAAAACAATATCTGCATTATCATCTTTCGACTGGAATAGTAAAGACACTATCTGCATTACCTTTCGGCTGGAAACTTTCGGCTAACTTTAGCAGTATGGGTATGTTTTTTTGTAGCTGTTCTCATTATTTTTTGAGTACGAGGTTGCTATCTTATAGCTTTCTAGTTCAAATATGCTGTTTCCAAAATGTTGAAAGGTAACATGCAATTTTTAAAAAAAAATAATTGGGTGAGAAACTCGAAACTGTAAAAAACGCGCTTTCGAAGTATACCCAAGATATCCTCAGTTTAACTTTTTGTCAAATAATAAACATTTAAAATATAAAAAATGTTTAATTTGAAGAAAAACGCGCAGTTAACCTTTTCAAAATGTCAAAATAAAACAAAAATTGGATAACTATTGCATAAAATTTCTGTAAGATGTCACAACAAAAAGTTAAAGTTAAATCAACTTTTTTTATCACGTCTGGGTCGCTTCGAGTATATCTCCAGGTTAAAAGATTTCAAATATGTATATTCAAATATTTAAAACAAAAATTGCTTAACGTCATCTGTTAATATTGCATAGTATTGAGGGACAAATGTACATATCGACACTAGGATAACTTGTAACCGGTACTTCTTCGTTTTATTCCACTTTACTAACAAAATAGGTTTTATTGCGGCGCAAAAAATCGGGTTTATAGATAAAGGAGAAAGAAACGAAAAAGTTACCGGATTTAAGGAGAAATTACAATTTTTGACATAGGTGTCAATGTATGTTAATTTTTTTTCGAAAAAATAAAAATATTCGAACTAACTTAACTAAGTGTCACCTGGGTGGCCATTCCATGGTGGTTAGTTGTCGATTTAAAGTAAATGTCGTAGCTTACTTCAAATAAATTTTGGATGAATTTGGTTGAATTATGTCACGTCATATATTAAATCGAATGAAAAATCCTGCAATAGCTTCCATCTCGTTTATACAAATAAAAATAAAATTTGACGTTAAGTTGTTTGTACGTCATTATATTTTACGGTTTTAAAATTAGAAATAATAGATTAAAATACTATGGTATATATCTCTATAGGTGCTTCTATTGTGGGTGAGATTTAAATTGGTGGTAAAATTAGTGTAGGTTTAGAATAACTGTGCTTAATTTTGTTGCAAATATGGATCAATAAACAAATAAATTGGTTTATTGTAGATAATGACCGTTCAAAACTTTCGTACAGCCGGTGAATACTGGCACGAGCAGCGAAATTCTAATAATCAGCGACACAACAGCATAACCCTTGTCAAATGAATGAAGCTGAGTTTATGAGTTAATAAATCTAGTAATTTTTTATTTTTATCTGAAATTATTTAATAGAAACCTTCATAAGACGAAACGTTAACTTATCATTTTTAGTTCATTATTCCCCCTAAAATTCATTTTGCAGGGTTGTGTTTGAAGACTACTTTAATTTTATCACAAAAAAGTCTCCAATACTGATATAAATACGTCATATATGAACGATTGAAGAAATTTTGGTACTTGAACATAAATGGAACTACAAATTAAGATCAAATTAGGTTGGTATGAGACTCATATAGGAGAAGAAAATTGGCCACTTCTCAACCGATACTTTCCAAATTTGAAAAAATTTGTAGAGTTGTAGTAAAATTTGAACATTGATTTCGGAAAATATTCTAGAGTCTGGCCATGCTAAATGGAACCACGCAGTTTCCCTCGCCTTTTTTTATTATTATATTTTTTGATTGAAATTAATAAAATAAAACGCCACTGGCCAGATATCTTGTGGACTAACTCGTTATATTTTTTGATTATAAAATTACTAATATTTATTTTTATTAATATTTTTAAATGAAATATTAATTTTTTTTTTTTTTTTTTTTTTTAAATTTTATTTACGATAGCAATAAAATATTTTACAAAGTAACTAGTCATTTTTGACTAACAGCGTTTGACTCTGATAATATAATATAATAAAGTACTTCTATGTACGAGTATTCATTCCATGAAGTGTTGTTTTTGTTGTTTCTGCATTATGCGGTCTATTCGGGTAACTCAAAAGGTTTTAGTCTCTTGAGTCTTCTTATGATACCCTCTTGATGAAGTAGTCTAGCCGCTTCGTCGTTAGGGTGCAGATGGAGCCTCTCCTGATGTTTTTGAGCACACTTCTTTATTTCGGTTGCGACTGAGTCCATTCCGAGGTCTCTATGAAGATCACTATTACGAGTGTACCACGGGGCGTTTACGATCCCTCTGAGAACTTTATTTTGAAATCGTTGGACTATCTGTTGATTGCTGGTTTTGGTACATCCCCATAGTTGAATGCCATATGTCCAGACCGGCTTCAGAACTTGTTTATAAAGCATAAGTTTATTATGAATGGATAACTGAGAGTTTCTTCCAATTAACCAGTACATTTTCTATATTTTAATTGAAGTTCATCTGCTTTCTTTTTCACGTGAACTTTCCACTTCAACTTTGCATCAAGATTCATTCCAAGGTATTTTGCTTGATTTGCATGTGGTACAGGAATATTATTGAGAGTCACCGGCAGTGGTTCTATTGATCTGTTAGTGAAGTTAATGTGAGTAGACTTTGATTCATTCACTTTAATTCTCCACTTAGTTAGCCAGTCTTGTATATTATTTATGGCTATTTGTAATTTGAATGTGACTTCACCGATTGTGTCACCAACAGCTAGAATTGCAGTGTCATCTGCAAACGTGGCGGTAGTTGTATTGTTAGTTTGCGGTAAGTCGCTTGTAAAAAGTAGGAAAAGGAATGGCCCTAGGACACTGCCCTGCGGCACTCCCGCTTTAGCTTCTTTAATGCTGGAATAAGCTCCTTCCTGTTTAACTCTAAAGTATCTTCTTTGCAAGTACGACTTTAGTAGTTCGCAATATTCAAATGGCAGAGTTTTTTCTAATTTAAATATTAAACCATCTAGCCAGACTTTGTCAAATGCCTGCGCTATGTCCAAAAATATGGCTGAGCAAATCTTTTTTTCCTCTAAAGACTTTTCTATTAAATCTGTTATTCTATGGACTTGATCAATTGTGGAATGTTTCTCTCTA
Organism: Nephrotoma guestfalica; assembly: GCA_963691935.1. NCBI lineage: Eukaryota > Metazoa > Arthropoda > Insecta > Diptera > Tipulidae > Nephrotoma > Nephrotoma guestfalica. Next base: position 257,635,311 of record OY829914.1, read on the forward strand.
AAACCAAACTGATGGGAAGGAATAGCTCCTGATTTAACAATTTCAGGTTTAATTCGTTTTAATAATAGTCTCTCAAACAGTTTTGACATAATTGGAAGAAGTGATATTGGCCTGTACGATGTTAATTCACTTAGTGGCTTGCCTGGTTTAGGTATCATTATTACCTCCGCAAATTTCCAAGATAGAGGGACATAACAGAGTCTGAAGGAAGCATTAATTATGTCAGATATTTTCTTAATAGCTTTATTTGGTAGTTGTTTAAGAATCTCAGCAGTTATTAAGTCATACCCTGGTGATTTTCTAAGTACCATATGATTCTTTATTTCGTGTTTAACTTCTTTAGCATTGGTTAATGGAATTTCCTGTCTCAAGATGGTTGTAAGATTTACATTTAGTATATCGTGTTGATTCAGTGTCGTTAAATTGGGCTGAAAAGTACGCTCGAGATGATCTGCGAAATTTTCTGCCTTTTCTTCTTTGGTTTTAGCCAGGCGACCATTATTGGTTTTTATTGGTGGTATGTGGGTAACTGGTCTTTTTAAATATTTGGTTGCTTTCCACAATGAGTAATCAGTATCTTTATCGTAGCTGAGAGATTCTAGGTGAAATGAAATATGATTTGGTATTTAATCATTTGTTAGTTTCAAAATTTAGAATTTCATACAAAATCGAGATAAATTTTCAATCATGCTGTACGAATAAAATTTGCCTGTAAGCATTAGAACTTCGTCCGAAATTTATTTTAGAATCCTAATCCGGAATAGAATTTCATCGGGTTGGGTACGATTTGGCAAATCGTATTTGGCAAATCCAGAAATAAATAAATCCAAAAAAAAAGAAATCTACTATTAATTTTTAATCAACGATTTATTATAATTCGGTATACAATGAACAAATTTGTAAGTATGGCTAAGTATGTTTGTAGGGGAACTGTTCGGTATTTTAAAAAAAATCCTATTTTGATAATTCGGGATTTGAAAATCTTACTTGCTGACTTCTTACTGATCCCATTTGCAATTTTCTGACCAGGATCAATGATGATTTTTTAAATTGGTGTACTGACAAATCGCATCCGTCCAATTTCCGGAATTATATATAAACTAAAATTTTTGTCAAACATAATCCTCTGGCCATTTGGCTAACTGATTTTCGGATAACCATAAGCGATAGGATTACTATTCGCAAACTTAAATTGTTTTGTTTATAAACCAAAAATCATTAACATGAACCAATTTTCAATATTATTGCTTCGGCAGAAATGAATAGTGTATACAGCGACCGCACTGCCTGAAATTGCCCTTTATTTAATTGTCTACATACATTATCTGCGCATGTAGAACATTAATTAATTACGCAGCGTAGACAATACGGCACAACACTGCGTAAAATAACTGGGTTTTAAATCGAGAGATACACCTGAACCTTCATAGCGCAAAGTACCTAAAGCGTCATTCTTATAACGGGTGTTTTTTTAGGAGGTTTGTTTTTCCGATAGATGTCGTTTTATTTTATGACAGTTGTTTTGACAGCTCAAAGTGGCATTTCTACTCAGTATTGTTTGGCAAATCATTATGAATAGGTTAACTCCAGAACAACGTTTTCAAATCGTGGAAATTTATTTTCAAAATCAGTGTTCAATTAAAAATGTTTATAGAGCACTTCGTGAATTTTATGGTGCACATAATCGTCCGTCAGAGACCACCATAAAGAACGTAATTACCAAATTTCGGTCTACATTCACTCTTTTGGATGCCAAGCCACCGACAAGAATGAGAAGAGTTCGTACAGAAGAAAATATTGCTGTCGTTGAGGCCAGTGTCGAAGAAAACGACAATTTATCGATTCGTCGTCGTGCTCAGCAAATTGGACTTTGTCCATCGACTTTATGGAAAATTTTACGTAAAGATTTGGGTTTGGTGCCATACAAAATTCAATTGGTGCAAGAATTAAAGCCACACGACCATCGTTTGCGCCGTGAATTCAGTGATTGGTCGTTAAATCAATTGAACGAAGATCCATTTTTTTACCGTAAAATTCTCTTCAGTGATGAGGCGCATTTTTGGTTAAATGGATACGTCAACAAACAAAATTGTCGCATTTGGAGCAAAGATAATCCACACGCCGTTCTAGAATTACCAATGCATCCTGATAAATGTACTGTTTGGTGCGGTCTATGGGCTGGTGGGATCATCGGTCCATATTTCTTTAAAAATGAGGAAGGACGACGCGTTACCGTGAATGGAAATCGATACAGAACCATGTTAAATGAGTTTTTGTTGTCAAATCTTGAAGATATGGATATGAATGAAATGTGGTTTCAACAAGATGGTGCCACTTGCCATACAGCACGTGAAACAATCGACTTATTGAAAGAAACTTTCAACGACAACATTATTTCGAGAAATGGTCCGGTGAATTGGCCTCCGCGTTCGTGCGATTTGACGCCACTCGATTACTTTTTGTGGGGATACGTGAAGTCATTGGTTTATGTGGATAAACCTCAATCGATTGACGCTTTGGAAACCAATATTCAACGTGTCATTGCTGACATACGCCCTCAAATGCTTGAAAAAGTGCTGGAAAATTGGACCTCCAGAATGACATTTGTGAAAAATAGTCGTGGTAGCCATATGCCAGAAATTGTGTTTAAATGTTAAATGCCAAAAAATTATCTACCAAATAAAAAAAAATTTTGGTCATTTCATAATTTTATATGTGTTTTATTCAAAAAAAAAAATCGGCAACCTCTTAAAAAAACACCCTTTATTTATGTGGTGAGATTAAATTACCAATTAAATCCAATCGAGCGAAGCATAATAATAATTCGCTTAACATATTTTAGCATATTCAGCTCATTTGTATATGCGAATATCTTGTTCAATTGAAAACTGAGAACACCCTCGGCTTTAAGTTTACAAACAAAATTTTTAAATGTGCCAGGTAATAAAATAAAACCTATTATGACACATTTCTACAAGTAATGAGGTATTGAAACTTGTAAAACATTCTCTAATACTCTTATGGTTATTAAATAATTTTTTGGACTAGGTCCAAAACAGTTAGATAATTTGCATAATATATACATATTGTTTTAGACATCAATTTATTTATTTACATATTTTACTGCTTGAACCTGCACTAAAATTATAAAAAAATTTGCAAATATTTAGGTTATTCGTATATAAACTTTGTTTGATGTATCCGATTTCTTTGAGTAGATTTTGGTGCCGAATTATTATAGTCATCGACATCATTTTTTTCAACATAATTTTTCAGTTATGCTTATTTATCTTTTGGGAAGTTAACGTTTGGAACGTAATGCGCATTTTAATCGTCTTAATATAAGAAATTACGTCAAATCGTGACGTTTTAACTGAGGTCATGTAATAATTTAAATTCTAAAATTTATGGTCTGTTAAATATCGGTAAATTTATCTGTAAAAATTAAAACTTTGGTTTTATTTTGTAATGTAAAATCACCCATAACTCACTAAGTGTGATGAACTTAGAAAAATATTGAACCGAGTGGCGGAACAACGGCAATGAATTTTGCCAGTTACCGATATGATGCATGCGGTTAGGATGATATATGAAATAAATTTAATTGAGTGAGAAGAGAACGTACACCAGAAAAATATTCTTATACTTCATTGATATTGTAAAATATTATTGTTAAGTATTCTATACCAAAGGATTAATTTGTAACCAGTGCCAATGCGTTTCTGATAACATAACTGTCTCTTGGTCAAAGACATTTCAAACGATATGACAGTAGTTATGACTGCTCAATTTGTGGCATTCAACTAAATTTGTGACATTGTGACAAGACCTTTTCAATGATATGCGGATAATTTCTATAAAAAATTTTTAATTAACTGCCACTGCCAAAACGATGGATTTTCGAACTAAATTAACGATAACAAAATTTTTGCTTCGTTCAAAGCCTTTAAAACTATATGCCACATGTAATCATGTAGTATGAAAAAAATGTATCTGTTATCGCCGACATATCTTATATGAATACTAACCTACTTCAGCTAAAATTACGATATTTTTAAAGACATGTTCAATGATATGTCACACTTGTATATTCTCAATCAATAATAAATTAACAGCGCCAAAACGGTGGATTTACTAATTAAAGCACCGATAACAAAATTGTGGCTTTTTGTGAATGAACAAAATAAACTACATCGCATCGCCTATATTTCTGTCATTCCTTAAGACGTTTTCAATGATATGCGACACAGACATTATTTATTTACGCTTAAGCCGTTCATGAGATATCGTCAGCATAAACAGTTACCCATCGATACATCCAGACGGATGCACACATTTTTTTCCATTTTTGGGATGAAGGACCGTCAAAACATCGAGAAAAGTGGTTTCATTTTTCGTTCATTGTTATCAGGATTTCCATAACTTGTTTTACAGACCGAAGATAATTAATCGTTTTTAAATAGAAAAGTACATATGAGGATTAACTTTTACTGATCATAATGGTCTGTTTCAAATATCTTCCCGATAACAGCAGATCGCGAAGTATTCGGTAAATAATTCACAAATGTATTTATATTGCAATAATACATCTTCGGTGGGAATTTCGGTGGCTCAACATAATCAAAAATTACTTTACTACTGCCCATATTCCAATTGGTAGTATTATTGTTGCAGTTACGACAAGACGCGATATAGTTGTTTTCCAATGACTCATTTAATGTTTTTTAACCAAACTTTCTAACCTAACATGTTTAATTGGTAAATATTGTATCATATCTAGGAGATACGTACATATTTTGCGATTTAAACACACAATTTGACACTGTCGAGTCGATGCATTCAATGTGCAATCCCGATTCCTTACAAGTTAGTAAGTGTTGGAAATCGATAGTTTTTTTTAGCCCAACCTGGTCCCTCTTTTCCTCTATTTTAATTGTTTTTACTTTCTTGTAAGTTAAGTTTTATGGTATGTTAAGACTATAGTGGTTTCTGACAAACTAAAAATGACAAAAAAATTTACAACAACCCAAAAAGTGTAAATCTACACTATCAAAACAAACGTTTTATGCAATACGTAATAAATTCAATTGTTAGAAAAATAAGTTCACAATGACAAGGTAATTTAGCCATAACCATTCTTTATGATTTCTAGGAGCTAACTTATCTATGCGATGGAGCCATCAAAGATTTTTTTTAATTTTAAATTTTTACACCAGTAGATAGTGTAAAGGCGCTTCGATTGTCAAAGACAAGGCATCGTACAAATCTCTAAATAAATCAAAGTATCCTATCCTGTACTACTAACCTTATTACATCTTTGCGTCACATAATTTTCTAAATGGACATTGTTTAACCTTGTTTTATGAGAAATGTGTGACGAAAAGGTAGATACGTCATTTAAATTAATTTTCGTTTACGTAGTAAAAGCGTTTGTCATTATGTGCCGACTAAATGCCTGTGTCCTCTCTATAGGGAGGTGGGATCGCAATGATTTTCGTCCAAAATCGGTCTACCAGAAGTGGCAGTTTCCATAGGAGCTGTCCCGTTTTTTGCCAATATTTTGAAAAGTATATTATTTATGAGAAAAACGACTATAAACGAATAGATTCTAAATTAAATTTGCAATAATATTGATCCAGATCACTTTTCCAAAATTTAAGCGGAAATAAATAAGATTTTTGACAAAAATCTGTTTTGCAGCAAAAACTCGGCCTTTGTACAGCCTAGGCGAATTGATTGATTGGGATTAAACTTCATAGTTAAGCGTATTCGTAGAGTGGCAGCTGCCAAAGTAGCCTTTAAAACCATAAAGATTGTAATTAAAAATTTAAAACAAAATTTATTCGGATGATTTTTTTAAATTCTACCGGAAATGACGAGTTTTGACAAAAGAAAAAAATTATTTCACCATAATACCGTGTCTCTATGTAGTCCCAGCAGATTGACTATATCGAATAAACCTTCATACTTAAACTTCTTCCATTAATTTTGAGATCCTTGCGAAATTTAGTGGAAGTCCGTGTACCGTGCCCATTACAATGACATTTAAAAGTTTAGCCTTTACTTAAAACGACAAAGAATTAAACGATTCAAATTTAACAATTAATTTTCAACAAGTGTTGGTCTTGTTGGTTTTCTGAAATTTAAGCAGAAATTTGAGCGATAATGTTGCAAATATAATTTATAATCTTTTAGATCATAGTCATGATCCCGATATTGTTTCCCGGCGTTGGCGTTACAACAAATGCAACTCAGTAATTGTTTATGCTGCAAAATTTTCGATAGAGATAAAAAATTGAGGAGAGGTCCATGCTTGCGGTTTATTCACAGGTTCATTCGGACAGAATATTATTGTATTGTTTACTAGTGCCATTGGTGTTTGTAGTGTTCCTCCATGAGTAAGTTCGTACTACTTTTGTCGCTTTCGCAATGATGCATCGTTCGAAACAGTTCATTAGACACTAATCACTCTTGTTCTTGTGCTTAGAGACTTCGACAATTGGGATATGATTAGCAAAGCGAACTATCTTCTCAGGAACTTGGAGTGTGATAACATCGTTGGACATAGTATTTCACAGAGATGGACCGAGTATAAAGCCATGATGGCCTCTATTAGTAACTCTATTCACTTTTCACCCTCTTTGCTCTCTCTAGTCTGTGAGGTTGTGCACCATATGTAGATTAAATATATGTTTCCTTCCTACAACTCAGACGGGTTGTTTGATCGTGGTGAAACTTCATATACTTAAGCTTTTTTCACCGGTTGTGGTTTCAATAGGAGCTTTTTGGTATATCACTTGCAAGAAAAACGATAAAGAACGCTTAGTTTTATCTTCCAAAATTTAACCGGAATAGGCAATTTTTAACAAAAAAAAACTGTTTATAGCCAAAATTCGGCCTTTGCACAACTTAGACGGATTTTCTGTTTGGGATGAAACTTCCTAGTTTAGCTTTATCCTTAAATTGGAAGATTCCAATAACTTGGCCAAAATTGGTCCACCGGAAGTAACAGCTTTTATAGAAGCTTTTCGTTTTTTCTAAATATTTTGAAAGTATATAGCATTTACGATAAAACTATTGAAAACAAAAACATTGTAAATTAAGTTTCAAACAAAATTTGTTCAGATCATTTTTAAAATTTTACCGAAAATGAGGAGTTTTGAAAAAAAATATTTCTTTGTTTAAAATTCGTCATCTCTATAGTCCAGGATTTACTATTATGAGTGAAACTTTACATACTTATCTTGTCTCCAGTAATTGAGAGATCCTTGCAAAGTTTGGAGAAAATTTGTGTACCGGAATTGGCAAGTCCATGGGAGAGTTTTAACGACTTTTGAGCGAATGTTTTTTACAGAGATTTGAACTCTAAATAAAATAATCTCTGTAAATAAATAGATAGATTTTGACAATTGCGCTCAATGCACTTAAAATATCTGAAGAAATTAATTTGTATTCGAAAAATATTTCCAAGTTTTTTTGATGCTTTCGTAACTATTTAATATAAATAACGATGCGGTGAAGTTAGACATTATCGCAATGCTTGATAAATAACTTATTGAAATCTCTAGCGATGTTGTGCAACAAATGTGAAATACACCGTGAAAGTTTGACCAAATCGCTTAAACTTTCTGGACTGCGTATTCTAGTCAAAATTTTAATTGATGCTTAATGTCGATTGAATAAGCTCTAAGTTATCCTTAGCCATTTATATACTGTTGCTTCTAGATACCGCTTGTTTGCTTATGAAAAAGAGTCAGCAATGACTCCTGGTTAATTGAAGGTAATTTTAAAATGTTCCAAAAAAAATTATTTTCTACTTCAACCACCTTAGTTCATATCTTTTAGATCCCTTCTAAGATAAATTTTATAGGTTCTGCAATTAAGATTTTTGTTAATAAATTTATATTTTTATTTACACCTCGTATGTCCACAGTCAGCCCTACTGTAATGCTAGGTTCATGGTAATCGCGAGATTTAATGTTTATTTGACATCCTCTTTTTTCGTTAATAGTTCGGATATAATATTATTTGGATACGTATTTTTATTTGACTTCCCGGAAGTTGTACTAAATAATTCAAACCAGTGCACGATAACTACCTTGCCCATTTCAGCTTCAGGTATATTTAATTTGTGTTTCAGAATTTTTTTAAAAGTTGTAGATTGTATGATTTTTTTTGGTTTTATCATCTCAAAATCCTTAAGATACGTCCTTCCGAATTATTCCGGATGCTTAACGGCAATGTCACTACTCCAAGTCCGATAAATGAGGAGAATGAATAATTGTTATAAATTTCAACTCAATATGCTATATATACGACTATATTACCTTTAATTATTTAAGCGAAGCAGAGGTTGCAGTACGCTAGGGGTTATACGAGTATATAGTGGGATATAAGTCAAATTACGAGATACAACAATTACACAAAAATTAAATTTTAATAAGTCCAAATTTAAACACAAAATTCCTAAAACATGTTTACCGTATTAATTTCAGTATAAGACAATCTCTCCGCAAATACAAAATCTTAACAGTTCGGCAAATATAATTATTATATTACGAGGTTAGTAAAACGGAATGAATTTTGTTGTTGTTGTTGTTGTTGTATTTTCCAAGAATAATAATAAATCATCAATTAACAAATAAAAATGTTATAACGAGCGAACGCGATTTTTTTCGCGTTCATCGATGGAGGTGGAAATGTTCTTATGCTATTTTTTATTTATAGCATTTAAATATTATACTAAACCCCATCATCACTATCATCATGAATCATCGGTATCATCATACCATAATCGAGAAACACGCTGCTGTCGTATAATAATAATGCGCCCCATGGGAAACATTATACTCTCGAACTTTATGCGGTATTTTGTCGTTGGAATATATTTTAATTTTGGCTGACTTTCGTCATTTATTGAAATTTGATTTGTTTAAAGTATATGATATACAGGATCCTACAAAAACGATCGGAGTATATTTTACAAAGGTCACAAATAAAATGGTGCGCAGCGTAATTTTGTAGTGACCCGTATACTATTTTTTGTTAATTATAATTAGAATTAAATTTATCTGGATCTTTCAACATGTGCCCTAATTTTAAGACTATTTTATATGCGTGTGGTGCGGAAATCAAAATTATTGAACGCTGATTAATAAAATATATTTTGGGTGATGAATTAAGGACCAACTGTGAGTGTTCATATAAAAAATTCGTATACTCATTCACCGAAATATTTATGAATGTCTGATGTGTTTAGTCTAGCGTGTCTCGACTGAAAATAGTTTACTCGTCTATTAATCATTGCGTTTGATTAGGATTATTTACATCTGGTTTTCATGTGTGTTAGATTTTGGTCGAAACGAGAAATCTTAGAATGTCATGTTTTATAAATTGTTAAGCATTAATCATTCGCTGCGTGATAACGTACAACTGAGTCACTTTGTTATGAATGTCATTCAAAATAAACCACGAGGTCTCTAGATATGGAATACTAATCAAAATTGTTTTATTTATTTTCAGGTAAGAAACTGTTGCATACACATATAAAATCCTTGGACAAAATTCCACGCCTTGGACACACTGCCGCAAGGAAGTTGCAGTTTATGAGTGATAACTTATTTAACGCTACGAAGAGATTTATACTCAGGTAAAAACTATTTTGAAAACGTGCTAGGATAAATTTGTGTAAAGTGAACAACTGCGAAAGCAAAAATTAGTCGCGATTGGGCACAAAATACTATACTATCAGAGCCACCTATATATAAGAGCCATAAGGTTCCGCCATTTTTATTTTTTATTATTTTTATTTAAATATATTTAAATTAAACTTTCACAAAAGTTTAAAATTTTCGTTAAACAGATTTAATTATATTTGTATGTAAAGAAAATCAGGAACAAGTATAGAGTGTTCTAATCATAAACTTTACACTAATAAATTTTATTTGTGTAATTAATTCACCTGGACCATTGTGTTTTAAATTCTATTTCAATTTTAAGAAAACCACGTCTATTTGGTTTGCTCTTTTTAATACAAATTTTCTAATTTAAAATATAAAATAGCAGCATATATAGGCACGCCCTGTATAAACAAAACCGGAATAATCATTTTGACTTTTATAAGCTTTCTGCAATTACTAAAACCAATCAATAGATGTCTCTACGTACAAATTTATAAATTCAATGGAAAATATTCTTATACACCCGGATCACGGGTCGAAACTCCGATCTTTGACTATAGATGGCAGTATAATTAAATAAATAATATGGTTGTTTGTATAATCTGTTTGTATAATCTCTATGGTGAACTCTTTATGATCATTACTGTCGTAACGAAAACTATCGACATTAATATAATCACACGTCCAGCAGAGGCAGTACTGCTGCCGGCAAATTTACCTGTATAGTCGTGATTTGGATCATAACTTGGTCTTTTTTTCATATGACGTCGACAATAGTAGGATGGAGATCTCGATTAGTTTCCGGGATTACAAAAATATTGACACTACTGGTCTAATGCTCGAATGTTCAAACATACCCTGGGATATAATATACACCATTTATGAACCAATTGATGAAGTGTCCCTTGTAACAAAAGCTTGTGTCATCTGTTTGAAAAGTTTGTTCCTATCAAATCATTTCATTTAAAATCTACTGACTCACCTTGGGTTGGAAGCGTACAAAAAGTGAAGAGCTTTATCTGGAATATAAATTAATTAGAAATAAAACAAGCAATGCTATCAAAAACGCAAAAACTCAGTATTTAGCTAAGCGTCTCGATCCTACCTTACCTTCTAAAACATTTTGGAAAAATTTTAGTTGGGTAACTGTACTATCCAATAAACCCAATAACTCAAACATCGATGTATCAGCAGATGATCTGAATAATTATTTTTGTAATCAACAATCTTCACCTAACATAAACGATTTCGAGTTGAATAGGGGAGCAACTGATGGCGGTTTTAGTTTTGGAAACATTGCTATTGTAGACTTAACTGAAGCCAAGTACAACTACAAGTGTTTAATAGCATTATTACTTTCTCTAGTTTCCCTTATGAGTGGAAGCACTCTAAAGTAATACCGACTCTTAAAATGCAAAATAGCTCTTCCCCTTCTGATTTTCGGCCCATTAGTTTGCTACCGGTTCTTTCTAAGGTTCTAACGGGTGTTTTTTTAGGAGGTTTGTTTTTCCGATAGATGTCGTTTTATTTTATGACAGTTGTTTTGACAGCTCAAAGTGGCATTTCTACTCAGTATTGTTTGGCAAATCATTATGAATAGGTTAACTCCAGAACAACGTTTTCAAATCGTGGAAATTTATTTTCAAAATCAGTGTTCAATTAAAAATGTTTATAGAGCACTTCGTGAATTTTATGGTGCACATAATCGTCCGTCAGAGACCACCATAAAGAACGTAATTACCAAATTTCGGTCTACATTCACTCTTTTGGATGCCAAGCCACCGACAAGAATGAGAAGAGTTCGTACAGAAGAAAATATTGCTGTCGTTGAGGCCAGTGTCGAAGAAAACGACAATTTATCGATTCGTCGTCGTGCTCAGCAAATTGAACTTTGTCCATCGACTTTATGGAAAATTTTACGTAAAGATTTGGGTTTGGTGCCATACAAAATTCAATTGGTGCAAGAATTAAAGCCACACGACCATCGTTTGCGCCGTGAATTCAGTGATTGGTCGTTAAATCAATTGAACGAAGATCCATTTTTTTACCGTAAAATTCTCTTCAGTGATGAGGCGCATTTTTGGTTAAATGGATACGTCAACAAACAAAATTGTCGCATTTGGAGCAAAGATAATCCACACGCCGTTCTAGAATTACCAATGCATCCTGATAAATGTACTGTTTGGTGCGGTCTATGGGCTGGTGGGATCATCGGTCCATATTTCTTTAAAAATGAGGAAGGACGACGCGTTACCGTGAATGGAAATCGATACAGAACCATGTTAAATGAGTTTTTGTTGTCAAATCTTGAAGATATGGATATGAATGAAATGTGGTTTCAACAAGATGGTGCCACTTGCCATACAGCACGTGAAACAATCGACTTATTGAAAGAAACTTTCAACGACAACATTATTTCGAGAAATGGTCCGGTGAATTGGCCTCCGCGTTCGTGCGATTTGACGCCACTCGATTACTTTTTGTGGGGATACGTGAAGTCATTGGTTTATGTGGATAAACCTCAATCGATTGACGCTTTGGAAACCAATATTCAACGTGTCATTGCTGACATACGCCCTCAAATGCTTGAAAAAGTGCTGGAAAATTGGACCTCCAGAATGACATTTGTGAAAAATAGTCGTGGTAGCCATATGCCAGAAATTGTGTTTAAATGTTAAATGCCAAAAAATTATCTACCAAATAAAAAAAAATTTTGGTCATTTCATAATTTTATATGTGTTTTATTCAAAAAAAAAATCGGCAACCTCTTAAAAAAACACCCTTTAGAAAAAATTCTTCAAACGTAAATTTGGCATCATTTAGAATATCAATCAGCCTACAGATCTAATCTCAGTTCTATAACTGCTTTACTAAATATTAGTGATGATATTCGCAGGCCTATCGATGACAAACGAGCATGTGTACTGGTGCTCTTGGATTTTAGCAAGGCATTCGATATGATTGATTATGAATTGCTAATAAAAAATCTGAGCGATTATTTTTTTTTATTGTCTGTATCTGTACGTTCGTCGCTAAACAGTTTTTTTCACTCATCTACACTTAGTATATGCAGGACAACCACAGGAGTCCCACAAGGCTCTGTTCTTGGACCATTTTTGTTTATAATGTTTATCTACGACATAACAAGTATAATAGAGAAATGTCATCACTTGTTCGCTGACGACCTGCAAATATATAAATTTTGCGGTGTAAACGACATCCCAAATAGCATTGAGATGGTAAATCAAGACATTGAGAGCATTGTTCGATGGTCAACAAATAATAAATTGGACCTTAATACAACACAATGTTTATTAATGGCTTCATCAGAACGCAATACTAATAATCATCCCAATATTGTTCTGAGCGGTACTGTAGTGATTAGTTTTTCTGATACTGTGAATAACCAGGGTGCGTATTTTGATAAAACCCTATATGTTGGAGCCATCACATTGAAATCGTTTGCAAAAGAATAAGCTTCCTTCTAAGACTACTATGGACTACTACTAAACTTTTAAATTCGACACTTCGGCTTCAACTAATTAAGACGTATATCTTACCTCATTTGCTGTATGGAGACATTGTTACATTCGAACTTCAGAAGCAATATTTCAATTACTTATAATTATTTTTCAACTCATTCATAAGATACGTCATGGGACTAAGAAAATGTGACCATGTCTCCCAGTATACTAACATCTTACTTGGCTGTTCGCTCTATGAGTATATCAGTTTCGGGTATGCTTAGCGGTGTTCAAGTTCTTGAAGTATAAACAGCCTGAATACACTGTTAATAAATTAGAAAAATTATGATCTAATCGGCTTCAAAGATCGCCAATAATAGTACGAAGTTAATGAATTCTTCCTTTTTTGTGAGGGGAATCAGTTTTTAGAATTCTTTGTCGGTTGACTGCAAGAATTATAACACAACAGCATCATTTCGAAAAAAATACTTTGAGTAATTTCAAATACTATAAAATAATAAAATAAAAAAAACCTTTAAAATGCTTTTGCTGGCCTATCACTATGCATCTTTCCTCTTGGTAAGCCAATCATTTTTGTTCGTTTGGCCGGAAATTTTCTTCAGTGTAGTTGTGCACTTTTCGATCCGACTGATCGTTTGTCTATGGTTTTTCAGTAATCACTTTCTTTCGTCAGTTTTTATGTTCTTTTACTCAAAAATCAGGCTACCCACGTAAAACAATTGTTTTATCATTGCCAACTGTCTTGAACGTTGTGACCTACCTTTCCGCATTTGAGACACCTCCTTAAACTTTTGATGTTGCCTCGCTTCGCACATGACGGCTGCAATACTCTATCACCCTGATTGATGTTGGCCAGTCTTTTTACCTCTTGGTGTTCTTCGACCCGTATAAGTTTATCTACTTTCTCGTTCTGTGCGTTCTGTTATTTAACCAGCTCGGTAAACTAACTAACTGTCTTGGTCCTCTAATTTGTCATCTAAATTGTTTAGTTTAGCTCGTTCCGCCTCCAATTTAACGTATATTCTCTTCACTAGAAGCAGCAGCGTATTGATCATGTCTCTCATATCAAGCGCTCAGCAGTAAGCGATTGCACACAAATCGTTCTTTTTATTTCACGCACCGCTCCGATTCCATCACTTTTAAGCTGGAGAAAATTACGGTGATTATAATTGTCCTCAAAATGCATAACTATATGATCGGGCTTAATCTTCTCATCTATTGTTTTGCTGTCTCGACAATACCTCTTACTTATGTCCTTCTGCAGAAAGCGCATGACAGTAGCATTTCCCCTAGTTTTTGGGACTTACTCATTACGGCTAGTATTTGAAAATGCTCCTTTGCTATTTGCTTGTGCTTTCTGCATCGCTGCTTTCTGCATTTCATATATCATATCCGTTGATGTATGCTAGTTTTAATTGTAAGTTACTTGTGTAGTTGTAATCACGAACATAAATCATCGATTCCCCTGTCGCGATGATTAACGTCGTTGTCAATTCCAGTATTCTCTATGATGACTAACGCTGCCGTTTATAATTGCTATCGTTATTCCAATATTCACTGCACTTGGAATCCCATTGCAAAAATTCAAATTCAATTCGTAATGAAGAAATTCTTGATGAGGTGACATCGTTGCATATTGAGAATAATAACCACCCAATAATATTAAGGACTCCGGCTAATCTCGAACTCGTGACCGTTGAGATGATAACACTTTGTGGTGCACACCTTAATCACACGATGTTGCTTAGTTTTGACGAAAAGTTTATAAAGTTTCGATGATCGCAGCACTAACAAACTATTTAAACATTTACGTGCCAGTATAACTCACACACTTAGGAGCGATATGAGCTAAATTTTGAGGTAACAGCATCTGATGAAAAATCTACTACTCGTGAATCAAAATATATTAGAATACTTCACCAGAGGAGTCTGAGTGAATTTTGGAAACGAAAAAGGTACGCAATGATAAGCAGTAACACTTGGCTCGAATGTGGAAAGCGATTTATAGTCAGTCTACTTTTGTAAGCGTTCAGTACACTTTTGCTTGTGGCAGGATGTTGCAAAACTTGAAGTTTATTCATCGTCAAGGGGTCTGATTACAAATCCTGATTGATTCTTAGTAAAAACAATTAACGGCGAATACTTTTCTCGCTATCATTCCAGGGTGGTATATTTTTTATTAAACTCCAATGACGTTTGACGTCCCTTAAGCTAGCAGAACCCATACAGCAGAACATTATAAGATAGTATGAATAATTATGGGCTAATAATAGGCTAATTAAATGCTCTATTAAAAGTTTTGGGCTCCACGCGATTGGAAAATTAAAGGTTTATTTTAGGCTATTTAAATGCCCTATTTAAATTTTTTTATTCTGCTCATTCTAGAAAAGGCACAAGGCTTTATCACTTCAAAGCTAGCATAACGTAAACCGGAAATCGGACCAAATCGAAATTAGAACGCAAAACAAGATCAATTGACATACAAATGGTTTTAGGCTCATTATAGCCTAATAAAATGCCCCATTAAAAAATTTTGAGCTCGACTCGTTCTTGACCAAACTTCAGGTCATCTAATCTAAAGCTAGCAGAACCCAAATCAAAAATCGGACAAAAACCAAAACTAGAACGAAAAACTTGATCTACTGGCAAACAAATAATTTAGAGGTCATTGCAGCCTAATCAAATACCCCATTAAAAATGTTGGACTTCACTAGTTCTTTATCAAACCCAAATCGAAGATCGGACCAAAACCAAAACTAGAACGAAAAGTACGATCAATTGACATACAAATAATTTTAGGCTCATTATGGCATAATGAAATTTCCCATTAGACATTTTTAGACTCCACTCGTTCTTGACCAAACTTCAGAGTACAGATTTTATTCGAAAACTAAGACTTGAGGGTTGCGAGTTTTGCTGCTATTTCACTGACCTATACTAGATGCACAAAATTAATATTATTGTTGATTGAAGCAAATGATAACTCAATTTTATATTTACATTTAGTGTGCTGATGAAAGAACATAAAAACTCTCAATTCTCAAGTCGCGGTTTTCGAACAAGGATTTCGTATGCAGGTCATCTAATCTAAAGCTAGCAGAACCCAAATCGAAGATCGGACCAAAAAACGAAATTAGAACGAAAAATTTGATCTACTGACAAACAAATAAATTTAGGCTCGAGTGGAGCCCACAATTTTTTAATGGAACATTTGGTTAGGCCATAATGAGCCTAAAATTATTTGCATGTTAATTGATCCTGTTTTGGGTTCTAATTTCGGTTTTGGTCCGATTTTCGATTTAAGTTCTGCTAGCTTTAGATTAAATGACCTGAAGTTTGGTCAAGAACGAGTGGAGTCCAAAATTTTTTAATAGGGCATTTGATCAGGCCGTAATGATCCTAAAATTATGTGTATGTCAATTGATCTTGTTTTGGGTTCTAATTTTGTTTGTGATCTGATTTTCGATTTTCTGCTAGCTTTGAAGTGATAACGCCTTATGCTTTTTCTAGAATCAGCAGAATAAAAAAAATTAAATAGGGCATTTAAATAGCCTAAGATTAACCTTTAATTTTCCAATTGTTTTTAAGTCATTATTTGTTTTGGGTTCTGCTAACTTTTTCTAAAGCTAGCAGAACCTATAGTTTTAGTTGGAAGGGTTGGAGCCCAAAATTTTTGAATAGATCATTTAATTAGCCTATTATTAGCCTATAGTTATTCATACTATCTTGCAATGTTCTGCTGTATGGGTTCTGCTAGCTTAAGGGACGTTGACGTTTGAGGTTTTTCAAAAATAGTTTTACTTATCGACGTTTTCCGTGACGTCTACTGGTCGAAAGTATCAACTCCCACTTTTTGTTTAATGATGATGTAAATTACGATCCAATTTGTTAGGGTTAGGTTCTACAGCCTATACATACCATTGATTTTTTAGGAAGATACATTTCCAAAAATCATATCCAAATCAATGTTCAATATTACTAAATGTTGACGTCAATCTAACGATTAGAAGTTTTGCGTCAGCACGAAGTTTGTACAATAGTTTTCACACGTCACATTTCGACGCCTTAGCAATACACTTACATAGGAATTACGAGTAGCTAATTTTTTGTGTTTATCTCGGGAACGCCTCCTTGTAAGAGGCATCTTTTTTATTTGCAAATTTTTAAAAAACTTAAAGAGAGTCCTATTTAGAAATCATGAGGCTCAACTGTGAATATTGGCAATGGCGTAAATCGGACCCGTTATTACACCAAATATAAATTACAACAATTGCATTACGGTGCAAAAAAATTCATAATAGTTTAAAATTGTTGTCGTACAAATCGTACAGGTACGGGATGGTTACATTCTAAAAAAAATATTTATGGAGAAAAACCGACCACTATGGCTTGAGATAAATAGGCAATGCACAATGTAACACATAACACATTAAAAACGCTCAGTCATAAGGTTTTATCACCACCAGGAATAGAACCCGAAACACCGAATTACAGAGCAAGTGATTTACACCTTCCAGTATTCTAAACAATTGTTTTAAAGGCTGGTCAAAATAAATTACTCTGCCACTCAGTGGAAAAGCTTATGCGACCACTTAGTTCCGAAAATGGTTTATTCTTATGTTGAATTTCCAAATTTCTGGTATCAAGTGGTCGTTTATGTTGCCGAAGCAACTCCTCTATCTAATTATTTTACCATTTTCATGAATGAATAAATGATCGTGTACCCATGAAAGAGTAAAATAATTTCGAAATTTTGAAGTTTAGCCGTGTGATGCAATATTAAGGAATCCATAAATTGGTTTTATCTTATTGGCAGCTTCCTTAAGGATTGCTACAACTTATTTCTGAAAGCTAGACCACCACTAGCTGATTCATGAGTGGACATAATCAAGAGCCCATCGATAAAAAGCATCCAATCCGTTGCAAGTTCACTTATGTTCTATGTAAGTATTTGTGACTAAATACTGCACTTCTCCAAATTCAGAAATTAGAAGGTAGACCACAAAAGACAATTTCGATTTCTGACTCAATAGTTCCTTGTGTTTACATAGAACATTCAGGTGTTTACCAACAAGAACTTATGGCCAAGTCATCGGCATATCCCTGAAAGTAGATTCGGTTACTCATTTTAACCGGACTAACAATAATTTAACGACAAGGTTTCATAAGAGATTAATTTATTTTATTTCCGTCTGAAGTGTCCATGATTCTCTTGATATTTGTTGCATTTGCTGTTTGAATCGCTGGTTCCCTAACGAAGGTTGAAATTTCATTTATAAACTGAAATTTTTGTACTGCATTTAATGATGTTAAATCATGAATTGCAAAGGAGTAGAGGCCACAAAAGGACGGCCACTCTGTATAGAGCCCGTAGAATATGAGTATATTTATAGTTGGCAGTTTTACCTCATTTTCTCCACTTCCGGTTTGCATCATATTCTACATAGGTTCATGATTTCTGCATGTTTCTCAATTCGATGGTTTGGATTCTTTAAATTTTTTTTCTGGATTGACGATAAACATTTTTGATTCAATCGTGATAAATTCTGGCATGAGTGTCTCAACGCGGGTTAGGTGAGTCCGGAACTCTTCGAATGATGTTAACTAATTTTAATTGCCCAAAAAGTTTATAATCTGGGTATACCTGCCCTTATTGGAAGAGCGCTGGTTTTTAGCGATCTCCGGTATGAATGTTTACAATCTTATTCATATTTGCGGTCAAGCACTATTAATTATGAAAGTGGATTGTTGAACCACTCACTTTATTTACTAATTTTTATTATTGTCGCTTCATTGGTTGTAATTGCAATGTGTAACTGCAATGTGCTTCGCAACGTGGTTCTTGAAAACAGCTGTCTTTAAACCACTAGCGTGAAATCTTGCAATACAGATGAGTCATTCCATTATATTTCAGGTAACCGCCAAAAATGACCTTCTTAAATTTAAATTTTTGTTCCTTTTAATTGTTGCTCTGATAAAAAAAAGAAGACACGTGTATTTTTATTTTTTATTTTGACATTCAAAATTCCCGTTATTCAATATGTCAGTTTGAACAGCTTTCGCACTTTTAATATTGTGTCTTTACATAAAATGTTGTATTTTCCGTTCTGTAAAAGATATTGTTTTCGTTTTTACTACGTTAGGAAAGGGTTTGAAAGGTAGAGGTTCAGCCTTTTAAGCAAGCTATAAATCATATTTGCACTGCATCTAGTTTGGCCGCTACATGACTTTAAACTTGAAAAATTTCACAAAATTTTCGTTGTGAATGTGAATCAAATTTAGGGAAAAGGGCGACATACGAGTATATGCTATTCATAGGAATAACTTTGATCACAATTAAGTAGAGCTTCAAATGAGTCTAAAAGCAAAACTTTATGTCACATAATTTGTGCATCAGAGGATTTTAAAAATTAAAACGTTATTTTTTGTTCAGTTTTATTATAGATTGCAAGTTTGTTTAAAGTTAGAAGAAACGAGAATTTCTCGGTCATGCACTAATTTTATGATTTTAAAACACAATAATACGCTACTTGAAATGAGTCAACAAGCACAAATTAAGAAACACATTTAAATATTACAGAAAGAATTGATAAGCAACTTTTATTTACAACTATTGAATTGGAAAACATTTTAGTATTAATAAAGTTTAAATCGGCATTTGGCCAGTTACCTGAAAAATTTGTCTAGTATTTTTAACTGTGCTAATATTATGGAATTTAGACACATAGTCAAAGTGCACGGACTTGATGTCACTTCTAAATTTACACCATTTAAAAAATTCTTCTGGGTTAGTGGAAAGACTGTCGTTAACAGTTCGCAATGATGCTAATCTAGCGGTTCTCTTAATGATGCCTCCTATACCATCTGATGGTCCCTTTCCATGGCTAGGAGCCAAAAAATTCCATTCGCAGTCAATGCCAAAATCCACTTTGTGATCGTTGATGTTTACAAAATTTTTCTTATTTTTGAATTGGGATACAGCACCATCAGAAAAATAAAATAATTTCGTAGGATTTGGATATTCAGCCCCATTTGTTTGTACAAATTTTATAAATTTCTACAGTATCATGCGTATCTTCTTCTGAAATTACTGCGTAGGACAGTATGCTTATTGAACCTATTGCTGATTTATAGTAGGCTAATATAATGTGCTGCTTGTACTTCATTCTGAGTGACAAATTTAAAATTTTCCGGAAAACCCAAAATCACTACACATTCTTCTTCTTGTAAATTACTTTTTACTGACTTTAGATATCTTGACTGTTCTTTGGTTATGTACTCATGTTTGCGAAGTGCTGCTAGGCCGAATTTTGAAGATTCTGGTTTGGTATAAGCGGACATAATAAGTTGTTATTCTGATGAATTATGCACACACGAACATTATGTGTTCCTGGTTTTACAGCTAATATGCATTCTTTTGGGCGAAGCTCGGCAAATTTAGAAAATCCAATATTTTTATTTGGATTTTGTTCCAAAAAATGTTGGTAAGTTGCATAAAACTAGCATTTTCTGTATTTTAATGCAACCTCTATCAAGATCAGGAACACTAACAAAGTCGTGGGTTCAAGGAAGCTGACGACTGATGTCCATACTTCTGTATGGGAAGCCACCATGTCCGTGGTCTTTGATGAGATTTTTCGACATTTCTGCCATATATTTCGAAGTATTCAATGTATCCATAATTTTAGCCACTGACCAATTCTCTGGTAACAAAGTTAGGAGGAACATTCGATTTGCGTATGATGTCCCTTGCTGGTTGTATGCTTCCATAATATTGTTCATGAGCTCATGTTCGTCATCTGGCTCATCTATTGGTGATATTTTTGGAAGCGGTATGTAGCACATTTTCACAAGTGAGTTTTACTACTTTTTCTAGTTCTTTTTTGTTATAACCTGGCTCAATGATGATGCTCCTGTGTTTATTTGCTGGTGATCCACCCAATCGAATACATATATCAGAGAACTCTTCCATATAACCTTCTCGGAAACCGCCGTTGGTGGCAGTGATATCGGCTCCGATTGATTTGAAGAAGATCCAGATGATGATGGCAGTTGACTGGTGGAAATTCGGAAGCTGGGTTTGGTATAATTGGCACATCGTTTAATTTGTATAATTTTATGCTGCATTTTCCACAAATTCTCTGTCTGGATAAATCGCGGTTTAAATACTTTTTGGCTTTTTCAGCTAATGCTTCGCTAACGGCTCCAGATTGTTTTTTTATATTTTTAAGATTTTCCAATTCAAATGAACTACAACACTGTGGATTTACCATCTTTTACTTTACGAGAAATATCTCACTTAAAAATTTACAAGAGCACTACTACTTCGTTTACTGTTAAGTATTAACTAAGTAAAGTAAACATCTATTCGTCTATTTATATTGAAAACTGTAAAAGTTTTAAATGTGACATCTTTTATTGCCGTCAGATCCACTTATAGTTGGCAATAGCAAACATTGGTAGAGGCGTATCGAACCATATGCTTCGATACAGAAAATTTATATTCGAGTAGAAACCTTAAATCACGGAAACTACCTAAGCTACATTATACTAGAGATATACCGGGTGTTTCTTTTAAACTGAGACGATCAAATATCTCGAAAAATAGCCACTCTACGGAAAAAATATCCATAATCAAAATTTAATCATACCGCGGGGGAAATACATTAGAGCAAGAAAATAGTCCCCCACCTCCGCGTTGTAGGTGGGGCGGGGGTAACTTTTAAACTAAGATAGGACGCCATATTTTTTATTACAGATACGGATTCTACGACTAAAAGTACGTATGATTTGGATGAAATATTTTGTTCGGTTCATGATAGATGGCGTTGTAATCGACGAAATTCAATTTTATCAATTTCTCCTTCTTGGAACACACGCATTCGATTCTGCAATACGTTTGAAATAAAAAACATCACGTTTTCATTGGAAATGCTCGAAATTCGTCATCAAAACAATTTAATAATGTAAATGGCAGGTGAATAAAATAATTTTAGCTTAAAATAAGTGTTCAAAATGATGGCCTGCGACTTATTAATACACTTATTAATACGCATTTCAAATGATTGTGCACAACTGAGAAGTGTGTCTGGTTGAATTTCAGCACACGCATTTCTGATTCGTTCAATCATGTTCTCACGTGTTGTTGGTTCTTGTTTGTAAACTTTGTCTTTGAGCCCCACAAAAATAAATCTGGCGAAGTAAGATCTGGTGATCTGGCAGGCCAATTTACCGGACCAGCTCTATCAATCCAGCGACCATTAAAATAACGATCAAGTATTTCACATGCCACCACCAAATAGTGTGCAGGACAACCATCATGTTGAAACCACATGTTCCGTCTCACTTTTAAGCTCAAATTTTCAAGTAATATTGGCAGTTCATTTTCCAAAATGTTTCGGTACATTTGACCATTCAAGTTGCCTTCAATAATGTGGAGGCCTATGAGTTTGTTGCCAATTATTCCACACCACACGTTGACAGTCCAAGGACGCTGATGTTCAACTTGACGAAGCCAGTACGGATTTGTAACATTCCAATAATGCATGTTGTGTCGATTAACCGTTCCATGGTTTGTAAAAGACGATTCGTCAGAGAACATTACGCAACGAAAAAAATTGGGGTTTTGTTGTATTTGTTCACGTGTCCATTGACAAAAAGTTACCCGATTTTGGAAATCAGCGCCATGAAGACCTTGGTGTAAAGACACATGATATGGATGATGCTTGTGCCGTTTTAAAATTCTCCAAACACTAGTGAGGGACAATCCGGAATCGCGAACTATTTCTCGTGTACTAACATGAGGATTATGAGCCACTGCTGCCAATACAGCAATTTCATTATTTTCTCCAGTGACTGTTGCTATACGGGTCCTCTTTTTCGGTTGAACATTTCCATTAGTAATAAATTGTTTGATAGTACGGCCAAATGAAGCACGTGAACGAATCCTATCCGGAAAACGTTGAGCGTAAATAGCAACAGCATTTTCAAGATTTCTGCCAGCTTCTCCATAAACCAGAACCATTTCAATTTTCTCTGGCACAGTTAAACGCTCCATTCTAAAGTATTTTATCGTTTATTTTGCAATTACGAAAAACATGAAGATAAGAAATAACACAAACGTTAAATGTGATTTACAAAACTGAATAAATTGTTTTGATGACGAATTTCGAGTATTTCCAATGAAAACGTGATGTTTTTTATTTCAAACGTATTGCAGAATCGAATGCGTGTGTTCTAAGAAGGAGAAATTGAAAAAATTGAATTTCGTCGATTACAACGCCATCTATCATGAACCGAACAAAATATTTCATCCAAATCATACGTACTTTTAGTCGTAGAATCCGTATCTGTAATAAAAAATATGGCTTCCTATCTTAGTTTAAAAGTTACCCCCGCCCCACCTACAAAGCGGGGGAATGTGGGACTATTTTTTTGCACTAATGTATTTCCCCCGTGGTATGATTAAATTTTGATTATGGACATTTTTTCCGTAGAGTGGCTATTTTTCGAGATATTTGATCGTCTCAGTTTAAAAGAAACACCCTGTATAAAACAATGAGGTACGTACCTTAGAGAGTAAAATAAAGTGACACATAATATAACAAACATAATAAACAATAAACTTACCTCATAGGGCTAATAAATTACGTCAAGCTAGTGCAGTTTTGATGATAAGGGCGTTGTGTTTTAGGTTACCTTAGTCATGACTCATCCGGTACAATAAACTTTCTAACAAGCAAAGTTGGCTCTCCTAGATATAACAGCTCACTCGCTGTTATAATCAGACCAAAGTTATTTTACTATAAAACGCCGATAAAATTCCCTTATTATCAAGCACCCTCTCCAAATCTCATTTAAAATATTGGATTTTCAGGTTTAAAACTTAAAACACATTAAAATTGCATTTAAGTTACGTATTTGTTTTACTAAAACAGAAAATTAAATGCGAATTTTAAATTTGAAATCCTCTGGTGCTCAAATTGTGTAACATAAAGTTTTGTTTTTAGACTCATTCGAAGCTCTACTTAATTGTGATCAAAGTTATTCCTATGAATAGCATATATAGTATGCCGCCCTTTTCCCTAAATTTGATTTACATCCACAACGAGAAAAATTCAAATTTTGTAATTTTTCAACTTTAAAGTCATGTAGCAGCCAAATTAAATGCAGTGCAAATATGATTTATAGCTTGTTTAAAAGGCTGGACCTCTACCTTTCAAACCCCTTCCTAACGTAGTAAAAACGAAAACAATATCTTTTACAGAACGGAAAATACAACATTTTATGTCAAGACACAATATTAGAAGTACGAAAGCTGTTGAAACTGACATATCGAATAACAGGAATTTCGATTGTCAAAATAAAAAACAAAACCACTTTTGCATGCCAATATTACATAAGGAACACGAAAAAAAACAAAAAATTAACATCTAGGAGACAAATTTTGAAAATTGCGAAAAATTCCCTGACATATAATGGAATGACCCACATACATATGCTTGCGTTCCGATATTACCGACCACTTAGATCAATTGGTAATTAAATTTTACGATTGTGTATATTGGCGACCAATTACTAATTCCGAAAGTTCAGGTATGTTGTTCGTGAAATAAATAAGCCCAGGTTTAAATGAAAATGCACAAAATGGTGAGCCCCAAGAGTGTAACCACAAACAAAAAAAAATGGCAGGCATCGGCGTCTCTTCTGTGTAATTCACAATGCAATGAATAACGATGAATTAATTCAATAATGTGGTCAAAATGGCCAGCGGTTTATTTGCGTTGTTGATTATACAGGTTTGAATCAAAACTTCTAGTCTACATGTTGAGTTGAAGTAACAGTAAACTGTAACACTTTGCCGTCATCATCATCAAAATGTCATATTTGTTAATCAAAAACCCTAAATTGTAAATTTTTCTTGCTTTATGCATTATACCAGAGTATTGAATGCAGCTAAAGTACTGAAGGCAACCAAAGTTTCTATTCCATTTTGATTTTGTGTATGGAACAAAAGTGACATTTTACAGAGAGACGTGTGAATGTAAGGCCCGTTGCACACTTGAGCTATGTTTTTTGACTGATGTGAGCTATGTTTTCATTTTACAGTCTCCCGTTTTGGTTTCTAAAACTGAAATAAACGAGACATTGTACATAAATCTCAGGATCAACCCAATCCGTAAAGCGAAATATGTAGATATTTTAATTTCGTCTTGGAGATAAATAATTAGCTCACATCGCTCCCAAAATGAGCGATGTGAGCTATGTTTCTATCCCATAAGCTTGAATATAGGATTTAAATAAATCAGGACGTACGAGTAGCTTGAGCTGAGACCCAGGAACTCGGTTTCACTTATTTCAGCTTTGTAAAATAACCCGAGCAGCGTGATCTCAAAACATAGCTCAGTTCGCTAGAAAAACATAGCTCAAGTGTGCAACGGGGCTAAAACGTTTATGTGTGTAAAAGCAATGTAAATGTTCATCTTCAAAATGACAGTGAAATTTTAAATATTATTTTTAAAAGGTTTCTAATATGCTCCTGATACTGGAGTTCTCTTATGAACTTCTCTTTCATAAAGCCTTTTAAGACTTTGCCGATAAATCGATTAACATCCTATTTTAGTTTTAAAATAATATTCTTGTATTATTACTAAATTTACTCTAAACCTACCTAAAGTAGTGAACTATATAAGTGAGCAGTTACAGAACAGTAAAAGTGAATTAATGATCAGTAAACAAGTGAAATTAGTGAATTGCTGCAGAAAAGGTGTTGCAACATGAAGGTTGTAACTTAATGCGCTTAGTGTTTTATTTGAAAAGATCGAGTTCCAATCTATATCGAACGGCCGAAATTCGTAACGGTATATTCGCTTCTCACATGTAATATCAACATACCATTCTGTAGTTTATCATATAAAAAACTGCGGAATAATTACATAATTGAACATCCTTGTAAAACGTAAATATAACTAAAATCTCGTATATTCACCACACACATGTATTGATCAATAACAATTTACAGTTCATTCGGATTTTCATTTGATTTAATTAGCTATTTCTGTGTTATTCTAAGCCAATGCAAACACATAAATTTTATGATTTTCTCTGTTGTATACATTTTGCCCCGATAATAAATCTGACGTTATATAGCGATTATACGACATAGCGGCGTAAACCCACATAGTATAAATAAGAAAATAAAATAAAAACATTTTCCAAATTGTAATATAAAAATCCGAAAATATATTTAATACAAATTTATTTTTGGAGCATGATGTATTTCGATGGGTCGTAATAAACGAATAGTTTAAATAATTAATTTTACGATATCACTTAAATTGCCGTAATCTCACGATTAAAATAAAAATTCGCCGAAATGTTGATGTACCATCTCATTATTCATCACTTAATTGATGTTTGCTTATTTTATTACAGATTTTTTTTTTTAATTACTTTTATGTTTGCCTTCCGGTTTTGCTCAAAAAATTAATTGAAAATAATGCAAATTTTTAAAAACTACCTACTGTGTGTGGTTCACATTTTGCGGTTTTAATTTAATTTCGACGAGATGTGCACACTATAAATCGCTTATTTACCTCTAACGATAATACACAATATTATTTGTTGGTTGTTTATTTAAATTAAAAAAATATATTGTATAAAAAAAATAAAAATAAAAACAGCACTAAAGGTAAATATTTTTTAAATACATAAAACAAACAACCAAATAAATTTATTTATATAAAATAACACGAATAGCTATAAAAACTTGATTATTTTAATTCCAAAAAATAATATTCTAGATCCCATTGGTATACAACACTATACCCACTTCCATACTTATCGTATAATTCAAGTGCTGTACTCGTTTTATAAACCCATAGTTGTGTTTAGTGTTGTTGCTGGATTTGTTTTATATTTATACATAGCAAATCCGATTAAAAAATAAATTTTACTACCTCCAAATCTACAATCGAATATGTACATACAACCCACCAACTAACTAACAAACAATCCTATGCCAAACCAAAATATATAAAAGAGTTCAAATTTAATCTAAAGGATAAATTATATTGCATACACACTACAGATATAATAAACGCCTAAATTTATACACTCGTTTATACGCAACGAAAAAATACTCAAAGTTTTATGTCTTAATCGTATAATATTGTCGTGTACGCAACATAAAATATCGACAAAAACAAGAAACGAAAAGAAAAAGGATTTTCGTTTATAGCCCGCCTATCACTAAATACAAAAATGGTGAAATTATGTTCGAAACGATACATGATACTAGAATTTGAAAGAGCACGTGACTTCCTTAATACCCTTATTAAGAATTCCAATATTAATTAAATATCAGTTTTTGTATCTAGAGCCTAACATACTTGATTTTTGCACGAGAATGAAAAATCGCTATGCGAGTGAGCCTAGTTTTCCAATCACTCGAGTGTAAAAAGCTCATAGAGCAGAAGATGCGAACAAGGTCTACACTACCTGTCAAGGAATTTTTTTTATGTTATTTGCAATGGACTATACATCGAGGTGAGGTTACCAAGACGTTGCTAGTATTGCCTCGGACTAATGAAACATTGAATCCTTTCAATCAGAAATTAGGTCGTCTCAGCAGACTGCAGTGACGAAACTACAAAAATATTGAAAATACTTTGTACTTACGTACAATTTATAATCACAATGCCTTAGCGAGTTATTTTATTTCGCTACGCAATTGTCAACCCAATTGTAACCTCGAATTTTATTGTATTTAACGCGTACATCGAATTGTTGTAATCAATTTGACATCCAATATTATTAATTATGTGCTATCTTGCAATTTAAATTTAAATTGAAATATTGAAGAAATACACAAATATTGAAATATTGAAATATTAAACTATTGAAACATTGAAATATTGAAATATTGGAATATTGAAATATTGAAAAATTGAAATATTGAAATATTGAGATATTGAATTATTGAAATATTGAAATATTGAAATATTGAAATATTGAAATATTGAATTATTGAAATATTGAAATATTGAAATATTGAAATATTAAAATATTGAAATATTGAAATATTGAAAAATTGAAATATTGAAAAAATATTAAAATATCGAAGAAATATTGAAATATTGAAATATTCAAATATTGAAATATTGAAATATTGAAAAAATATTGAATATTGAAAAAATATTGAAATATTGAATAATTATTGAAATATTAAATAAATATTCAAATAATGAAATATTGTAATATTGAAGAAAAATTGACATATTGAAATAATGAAATATTGAAATATTTAAATATTGTAATATTGAAATATTGAAATATTGAAATATGGAAATATTGAAACATTGAAATATTTGAATAATGAATTATTGAAGTGTTAAAATATTGAAATATTGAAATATTGAAATATGGAAATATTGAAATATTGGAATATTGAAATATTGAAAAAATATTGAAATATTGAATAAGTATTCAAATATTGAAATATTGACGAAATATTGAAATATTGAAGAAATATTGAAATATTGAAGAAATATTGAAATATTGAGATATTAAAATATTGAAATATTGAAGAAATATTGAAGTATTGAAATATTGAAATATTGAAATACCGAAATATTGCAATATTGACAAAATATTGAAATATTAAAATATTGAAATTTTGAAATATTGGAATATTGAAATATTGAAATATTGAAATACTGAAATATTGAAATATTGAAATGTTGAAATATTGAAATATTTAAAAAATATTGAAATATTGAATAATTATTGAAAAATTGTATAAATATTCAAATAATGAAATATTGTAATATTGAAGAAAAATTGAAATATTGAAATATTAAAATATTGGAATATTGAAATATTGAGATATTAAAATATTAAAATACCGAAATATTGAAATATTGACAAAATATTGAAATATTAAAATATTGGAATATTGAAATATTGAAATATTGAAATACTGAAATATTGAAATATTGAAAAAATATTGAAATATTAAAATATTGAAATATTAAATTATATTGAAATATTGAAATACTGAAAAATTGAAATATTGAAAAAATATTGAAATACCGAAATATTGATGAAATATTGAAATATTGAAATATTGGAATATTGAAATATTGAAATATTGAAATATTGAAATATTGAAATACTGAAATATTGAAATATTGAAATATTGACAAAATATTGAAATATTAAAATATTGGAATATTGAAATATTGAAATATTGAAATACTGAAATATTGAAATATTGAAAAAATATTGAAA
Source organism: Nephrotoma guestfalica (assembly GCA_963691935.1). NCBI lineage: Eukaryota > Metazoa > Arthropoda > Insecta > Diptera > Tipulidae > Nephrotoma > Nephrotoma guestfalica. The sequence goes on from OY829914.1 coordinate 257,664,766, forward strand.
TATTAAAATATTGAAATATTGAAATACTGAAAAATTGAAATATTGAAATACCGAAATATTGATGAAATATTGAAATATTGGAATATTGAAATATTGAAATACTGAAATATTGGAGAAATAATGAAATAATAAAATATTGAACAATTGAAATACTGAAATATTGAAAAAATATTGAAATATTGAGATATTGAAATATTGAAATGTTGAAATATTGAAATATTGAAAAAATATTGTAATATTGAATAATTATTGAAATATTGAATAAATATTCAATTAATGAAATATTGTAATATTGAAGAAATATTGAAATATTGAAATATTGAATTTGTGAAATATTGAAATATTGAAATATTATAATATTTAAATATTGAAATATTGAAATATTGAAATATTGAATTATTGAAGTATTAAAAATTGGAATATATAAATATTGAAATATGGAAATATTGAAATATTGGAATATTAAAATATTGTAAAAGTATTGAAATATTGAAAAAATATTCAAATATTGAAATATTGAAGACATATTGAAATATTGAAATATTAAAATATTGAAATATTGAAGAAATATTGAAATATTGAAATATTGAGGTATTGAAATATTGAAATTCCGAAGTATTGAAATATTGAAATATTGAAGAAATATTGTAATATTGAAATATTGAAATATTGGAATATTGAAATATTGAAATACTGAAATATAGAAATATTGAAAAAATATTGAAATATTAAAATATTGAAATATTGAAATATTAAATTATATTGAAATATTGAAATACTGAAAAATTGAAATATTGAAAAAATATTGAAATACCGAAATATTTATGAAATATTGAAATATTGAGATATTGAAATATTGAAATGTTGAAATATTGAAATATTGAAAAAATATTGTAATATTGAAAAATTATTGAAATATTGAATAAATATTCAATTAATGAAATATTGTAATAGTGAAGAAATATTGAAATATTGAAATATTGAATTTGTGAAATATTGAAATATTGAAATATTATAATATTTAAATATTGAAATATTGAAATATTGAATTATTGAAGTATTAAAAATTGGAATATTGAAATATTGAAATATAGAAATATTGAAATATTGGAATATTGAAATATTGTAAAAGTATTGAAATATTGAAAAAATATTCAAATATTGAAATATTGAAGACATATTGAAATATTGAAATATTAAAATATTGAAATATTGAAGAAATATTGAAATATTGAGGTATTGAAATATTGAAATATTGAAATATTGAAATTCCGAAGTATTGAAATATTTAAATATTGAAGAAATATTGTAATATTGAAATATTGAAATACTGGAATATTGAAATATTGAAAAAATATTGAAATATTGAAATATTAAAATATGGAAATATTGAAATATTAAATTATATTGAAATATTAAAATACCGAAATATTGAAACATTGAAACATTGGAGAAATATTGAAATATTGAAGAAATATTGAAATATTGAAATATTGAAATATTGAAATACTGAAATATTGAAATATTGAAACATTGAAAAAATATTGAAATATTGAAACATTGGAGAAATATTGAAATATTGAAATATTAAAATATTGAAGTATTGAAATATTGAAATACTGCAATATTTTGAAATATTGAAATTGATTGAATGTAGAATTTGAATGTACGGCCTAGACTAAGCAGGGATCCTGGATACGCCGGGCCTACCGTACACTCCTTTTACTTATAACAAGGTGGAGGGATAGGTAATGTTATGAGATGGCTCGGTTACAGACACCTAAGTATTCAATAATTAGTAAAGCATAAAACTGCACATTAATTTTTGTTTTCTGGAAATAAATAATCAGCGATCAAGATCCTAAAACAATTTTAATTTGTAAATTTCCTGAAATAAAACTTCATAATTATGAGTGATTAACCATTTCCCTCACCCATATATTCACAACCAGCGATAATTATTTATCCAACTTAGAACAAGTTAACCAAAACCTTTACCTATTTACAGTCTCCCAAAAAACCTAGAAAATAATTTAATTAAAGAAGTCCCATGAACCCCAAAAATACAAAAACTATCTAAGTACAGCAATATTTGTCTGCATTTACATTTTATTCTGTAGTCTCCAAGCCATATATAATTTCAAAAATTCAAACATCCGCTGAAATATCAAACTCATTAGCAAACCCGGTTATAGCCATTGTGATTCCTACCTTGTCTGCTTCCATAAAAAGTCATGAAAATTTGCAAGCTTCCTGAAAAAAATATTAATTAGAATTAAAATTTAATTTAAATAGGAATCGGTAACACTGTTGTTAGGTAACTTTATAAAATTTCCCTCCTCCGATACTTTGATTTTCCATATAGCCATATTCGTTTGATCTATTAAAATAATTTTATTAAACCAATTGTCCTTAATCAAATTAATTTCTAAATATACAATTAAATTAAATTAAATTAAGAAAAATTAGAATTCAAATAAAATTAGAATTCGGCCTATAATTAAAAATTTGTAATTTGGTTAATAATGGAATTATATTATATTCCTGGCGACCGATATTGAAGTATTGAAATATTGAAGAAATATTGAAATATTGAGATATTGAAATATTGAAATACTGAGATATTGAAATGTTGAAATATTGAAATATTGAAATATTGAACTATGAAAATATTGAATAATTGAAATATTGAAAGATTGAAATATTGAAATACTGAAATATTGGAATATTGAAATACTGAAATATTGAAATATTGAAGAAATATTGATATATTGAAATTTTGAGATATTGAAGTATTGAAATATTGATGAAATATTGAAATCTTGAAGAAATATTGAAATATTGAGATATTAAAATATTGAAATATTGGAATATTGAAATACTGAAATATTGAAATATTGAAGAAATATTGATATATTGAAATATTGAGATATTGAAGTATTGACGAAATATTGAAATTTTAAAATATTGAAATATTGAAATATTGAAATATTGGAATATTTAATATTGAAATATTGAAATAATGCAAATGCTGAAATATTGAAATATTAAAATATTGAAATATTAAAATATTGAAATATTGATATATTGGAAATATTGAAATTGAAATATTGAAGAAATATTAAAGAAATATTGAAATATTGAAATAATGAAATATTGAAATATTGCAGTATTGAAATATTGAAATATTGGATTAATGAAAATTCTGAAATATTGTAATATTGAAATTTGAAATATATATATATATATATATATATATATATATATATATATATATATATATATATATATATATATATATATATATATATATATATATATATTTATATTTGATATTGATATTTGTATTGAATATTGAATATTGAATATCGAATATTGAATATTGAATATTCGAAACATAACATTTCAAAACCTCGAGTTGTTAGCACCAGAACACCATTCCACAAACTAATGAGAAAATAACCCCATTAATAGGTTGTCTAAATCTTTCAACATCGTCGACGACCTATTTGACTTTAATTTATCAAAGGACAACTTCAAAAAATCCTTAATAATTATGTTTCAAATTTTTAATTGTTAAATCAAGATTTGGTTTATATTTTTGTGTTTTCAAGTTCTTTATTTAATTTTTTAATATTTTTGTTTTAAATTAAGTTCTGAAATGATACGTGTAAATGACAGAATAGATTTCTTTCAATAAATAAATAAAATAATATTGAATATTGAATATTGAATATTGAATATTGAATATTGAATATTGAATATTGAATATTGAATATTGAATATTGAATATTGAAAATTGAATATTGAATATTGAATATTGAATAGTGAATATTGAATATTGAATATTGAACATTGAATATTGATTATAGAATATTGAATATTGAGTATTGAATATTAAATATTGAATATTGAATATTGAATATTGAATATTGAATATTGAATATTGCATATTGAATATTGAATATTGAATATTGAATATTGAATACGGATATTGATATTGATATTGAGACTGAGGCTGAAACTGAGACTGAGACTGAGACTGAAACTAAGCCTGAGACTGAAGGCTGGTGCTTGAAAATTGTCTAGAAGCTTGGTGCAACATATCAAAGTTAAAAAGGCCGGAAGGTTAAAGTTAAAAGGTCAAAACGGCGGTACCATTTTTTATTTTATTTTTTTGCTATTTCTTATTGATCTAAATAATTCTTTAGCTCTATGAAAATAGAAATTAGTTGTTAGCATATTTACAACAACAATTTCATTATATGTACTATCTACATAGCAAAAAATAAAAATAAAACTTGGTGCCTCCGTTTTAAGATCACACATTTTTAACTTTGTTATGTTGAGCCAAGCTCGTAGACTATTTTCGTGCGGCAGCCTTGAGATTGAGATTAAGATTGAGGTTGAGATTGAGATTGAGATTGAGGTTGAGATTGAGTTTGAGTTTGAGGTTGAGGTTGAGGTTGAGATTGAGATTGAGATTGAAATTGAGATTGAGTGGTGCGTGAAATCAAATGTAGTTCTGGAGGTAGTTATGTGATACTCAACTTCTCAGGAATTTTAAATTTTAGTTTTTTGTTCTTGTGCCATTTTATCGATCGTAAACATCACGACCATAATATTAACACAAAGGATTCAGACATGCAGAACTAGAAAATTAGTCTTAATTACAAATATATTTATAAGATTGACATTTAGGCGAAAAAATAATGGATTACTTATATATTTTTCAGCAAACATTTTGGTTATTTATTTTGATGGGACGAGGTCGAAATATATATGGAATATACATTTTTGTTAATATTATGTTAGCCTTGATTAGATTATCCTACATCAATGTTAAACTGTCATCAATCTTAATTTATGTAAACTTATATTTTGTGTGTAGGATTTTTATTATTGTCCATTAAGATAGTTTTTTTAATAGTCTGTTTATACGTTTATTTAGTAGTGAGGAACAGAAGTCTCTGTTAATGTGCTATATCTAGATTTGCAATCAAGAGCGCATGCAGCCCTCTTTTAAGTGAAATATTTTCTCAATAAAATTTTTTAAACGTTTGTCCATTTTTTATTAGACCTGTATCTTAAAAAATGTGTCCCAAAGATATTTTTTCCGATTTTTTTACCGACCGTACATGCCAAACTTTACTAGTATAAATTCCTGATGCTGAATATTGGATAACGTCGCAGAGGACGATGGTCGACTATGATATAAACATAGTCAGTTCGTATAATTGAATTGATTTGTATATCACAGAGTTAATAGGGATTTTCTCTATAGAATACTCGTACATTTTTATATTTTGTGTATGTGTCGTGTCCTACATTTTAGATTTTTTTTTTAGGAGGAAAATAAATAAAGAGACACAACACGAAAGGACATTTTAGTCTATGTGACTAAATACAAGATTATTTCAATTCCTTTCCACTGTACAGTATTATTTTTAATTTATTTGAGTGTTTTCTTGTTGTTGTCGTTTTATAATAATTACGATAATTAAAAAGTTGTTCATGCTTGAAGTAAAAAAAAGGATTTTTTGCCATTTTGTTGTTTATTTATTTATTTAAATCGACCGAGTTTATGCTCTATATGTGCATTTAATATTTATAGTTAGTATATAGCGTTCCATATAATTTACTTGCTTCAGATTCTTTGAACTCATTAATTTAATTTATTTATTTAAATTAAATTTTATTAAAACGTGACCTCGCAACATGGAGCTGGGCATTTTTTCGACGAAATGAAAAAAAAGGAAAAACAGTATTTCTGGGAATTTAACGGTTTAACAAACTAGAAATACCGTTAGTGCGATATCCGAATAACATAACTGTAAACATTTAGCCTGTGTTCGATCATGAAAATGTGAGAAAATTAAGCTTTTGTCGACAGAAAATTATGATAAAACATTGTACCCCCGTTTCATGAAAACGAAGAACTACACGTATCTGCATAATTAGGTTTATCGTGGACCGTTGACTTATAGGCTTGATTCTTTTGTTGAGTAAAGGAATGGGAATATTACATTTGCCTCCAGACGAAACTGTTAGTCAATTGATTACACCCCTAAAGCGTTTATAGTTCTTCTCGTTAGTGAATAATCATGAAGCATTTTGATAAAATTAGTGAAAAATTTCGAAAACATATTCATTCTGTCAGAACCCTGTAGGATTGAAAATCTACTAGAACTTAGTACTTTCATTTTCATATAATATTTTTGTACAGAATGAAATCATTAGCGCTAAGTCAATTTCTACCAAAACCATGCCACGTTCATGAGTTGCTTCTGTCGCAGCTACAAAAAAATGCAAAAATTAAAATATTAGTAAATATCATTGAAACCATATTTGTTAACATGGTTGTAGATTGAATTCTAGGCGAACCTGCACCTTATATGGTGGAGCTGTTGAGAGTAATTACATATTTATAGTAATAATATTATAGTAATAACTGCAAGCCACGTTTACCTTAGTAAAGCGTTTGACACAATCGAATTTTTTCCTTTTAAGATCTGCTTCACAATGTTCAGAACACGCTACATCAGTTTGTATTCGATGATTTTATGTTTCCCAGATTTTATGTTTTCTAACAAAATCTTCAGCCCTGAATTATAAAGTGCAGTATCGATAAGAATACACCATTTGGTGAACAACCTTGACAACTTTGACAGCAACAGGGAAATCATTTACGTATATTCAATTCAATTTGCATGGTTTGGTCGATTTCAAATTTGCAACAAGCATTTGAAATCGTACGAAAAGAGAGTTAAATATAAACATTTTAAAATTTTTTTAATCCGACGACCTCATGCAGCGTGGTTTTGCGTGACGTTCTATCTCTTGCTGTGTATAATTTAATGGTGTTATTTGCAAAAGGTCATTCCTAATAAATCTATAAAAATCCTTTCTAAAGGTATTGTGAAAATTTCCGTCTTGTACCTTTAAGTGCTAATTTTTTTTAATAACACGCTTGTATGGTATGATGGTTAAATGTAGAATAAATTTCAATGTAAAGCATCGTGCTTAACTTGTTTTCCATATTCCAATAATGATAAAGCAACCAGGATAATTTACACAGGAAATCAGTCCACCTACATCGTTTCTAGAGGAGGCAAAATTACCATTGGGTAAACAGAAATAATTAAGTGTATTTAAACCTATAAAACCCATAAAGGTTATAAACTTATTTTTGACGGTTTTTTTCTTGCTACGTGTTTCAGTCTCCCATCAGTTCTACGTTTGTTTAGCAATAAATGGACAGAAATTTATAAAAACATTTAAAATTACATTCGGCAATGGATATGCCAAAGTCGGTTTCCCAATGGATCGGATTTTACGAGGTTAAATGAAATCGTAGATAAAAGCTTCCAAGTTGGTATCCATTACGATCGGTCTTTTACAATTAAAATTAAATGAGATGCACCTGTGATAAGACGTTAGAATTTATCCTCGTATATATTTATTGGTAACTGCAACACAGATAAACTTTCATATTTCAAAATTAAACTTAGTTCAGTTTGTGCTAATTACTGCTCACGAAAAAAACTGGGTGCTAGTCCAGGAGCCAAAAAAGGGAAAACAAAATTTCAAATTTCGCCTCAAAGACGATATAAATAAAACTCAATTTCTAGAGAAAATCAGAAATCACTTAAGCCCAACTGTAACATTTTCGAAAGGCGGCTAAGCTGACGAAATTTGTACTTATCATTGGAATATAATTTTCATTCATTTATTGGGAAAAAACAAACAAACCCCTAAAAAGTACTAAAGGGTAACTCAATAAGAGCTTCTCGAAGTGGTTTTTTGAAATAAAACGCATTAAAATCAATTTAATAATTAAAAATTGTATTTGTGACGTAAGTTCGGTTTATGACATTTAATGTTAGAAAATAGTTTCTTTTAAATGTTGTCCGCGACTGACTCTTAAATGATCCATTCTATGGGTCCAATTTTCAAGCACTTTCGAGCATTTTGGTCGATATTTCGACAGTTACACTTGTTATGTTCGCTTCTAATTCAGGAATCGATTATGGTTTATCGATGATTTCAGATACACCCATAAAATGTAGTCTACCAGCGTTAGATCACAAGATCTTGGAGGCCAATTTACGGGTCCGTTTCTGTTCCAACGCCCATAAACAAAAGCGTTAACGCAAAGGAAGGTCAACCGGCTTCAATTCTTGAATAAGCTGTATTTTGTGTGCCTTCAAACCAAGATCTCTCTTCAAAATACGCCACAATGTGCCATACGTGAGACCCAGAACTTAAGAACGGTGACGAATTGATTGATTGCGGTCTTCACGTACACTTTCAGCTACAGCAGCAATATTCACAAAATATCGACTTGTACGCACTCTAGTCGGTTGATGAATATCCAATAATGAAAAAGTGGTTCGAAATTTATTGATTGTTTCGCGAATGGTCGAAGAGCACGAAAACAATTTTTCACTGAACACGGATTTTTGTCAATGCCAATGAATACTGAACACAAATGTCATATGTACATGACAGTTGTGACGCATGAATCCCAATTGGCAATAGTACCTCCTATTGGATCACCCTTTATAATAAAAATGGAATACATATACCATTCAATAATATTTGCGTTGAACAATAAATTAAATAATAGAAATAAAATGCTCTAGAATCAAAGGAAATTGGCAATTATGATTGCAAATTTCTATTTGGTTTGTTCATTGCCATCGGAAAACAAAGTGGCAGAATTTGTGGTAATCCGGCTCAATTCCATTGAACAACAAAGATCGTTGAATGAACGATTTTCTGACATAAAGTGTTCTAGAAAACTTGATACTTCTGGTAGCATGTTCCTATTAGGTTTGGTCTTTGTCATCCGAGAGATGTAGTGGTAGAATCTGAGCTAATTTAGAATTGGTCATAATTCTATTGAACCACGGTTTTTCGAACGATTTTCTGTAATAAAATTTTCACTTCTGATAGCTGATTATTCTAATTACATATTCCTATCAAATATGTTCATGATCATGTGCAATCCAGAATTGACCCAATTCCAATTGCAAAACAGTTAGATGTTGGTATAGCAATGTAACGAGATTTAGCTGGTAGCTCTAGGTCTCTGCAGGGTGGTATGGGTTCAAATCTCGTATTATAGTTTACATGCCAATATCCTAAGAGTTATTTGCGACCGTTGGATACCGTTTTTTATTCGTGTCGCTTCACATCATCCTCTGGTTTTTAATTTAACACCACATCATTTCGCAAATTTCAAATTACGTAAATTTTTTGAAGTCATATAAAATTGGTTTATAAGTTTTTAATATATAAATGGTAAACTAGGATAGAATTAAAAATAAAACGCCCGATACGTAAGTTAGAGCAAACTTTGTCATAATCGACCTTAATACAACTATGTTCATCCGATAGCAACTTCATGCCACCTCAGATAATAGAAGTACGCATGGGTGTCAATATCTAACTATCTATACACTCGTATACTCAAATAAGCCCACTCAAATTGGTAAGAATAATAAAAAGAATTGTGTACGGTTCAAAAACTCATCCGCTATTTTCAGGTCTTTCCAGGAGCGCCCGTGGTTGGACTGCAGTGTGTACACGCTATATAAAATTTAATATGAAATAAAAAAAAAATTCTTAACTCTTTATCCTGCCGAATACTGCCTTGTAGCTCGACCGACTTGATACAGCACCACCGATTTGAATTGTTCGCAGAGTGTGGTTGCGGACTTCTATGGCTTCCCGCCATATACCACGGTATATTAAATACTTCGTTGACTTTTATCCAATGCCCGGTTCCGACGCGATTGAGGTAGCGGACAATGCCAAACAAAAAACCTATCGAAATAGATACGTTCAATAACGTGTATAATTACCAAAACCGCGGCTTACCTTAATTTGATGGTGTTGTCAGATTATAAATAAAGATGAGCGCACCTTATAAGCGCTAGCTTGCGATAGTGATTAATTTTTTTATTTTTCGTTTTCGTTATTCAATTCTATTATTCGCGTGAAGTTTGTCCTAAATCTGTCCTAAAAAAATTAAGATTTGTTTAGGACAAACTTCACGGTACTGTACAAATGCGTGAAGTTTATCCTAAATCCTAAAAATTTTATATGAATAAGTGAATGTAAAATGCTTATTTCGTATAAACGGATAAAACTGAATGCTTTACCATTTAAACTGAATTTTATTAAATACGAAAATGAAGTATCTGACAACTTTTTAATAAATCTTCCTTAAACTTCTAATAAACGTTATAATTGTAAATTATTAGTTATTAAAGCCACGTGGCGGCTTCCCTTCACTATATTTCCAGAACCTGGAAGTATTTGTTTGTTTGCCTAGGCTCTTGAATTAATTTGTGAATGATGGCCATTTGCGTAATCTTTCCTAAATGGCATTTTATTAAGTTAATAACGTTATATTATGTCTCATCAAATTTTTACCGTAACATTACACGCTTAGTGATAGTAAACTATTGTTTAGTAGCTTTATTTAATTACAGATCTACTCTGAATTAATTATAAATATTAGATCGTACATGTGGCAATTTTCATTTGTTTAGTCTCTTTTTATTAGGTTTGACAGAAAGTTGCCAAATATTTCTTGCTCCTTATTAAATTTGTAATTATTTTCAGATTTTTACCAATTTTTTGACATTGACACGACAAACCTATTTCGCAAACAAATTGACGTTGAAAAACTGAAACTGAAAAAAACTTTCTAACCTCATTATTCATAACAACGATTACATTAAAATTACATTTAAAATTTATTAAATTAATGTATTACATTTAATTTATTTTTCAAATATCCACAACAATCTGACACCATAGCGACCTATATAGTTAGGTGCTATACGAACCAAGCTATAAAAAAGCCAACCCTTAAGAAAAAAGAGCCCTGCCGGGGGTTAGGACAACCCATTTTCTAATATTTCCCTCATAACTCATATAAAAGCCTTTATTACATTTTAATTTTTTCAAATATACACAACAATAGCATCACGATAACGACCTATATGTCAGGTGCTATATAAGCGAAGCTATCCAAAAAGTGCCAACTCTTGAGAAAAAGAGCCTTGCCTGGGGTTAGGACAAGCCATTTTGAAAATGATCCTCATTACTCATATAAAAGCCTTTATTACAATAGCGACACGATAGCGACCTATATGGTTGGGTGCTATATAAACCAGGCTATCCAAAAAGTGCCAACTCTTGTGAAAAAGAGCCTTGCTAGTAGATAGGACAAACCATTTTCGAAAATTCTCCTCATTATTCATATAAAAGCCTTTATTACATTTTAAATATTTTCAAATATCCGATATGGTTAGGTTCTATATAAATCAATCTATCCAAAAAGTGCCAAGTCTTGCGAAAAAAGAGCCTTGCCGAGGGTTAGGACAAGCCATTTTGAAAATGATCCTCATTACTCATATAAAAGCCTTTAGTACATTTTTTTTTTCAAATATCCACAATAATCTGACACGATAGCGAACTATATGGTTAGGTGCTATACGAACCAAGCTATAAAAAAGCCAACCCTTAAGAAAAAAGAGCCTTGCCGGGGGTTAGGACAACCCATTTTCGAATATTTCACTCATAACTCATATAAAAGCCTTTATTACATTTTAATTTTTTCAAATATACACAACAATAGCGTCACGATAGCGACCTATATGTCAGGTGCTATATAAGCGAAGCTATCCAAAAAGTGCCAACTCTTGAGAAAAAGAGCCTTGCCTGGGGTTAGGACAAGCCATTTTGAAAATGATCCTCATTACTCATATAAAAGCCTTTATTACAATAGCGACACGATAGCGACCTATATGGTTGGGTGCTATATAAACCAGGCTATCCAAAAAGTGCCAACTCTTGTGAAAAAGAGCCTTGCTAGTAGATAGGACAAGCCATTTTCGAAAATTCTCATTATTCATATAAAAGCCTTTATTACATTTTAAATATTTTCAAATATCCGATATGGTTAGGTTCTATATAAATCAATCTATCCAAAAAGTGCCAAGTCTTGCGAAAAAAGAGCCTTGCCGAGGGTTAGGACAAGCCATTTTGAAAATGATCCTCATTACTCATATAAAAGCCTTTAGTACATTTTTTTTTTCAAATATCCACAATAATCTGACAGATAGCGAACTATATGGTTAGGTGCTATATCAACCAAGCTATCCAAAAAGTGCCAACTCTTGTGAAAAAGAGCCTTGCCGGGGGTTAGGACAAGCCATTTTCGAAAATTATCCTCATTACTCATATAAAAGCCTTTATTGCATTTTAATTTTTTCAAATATCCACAACCAGGAGATCGGCCTATACGTTCTGTAATTAAGTCATATCCTGGAGATTTCTTTGTACTTAGGTTGAGATTGATTTCCACTTTTAATTCTTGTAATGTGACAGGAGATATATTGCAGTTATCCATTTTATATACCGGTGGTATTTTTTCCTTTGCATTTTATCTAGGTAGGGGCTGGAACGTGTTCTCGAGGTGGGTTGCAAACAACGAAGCTTTTTTGCTTCGCACTTATAGCCCATGTGCCGTCTTCATTTATTACTTGTGGAATTTGTAGTTTATGTCGTTTTAAACTTTTTGTCGCTTTCAAAAGGAAGTACTCGATATATTTTCCCCCAGTAAGGCCACTCAAGTATTTATTAATGGATTTGTTTTTGATTTATTTAATTAGCAACTTTAGTTTATTCGATAAAAATTTAGAGTTGTTTTATATTCTGATGCTCTACTTTGTTGCCAGGCCTTTCTTGCTTTTCGTTTTGCTGCAACCAGTTCCCTAACTTTCAGAGGATAAATATCATTTCCTTTGAACTTGAGTTGTTCTAGTTCTTCTTCTAGCTCTATCGGGTTTTTAATTGGCACCTGGCGATCAATATTATCCTCAACAAGTTTCTGGAATTTCTCCCAGCAGGCTTTTTTGTTCGTTCACGAAGGTGGACTAGTTTTTGTAACAATCGTTGTGCACTGATTGTCGTAATAACAGGCATGTGATCCGACATAATCCCCTCGCTGCTTTCTAGGTTTATTTAGTTTTTGTCTATACCTTTGATGATAAAGAAGTCAATGATATCGGGTATTTTGTTTCTATCCGTAGGCCAATGAGTTGGTTGATCTCCAGAATGAAAATTCTAATTGCATAGTCTTCTTGCGGCAAACAGCTCTCTTCCTTTTTTAGAGGTTACTCTTGATCCCCAGTAGGTGTTTTTTGCATTAAAATCACCTCCGATTATGAAACTTGATCCAAGTGATTTAAATAACGTGCAATAGTCTTCTTTAATTAAATTATATCTTGGGGGGCAATATATTGACGATACACTGACGATAACTTTAAGATCTATAAAGTGTTTGATGTTTTCTTTTATAACCATCGACGATCCTCCCCTTGCCCTTCCTGCTGCATGAATGGTGTGGTAACAACTGTATCCATATATAGGGTTATCCAATTCGAGGTTGATAAAGTAGAAATCTGTATACCGACATCTGTCAAAGATAAACGTCAAGTACGCTGTCATTTATTTAGTTGACATTCTGCCATTTAAGAATATGGAGCATTTAACATACGCAAATTGGGTGTTGGAAAAACAGGCCGTCGATGCTGATTTTTCGAACAAAATTTTCTTCAGTGATGAAGCTCATTTTTCGCTTTACTGATGTCAATTGGCCTCCAAGATCCTGTGATTTAACGCCTTTGGATTTCTTTTTGTGGGGCTACGCGAAAGATCTTAAGATATTTTAAGATATGAAGTTGAAGTAAAATGGGTTTCCGATACTAGGCATATATCTATTTTTTCAGTATTTAGGAAAACTTCTAATTCTGGAATATGTTGCATTAGCCCATTTGCATTCCAGGTTACTATTCTTAATGTTTTATTTGTTGGTTCGCATCATTTTAATAGAGCATGGGTTTCATTTCATTTAGAGAGTCTTGCTTATCTAACCTGTTGCTTAGAGCTTGAAGACATTTCTCTTGTTTAGCTAGACGAATGTTAAGAGCTTCCATGCTTCTTAGTATCTTTTGGAGCACTGCTGTATCTTCAGTAGTGCACTCCGAAATATCTGGTTTTGTATTTGCGAGTACAGTTTTGGTTTTGATTCTCCCGTTTTATTAGCATGAGGTTTAGGTTCTTCTTTGGTGGAAGTTTGATAATTTTTTACCGATATTCCTGGACTTTGTTTTCTCGTTTTATTTCTCATTTTTTGTAGCTCTTTAGCTATTTCACTTCTCCGGTAGTTTGCGAGATGTGTCTTATTGCTATTGACACATTTTGCAGCAATATTATTACTAACCGAGCATACTTGGGCATGAGTCTCTCTTTGGCAATATTTCTGCGTATGAGTGACACCTTGACATTTTTTGCACTGCGGTATTAATCCGCTATTTTTTTTCAATGGCTGTATTTTAACTCTCATGCTAAGTATTGCCTTGATATGATACACATCTTCCACTTTTTGTTTGTTATTAAAAGTGAGCATAAATAGTGGAAGCCCTCTTTTATTAATTTGAATTCCTTGTTCAGTTTCGATTTTTTCTTAATGATGTTTACGGCATTTTCTATTTGATAACCATTTTGCTTGAGATCCTCAATAGTTTCGTCTTTTGCACAGGTTGGGTGAAGACTTCTAGCCATAACTTTGATTGGGCGATCATTCTTATCCTCATAGGTAAACCACTGATGCCCCTCGGAATTAAGCTTTGTAGCCAAAGCTCTATAAGTTTCAGAGTCCACAACATTAATTTTCCAGACGCCGTTGTTTAGAGATGCGAGTTTGTACTTGGCTATCATAATCGATTTCATAATCGATTGCATAGTGGAGAAATTTGATAACTCGACGACATTTATTGGTGGAGGTGATTTTTCTTTTGGTTTAGCTGGTTGTTGTTCTAAAGCTAGTTGTTTCTTGAAGATTAACTGGTTTCTAGAAACCTCTATTGAAGTTGATGGTAAAGTTACTGCCATTTCTGGTGAGTGTTGTGCTTTCCTTTTCTTACTTGGTCTTTTATCCCGGTTCAACATCCAATTTGTTTCTCTCTCTAATTCTTCTTCATCCGTATGGAATGGATTAATGTCATCATCGGCTGTTGAGCTAGGTGTCGTCCCAAGTTCTGCACGTGTTTCAACTGCTTTTTTGAGTTCTTCATTCTCTTTCTTTAAAATTGTAGATTATTCTTTCAATTTAGTTGTAAATTTTTTTATTTCTCTTAGTTGTTCACGGAGTTCGGCATTTTCCTTCTCGTACTGAAATATATTTCCAGTTAAAGATCTTGGTCATCTTGATAATTTGAAACTTCGTCCAAATTGGTTAAAAAATGATTGTCCCACCCAGTAATCTGTTGGGCCTGCCTCCGAAGAGTAGATTTGGCAGCATATCTGTTGCTGTACAAGCTGGGGTATTACATTCGGTATTTGTTGTACTCATTGTTAGTTTTAGCCACTTTATACCACTGGCATTTGGACCCCGGTAGCACTTTGCTACTGTCGAAGCAGTACCCGCCCCCCGCAACGAGGACACGGCTACCTTGGTGTTACCTAGGTGTACACAGAGACAGCCGAAGCCCTCGAGGGCATTACATTCCCGTAATGACGCTGGTTGCATATGAATATTGTGATTGAAAGCGTTCATGTAGGTGAACTAACAATCGTTCTATAGCTACAGACATTTCGTACCGTTCCTATGTAAGCATAGCAAATAGCAAAACAATATAACAATTTATAATAAACGAGATGTCTATATGTTGGCATGTAATTAAAAAACAATAAATACTGAAATAAATAAAATTTCAATTTTATCGCTGACATGTTTAATAAATAAGAAATCTGACACCCCGCCGATTACATTATGTTTGCGCTTTTATGGCAATGTTAAAATCATAAAATCGACAGAATTATTGTTTAACGACATATAAACAAAAATATTATGCCACATTGCATACACATTTCAATAAACATAAAATATTTTCCTCGCGCGCCTGTTAAATCGAGGGTTAAAAAATCATATTTCCCAATTATGTTGTAAACAAGATCAAATATATTGATTTTACATTTTCATTATTATTTTCAAAAATGATTACGAAATACAAAAAATTAAAAACGATTTTATTAGGCTCTCGTATTGCTTCATTAAATTTTGTGACAAATTTAATTATAAATCGCTCTGAGTTGAGAGAAACTCGATGTCGTCGTCAAAATCGTATATAATTGATTGAAATTTGACAACAACAACAACAACAACGACGACTAATAAAATAAAAGCGTAAAATTAAGTTGAGATGAAAATGTATTTAATTATGATTATGATTTTACATAAAACATAACAAAAAAAAAGAGTTAATTGAGACGAATTAAACCGTCGTGGCGTTTACATTATGTATGAACACCCAACATATATAAAACGGAAAATGGGGCGGAAAATGGATTTTAAAATACGCGGGTAAATAAAACATCAAAAAACGTTTTTTTTTTTTTTTCAAAAATTAATCAAATTATTAAATAATAAAAATTATTATTTTTTAAAAAACATAAAAATTAATTTATGTTTTGTCACTTTGCGTTGATTTTTGATTAGATTCATGGAAAATGATATTTTATTTGGGTGCCTACGTATGGTGTGCTTGTGTGGGTTTTGCGTCGGGAAATATTCTATGAAAATTATAGGTTTCGATATGTTTTTGGTATATAAAAATTGTGGTACGGTATGGTGTTTTTGGGAGATGACTTAACAGTGACGATGACATTTTTCTGTTTAATATTAAAGCTGATGTATAGGATGTTGAAATTTACGCTGACAATTCGTATCAGCACTAGAGATATAATACTCTGGAGTATCTGTGATAAAACATTTAGGGTTTGCGACCAATTACTTAAGTCGCGACTTCATCGCCAGATTGCTACGACGAGTAAACGACAAACTATGGAATTTGACGATTTACAAAATTTCGCAAGTAGAATTTGAAAATTTTATGCTAATGAAGTTTATTCAAACTAATCAAAAAATACAACAACAACAACAAACTCATTGTAATATTGTATTGGTGTAAGTAAACATTCAGGCGAATTTATATTGAGTAATTTAGGGGAGATGTGATTTTTTAATTGGCCTTAGGTACATTCCAAAGTCATTCTTAGTTCCTTCCTAAAGATTAATTTAAATAAATTCGTTTAATATTAGGGTTTTAAATCGCGTCGGGGTCACCACCAAACTGGTGACCCTGACGCAGCAATTTTATCAACGGCAGATAATAACATTTTCTAAAGACATCAGAAATGACGGTTGCTATCAATTTAAGCCGGTCAATCAATTTATTTTTAATTTCGGAGTTTCAGTCACTGCCAAATTCGGCTGATTTTTGTTTTACTGGAAGCCCGAAGTACTGGCAGCTAGGAATTTACATCGATACGTCAACTTTTATCAGGGATTCTCATCATCAAGTCAACTTCAAGCACGGACAGTTGCAATTCATTCTTGCTATTAGAAGTCAATTGTTTCATCAGGAAACTAACAAATTGTCAGTACTCAGCTAACTATTGCGGTGCTGGTGCTAATTTTTTTTGTTTTTTTAAATTTATTCGTAATTAAAATGTATTTCGCCTTTTCAATATTTGTGTTTTCGATATTTTTTCTTATTTTTGCTTTTTTGTTTCGGCGTGTGGTGTAATGTGTAAATGATCCACCAGTTTCCCTTTTATCGACGAATGAGTCAGACTCGTCAACAGCATCAAGCAGCGGTACAACAGGGGGTCTAAAATTTCGTTAATGCTCGCTCAGCTGGCTGGTCTTATTTACGATGGTGTTGTCAAGGCTGTCTCACAATTAAATATAAATTCAAATATAATACCGGAGACTTCACAATAAAATATTCATTTGCCTTCTGGTGCTGGACTTGTTGCTCGAGTGGCTTTTAAACCCCCACAGCCACTGCATTGTCAAAATCCTAATGTGTGCAAATCCAAATACACCTTATTCTACATTCAAGGCTGAGGTGATTCGGGTACTTGGTGAATCGGAAAAGACGAAGCTTAATAATCTGATGCATGGCTTGATGGAGACAGTATTAATAATACGTGGGGATGAAGAGATTGCACCAGTTAGTTCAAATGGTGCTTACACCATTTGAAAACGACGTCTGCCTGTCAGTCCTTGCAGAACGGGCTAACAGTGTGTATGAGACAATGACTCAGGCACAATTAAATTTTATCGAGACATCTGCATTTTGTTCTTATAATCCAAATTCCACTTTTTCACTAGACAATCAGCTTTCGGAATTAAAAAAAATATTGCTATTGAGATTTCTAAAATTTTTAATCAAAATTCTAGATCACGATCTAATTCAAATTCACGTAGTCGTAACAATTCGCGATGAAATTCTAGAAATAATTATTCACGAAAAAACTCGCCAAATTTTCGAAATTCTTTCAAACCATTTTATGGTGAACTTCATCATCCTTTCGGCACAAAGGCAACAATGTTTCAAAAAAATAAATTGTCATTCACAATTGGCGGTGTGCAATGACGTAACTAAAACTAGCCGCCTTTTAATCTACGAAATTTTTCTTCAGACCCATTTTTTAATATATACAGGTGCAGATGTCTCAGTCTTGCCAGCTCGTTTTGTTCGGAGTTTAAGGGTCGACCCATCATTCAGGTTATTCGCAGCGAACGGTTCTTAAGGAGTTCATCAAAATTTTTAACAGTCATTCACGGTAACATTAATATTGACAATGCTAGACATAACGTGACTCACAAAATTGAAACGAACGGACCACCACTAGCATACAAACCACGACGACTAGTACCGGACAAATTCATGATCGCGAAAACAGAATTCCGAAACATGATGAAACTCGGGATTTGTCGAATTAGTAGCAGCCCTCTACACGTATCACCCAAAAAGAATGGAACTTGGAGACCGTGTGGAGACTTTCATGCGTTAAATAAACTCACAATTCCAGACATGTATTCGATTCCACATACCCAAGACTTAACACAACGACTCGAGGGCTGCACTATATTCACCACGTTAGACCTTATCTAGGCTTTCCACCAAATTCCTATTGAACCGACGGACATTCCAAAAACAGCAATTTCATCACCTTACGGACTGTTTGAATTTTGTAGAATGACTTTCGGCCTTAGGAATGCTGCACAGTCGTGCCAACGTCTTATACATTCAGCACTACGCGGACTCGAATTCTGTTTCGTATATTTGGACGACGTGCTCATTGCCTCTCGAAATTATGACGACCAGCTTGAACTTATTAAAATTGTTTTTTTCTAAATTAAAAGAACATGGACTGGTTGTAAATGTGGACAAATGCTTTTCCGCAAAAAATTAAATTATCTTTTTAGGCCATTTAGCAACTGGACAAGGTATATTATCGTCGCATGAACGATTCCAAGTCATCAAAGATTTCGAACGACCGCAGACTGTTAAACAACTGAAACGTTTTTTATGCATGATTAACTTTTATCGACGCTTCATTCCGGGTGCCCCTACTAACCAGGAATTGTTAAACGATTACCTTAAAGGTTACACTAAAAACAGTCGAGTTACAATACAATGTTGAACGGTGGCTGTCGAAGCGTTCGATAACTGTATAATTAAACTTACGGATCATCAGCACTTCTGGTCATCATGGTTGACGCTTCCGTTACGGCGATCGGAGCAGTGGTTCAGCAGTTTGTATCAGACACCTGGCAACCACTCGGTTTCTTTTCAGTACGTCTCAGTGATACGCAAAAAAGATAAAATGCTTATGATCGTGAACTTCTCACGGCTTATTCAAAGATTAAACATTTTCGATATCTTCTCGAAGGTCGTTTATTCATGCTCTACACCGATTATAAGCCACTTGTCTACGCTTTTAATCAGAACCCGGAAAAATCATCTCCTCGACAATTTCGACACTTAGATTTCATTGGTCAATTCACGACCGGTATTCAGCACATCTCTGGTCTGGATAACGTTGTCGCAAATTTCTATTCCCGAAAGTATTGATTATGCTATCACTGCAGATGCTCAGACTAATGACGAAGAACTTCAAAAAATTTTAAGGAGTAACTCCTTTGGCGTCAAAGCTTCCATCAAATTGTTGACCCAGTATGTCATCTGGTCATCGATTAAAAAAGACGTTCGGAAAATGGCTCAAAGTTGTGTAGCTTGCCAAAAGATATCATTGGTCCATACCAGTCCAGTAGCTTTGGTGTTCCAGAGTACACTGTCACGGGCCAAGGCATGCAATTCGAATCCCAACATTTTCACGAACTGGCTAATATATACTTGGTTTTGAGCGGTCTCGAGCGCATGATCGAGAGATGGTATCGAGTAGTCAAATTTGCCATTATGTGACGAACTACGAGTAAAAGATACTCCAGCTAAACTGGTTCATAGATATACAACTCGAGTTCCAGGAATATTTTTAGATACTACGAACGATCAAATTTAACAATCAGACTTTATTACAAACTTAAAACTTTGGCACTTTGTTGAAATTGGACCTGTACCACCGGCTTCTCGACATACTACGGACAAAAATTTCATCAGTAAAAATCTGATGACTTGCTCGCACGTTTTCTTACGGACTGACGCAGTACGCAGATCACTGCAACCACCATATACTGAACCGTATTTGATTATCGGCCGTACAGACACATTTTTCACTTTGGATCTGAACGAACGACACGCCAAAAATTTCCATCGACCGACGTTAACCATGTTACTCTGACAATCAATCACAAGTTATGGACGCACCAACTATACAAACTGGATTGTTTTACCGACTCATGACCTAGAACTCATTTTTTCGGCTGACGGACCTAAATTATCTACCGAGGAACCGAAATTTCGCAAAAACGTTCATTTTTATCTTCCACCAAATACTAAAAAAATTACAAGATCGGGTCGTGTATCCAGGACTCCTACCAGATTCTTACATTGTCGATAGATCTTTGATTTCTTTGGGAGGGTAGTATTGTGGCGTTTTGCGCCTTGTATCAAATTCGTTATATAAATTTATTTTAACTTTCTAGCAGCGGAATGGTTAGTTAGGTCAGACGACACCTTTAGAATATATACCTAGGGCAGTTAGGACACAGATATTGCGAAGTTAATTTTCGAGCAAAAAGAGGATTACGAACTAAAATTAATCTTGCTAACACAATCAAAACCGAAATGTGTTTAAGGAAGAACTGTACCCTTATATTCCATATTTGATCGATATTAGAGCAAAAACAGGCATTGTAGTGTCCTTCCACGTCCATCTTAGATGGACCAGATGCCTATAATTATTATTTTTGTGAATTCGTAAAGTTACAAATTCATATTGGGGCGCTATTAAATTGAATTTTGTTTCCCCTCTTTATTCACCTCTATAAAATGACTGGAACTTCATATAAGAATATGCTGCAATCAGTTTTCCAGAAATTCAGGAGCTATTTGAGCTTCTTCAGTGGATTTTTCAACAGAATAATGCTGTTCGGGCTGACTTACTCTCAAAATTTATAAACAGGCAAATAGTACGAATCCAACGAAGAGCTGATTGTAGGAATTAAAGCTGCCTGGGCATAGATTTCGATGAACTACTTAGAATCTTTACATGATTCTCGCAAAGACATAGAATCTTTGAAGTGATTTTAAAGAATGCGATAGCGGCCGAGTTAATTTTTTTAAATGTTTAAGATATTATTCCCAATGATATTCTCTCTTGAATAATAAAAATCTCAGAGATTTTCGAGCATGTGAACCACTTCGATCAACTCTGTGCGATCCATAGAGGCCGAGATGAAAATTACTACATGTTTAAGAATTTTGTATTACCCTCAATGATATTGTCTCACGAATTATAAAAATATCAGAGGCTTCCGAGCATATGGCTAAGTAAGATTTGTTTTTTTTCCAGCATCAAATGCTAATTCAGATCCACTTCATTCACTTCTGTGCGTTCTGTTAGTATATTTTATTTTAGAGAATTTCATTTTATAACTTTCACTTTTTATTAAAACAAAGATAGTTTACCCGGAATTACATTGGCCAGAGAGATATCGGCGCATCATAATTTTACCGACGCTGAACCTGCACACCGATAATATCACTCCCGTAATTACTTCACAACGATTGAATTGGATTTAATTGAAAATATACCCCTTCTGATATTTGGACATTGACACCAACAAAACATTTCGAATCCACTGCTTATCAACTAGACACCAACCAACCTCTTCAACATAATTAAATTGGTTTTAGGAATTGAATTTTGGGCACGAAAATTCAACATTGGTCCTTCGAGCCAACGAATCATTCGGCCCATCAAGTGAATACAAATGATTATTGTTCCAAAACTGTGAAATTTAGATAAACCACAACATGGCGGAATCGCAAGCAATCAAACGTATTGTGAAAACTTTAGGACATATTAAAGGTCAAGTAGTCGCGACCAATAACAATACCCGTATGAGTGAAATTGAAACCGTGTTTAGCTCTGCTATGTGACGAATAGACCGATTTTCAACATCTCGAACGACTCGTCAAAGGCAAATTCGGCGATGCGAATGATGTATTTTTGTATTGTGAATTAAAGAAAAAATTAGTGAGATTTGAAAAGGTATAGGAGGAAGCGAATACCAATCAAGGTAATTTCACGGTGGATGAATTGGGTTTAAATCAAAGTCACTTCCTGCAATAATAGCTCACTTAAATAAAAGAGAAAGTGAAGGGCGTTTACCTAAATATTCGAAATTTTCGTCTTTCCGAGATCTTGAAACCTCAATACATAATAATTCCAATGTATCAAAGGTACATAAACTGTGATTTATTTGATTAACCACTTAAATGTCACTGAGGCAAACTACGATGAAGATTGGGAGAAAATTAAAACGAGATATGATAAAAAGAGCCATGTGCTTCACTCTTTGTTGAAGCGATTCATGGAACAACCAAATTTACAGTAATATTGCTCTAAATCGCTTCGCAAATCTCAGATGTGTCTAATGAAGTTATCCGTGGATTAAGGGTTCTTGGACGCGCTTGAAAGTCGAAGTTCTTTGCAGAGTAAGAAAACTAATGCACCAAATCGATTTACCAGCAAGATTTGCATTTATAGTTATGTCCGTTATGTGCAGAATATCATTGTCTAGAAAGATTTGGAAAGTATATAGAACTTCTAATCTTTGAAAGAAAGCAGGTGGTAGCTGAAAATAAACTATAATTCAATTGTTTGTCGTCAAGTCATCAAGCGGCGTTATGCAAAGCAAACATCATTTGACCTTGCATCTTGAGACCGGAAATACAGAATTAAAAGGGAAACCGGAATCAAACAATTTGGATGTCTTGGCTACAGAATTTTCCCTAAAGCCTATACAAGCCATTTTTCCTACGGCTTACCAGTATGGACAATTGGAAAGATATCGAGCATTCCTCCTTTCATTTCCGATGATTGTGTACAACGACTACATTTAGAAATGACCAGAGCTAACATAAATATATATCGGGTTCAACATCTGGTTCGATACAATCCAAAAGCAGATGCTAAAATTAAAGTCATTGTATGATTCGAAATTGCGTATCAAGATACGCGCCATAATTATAAACAAGCTTCCGTCTAGTACACCTAAATATTAAAGAGATTCCAGTAGTTGAGGCTATTCAACTAGTAGATTAGATTTCCGTAAAGCAGCTGAAATTGACTTATTGATCGAAGCAGATAAATTGTTTACAATTTTCGAAAGCGGGCAGAAAATTGGAGTAAATATTCTTAGAAAACAGTGTATTCGGTTGGGTTGTTTCCGGGCAGCTTAAATCATCCTACAATATGCTGAATGGCTAGCATGGATTCTGATATTAATAAAACCTTGCGATAATTTTGGGAGATTGAAGAGATATCTGAAACGCTTGAAATCTCACCGAAAGATTCTGATTGTGAAGCGCTCTAGAATAACACCACCAAAAGGCTAGAAGAAGGTAGATATACCGTTCAATTACCATTCCGAGAATCGCGCCCAAGCTAACAAATTCAATAATGGTTGCCACCAGGCAATTATTACGTTGAAATGGGACATATGGAAGAAATGCCAATCAATCAACAAATCTTAAACGACGTCGGGAAATCCTTTTTGCCCCACGCCTTTGACGAATCTAGTAAGTCTAAAAGTAGGATTTCATTAAACGAAATATTGATAGCAGGACCGACACTGCAATTAATACATTGGGCAATACTAATGCGGTTCAGAAGTAATAGGATAGCAATAAGAAAGAACCCTAATCAGCTAATTTGCATTACAAATTAACTAGAGCGACGTTATGCATGTTCCGGTTATTTGGCCATTCACACCTTACAATAATTTGCCGAAACAAGATTCCGAAAATGTGCAAGATGCCATTGAACCCAAACAACATGTAGTTACAGCACTAACTAGAACAAGGATGTTTTTGGATAAGAAAGTGTCGATCCAATAGTCCAAGTTAAAGTGATGATGTTTATGATAACAGAAAATGATAACTACGAAGTACTGATTTCAGCTCACTTTTTGATCGGCAGATAAGCAGGATCTGCTCCAGAAAAAACTAAACTTAACTGATATCTCCCAATTTATGGGAAAATGTAATTTTCAAGTTTGGGTGTCGGTCGTTTTATCGTAAACAATTTATAGTGTTTCAATTTAACGTGAACATTTTACCGTAGAACAGCTTATCTTGGACACAATTTACCGTGGACACATTTTATCGTGTGGACAATTTATCGAATGCCAGTTTATCGTAGTTTGTAAAATTGACCGTAACCAAAGTATGTGTAAATAAAAAATTAAAGTGTCTTCGGGTTATAAAATTTTATTTAATTCGGCCATTTATTAATCGATTAAAATGGGATTGAATCCATCTTACGTTGGGTGGAATTGAAGATATGGCCACCTGGGACAAAACTCGGCCCTTTCTTAACCGATACTGATGGGATTGGATATTTTGGATGGAAATGGGATTCTAAAACAATTTTTAGAAGATGTTCTGGAATATGGCCACCTAGGTCGGAACTCGGCCATTTCTTAACCAATTGTGATGACATTTAGTATGTTGGATGGAAATGGGATTCTAAAACAGTTTCTGGAAGAAGTTCTTGAATAGGTCCATTTGGGACGGAACTCCGTAATTTCTTAACCAATTGCGGTGTAATTTGGTACGTTGGTTGAAAATTGGATTCTCATTGCTAATGAGGAACGGAATTCCATTTCCATCTAACATACTCGATCCCATCATAATCGGTTAAAAAATTACCGAGCTCCGTCTCAAATGGCCATATGCAAGAACTTCTTCAAACAACTATTTTAGAATCCCATTTCCATCAAAAATATCAAATTTCATCAATATCGGTTAATAAATGACCGAGTTCCGTTCCAGGTGGCCATATTCCAGAACTTCTACCAAAAATCATTTAAGAATCCCATTTCTGTCCAACGTACAAAATATTATCAATATCGATTAAGAAATTACCCGTCCCAGGTAGCCATATTCCAGAACTTCTTCCAAAAATCATTTTAGAATCACATTACCTTCCACATATGAATTTTCATCACGATAGTTAAGAAATGCCTGAATTCGTATACGAAATACATTATGGAAAAAAATGTATGTTCTAAGATACGTCAAATCCTAGGCATTTTTGTGAAAGACGATAAACTCTCCTCACGATAATCTGTTCTACGATGAAATGATTTACGATAAATTGACTCCACGATAAATTGTTTCTACGATAAATGGTTCTACGGTAAACTGTTCACGATAAATTGTTTACGATAAACTGACAGTAAATGATCTGGACCAACTGGACTGAATGGGATGTCGAATTTTGATGAAATAATTTTTTTTTTATCAAAGTAGCACTCATCATTTCCGGTAAAATTTAAAAATGATCTGAACAAACTTTTTCAACTTTAATTTAAAATCCTTTTGGTTTTAATAGTTTTAAGCTTGTTTATAGCTTCTGCTTGATCACGTTTTAAATTAATTGCCATGTTAATTTAGGTTGCTCGGAAAGTTCAACACCTATAGAATACCAATATACCTATATACACCTTACACATTAATTATTATTATTACAAAACCTTTCACTTCTCATGCTCGCATATATTTTATCAATTAACAGAATGAAATATGTTGGTGTGATTTCATAAATTAACCAAAATAGTCACTTTAAATTCCATATTTTACATAAACGAACGATTTAATTGTTTTGCCTGATATACCCAGTAAAATACATTTAAAAAATGTTCACTGGCTTACATTTTTATTCTCATTAAAATGCTAATTTTGTCGCATTCCAATTTACACTTACATGTTGCTCATTAAATTACCAAATTAAAAAAAAAAATGGTAAACGATAGCATATACAATAAATTTGGAACACACAATGTACGAGTACATACGTACCTACGTATTCAATAAAAAAATTGTCGGCAGTTAAAAAACAAATTTTTTCCACCGTTATTATGCGTAGGTACCCGTACATATGATTTATACGATAAAGCCTCCGCATGAAACGAAAAGCTCATATCATTAAACATTATTTTCCTTCAAAATTACATTTCATATACTATACAATACCAAAACGGGATGGGAGCGGGCTTGCGAGGACAGAGAGGCGGGCAGAGCGGCAAAAGGAAAAATTCGTTTAAATTGAGGGTTACCTCATATTTAAAATACTTTATACTTAATTTAATTTATGATCTCATTTTTCGACAGATACTTACACACACACACACATACACATATTCATATAGAAACGTTCACGTTTATATGGGTACATACCAGATCCATTTATATTTCATTTAGAAAATGCGGAATAGTGAAGTGAAAAAACAAAATATAACAAAAAATAAAATAAAAACGAAACGGAAAATGTTCTAAACAAAATTAACATAAAAATCTGGCAACACGAGAAAAATGTGTTTTTTATTAGATTTGTGAAAATTCTGTTCATGTTGTTTACTTTATAATAAAACACATAAAAAATGTACAACAATAACGTTAAAGCGACAGACTAACCGACACGACCGCATCATACTAAAAATATATTTTATAAAATATAAAAAGTTGAGATATGACTCAAAAAATACCAAAATACAATAAAAAGTTACGTTCGTAGGTTTGGGAGGTCACCCAAAAATACTTAGCGCCTCTTTACGTACACGCAACTAAATTTATGTTACATCCTGTTCCATCCGCAAAAATACCATATATTGGTATCGTCAAATTATGTTACTCGAATTAAATATTGATTTATTACTCGTGCTCTATGTGCTTTTGGAATAGTGATAAATCTGTCAATAACTATTACTATTCAATATTATGATAATCAATTAAAATTTGTCTAGTAAACAATTTAATATTGACAGAAAATAATTATCACGAAATTATTAATTAAAGTTTAGACATCAAAATGTAGTATTTTCGAAATAATCGATAAAATAAAATTGGTTTACAGTTTTGCTCGTACACTACGAATACATTATTACCACATTATTATTTGTATTTCATCTAAATTTCTGCATCCTAATGATAAAAACATAAAAGTTCGTCTGGATGGTTTTATTGGAAACAGATCCATAAAATTATTAGAATTTGCGGTGTGGGTAACTGTAGCAGGGAAACTTTCGAATATCAAAATGAAACTTTGCATACCGATTAAGCCCAATTTGTGCTAATCAGTGCTCACGGGAAAAAATTAGTGCTAGTCCAGGAGCCGAAAAAACGAGAAAATAAAATTTCAAATTTCGCCTGAAAGACGAAACAGATAAAACCCGATTTCTAGAAAAAAAAACAGAAATAATATAAGCCTAATTTCAAAAATTTCTAAAGTCGGCTAAACTGATGAAATTTGTGCTTATCATAGAAATATGATTTTCATAAATTTTCATTCATAAATCGAGGAAAAGCAAACTAGCGCCTAAATGATACTACGTTAAACAAACAAAACACAGAGTTATGGCGTTCAATAATATTTGTGTTGAACAACAAATTAAACAATAGAAATAAAATGTTCTAAACTTCAAATCATAAGCAATTCTGATAACATATTCCTGTCAGGTATGTTCAATGCCATCCGAAAAATATAGTGGCGGAATTTGTGCCAATCCAGAATTTGCCTAAATCCATTGAACAACAACGACCCCTGAATGGACAATTTTCTGACAAAAAGTGTTCCAGAAACCAATGAAGATGGCACTTTTGGTTGCATATTCGGATCAGGTATGCTCATTGCTATCCTAAATTCGGCCACTATATTGTTAGGATGGTAATGAACATACCTGATAGGAATATGAACCTGATAGAACATCTTTTGTCAGAAAATTGTTCATTCTACATTCGTTGTTGTTTTATGAAATTGGCTCAATTCTGGATTAGCACAAATTCAGTCATTATATTTTTAGGATGGCATTGAAAATACCTGATAGAAAGATGCTATCTGAATTGCTTATGATTTGGAGTTTAGAACATTTTATTTCTATTGTTTAATTTGTTGTTCAACACAAATATTATTGAACGCCATAACTCGTGTTTTGTTTGTTTAATATTTTAGGGGCTAGTTTGCTTTTCCTCGATTTATGAATGGAAATTTATGAAAATCATATTTCTATGATAATCACACATTTCATCAGTTTAGCCGCCTTTAGAAAGTTTTGAAATTAGGCTTAACTTATTTCTGTTTTTTTTAGAAATCGGACCTGTTTCGTCTTTCAGGCGTAATTTGAAATTTTCTTTTCCCGTTTTTTCGGCTCCTGGACTAGCACTAATTTTTTCCCGTGAGCACTAATTAGCACAAATTGGGCTTAATCGGTATGCAAAGTTTCATTTTGAAATTCGAAAGTTTCCCTGCTGCAGTTCTGTTTTTACACTTTTGCTTGTCATTCATCTTCAGTATTGTACTTCTGCCGACCTCGGTAATAAAATTTAAATTACATCAAAAAGATTAAAATAATATAAAATTAAAATTTTAATTCAAATAAGTTTAGTTTCAGAAACCGAGTTAAAATTAACCAAAATGTGCCAGCCGAAATAAAATCGTCGGTAATGCAGATTTTGGTTTTGCTATTTTTATTTATTCACGCTAAAAAAATGTGTATAATTTCAAGATTTTCCCAGTTGGTCCGTCAATCTAACTATTCCATGTAGCATGGTTTTACGCAAAATACGCGCGTCTGAGGAGTTTATGGGAAGAGGGGGGGGGGGGGGAGGGGGTAGGGGAAATTTAGAATTTTCTCATTTTTTTATAATGGTGTCGATTTCATGATTAATAATGGTCATGGTAATGCTGTATCGAACAGTCGTTGTTAGATGGATGACCAACTGGAAAAATCTTGAACACGTTACCATTTTATCACATACAAAATTGAGAAAATTCAAAATTACACCTCAGATCTATTTCAACTATACTACGAAATTCTGCGTAGATCCATACCGTATCGAATAGTCATTATTAGATTGATGATCAACTAATTAGATTCATTAAATAGTCATAGTTAGATTCATGACCAACTAAAAAATGTAACACGCGGGACCATTTTGTTATTATGAATTGCGAAAATTTGAAATTACCCCTTTAACATTGCTCAGACCTCCCTAAATCATACTACGACATTTTGTGTAAATCGAACCTGAATCATCAGCCATAGTTAGATATTCCCGTGAAGTTTGTCCTAAATCCTAAAAGATTGTATATGTATAAGTGAGTATAATATACTTTTTGCGGATAAACCAATGACGGTAAATTATTTACTCTTTATAATGAATTTTGACATATATTTAGGATTAATTATTTTAAATGATCAGATTGAAAATATATTGGCGACATACAATGCCCGCATGACTATTGTGAGATACATTTCCTAAAAAGGCTTCAGATGGAGACATGAAATTTATTTCGCAGACAGATTGACATTTGAAAAAATTATACTCATATTTTCAATTTTTTTAAATATTGAGTTCGTAGAATCAGTTTCTTGCAACGACGAATCAGTTTCTTGCAATTCTAAATGAGATCAATACGATCAAAGAAAGCAAGAAATTCGATTGTGCAAAAAATGATTCGTTGAGCTGGCTACCAGGTTACATACGACATTCACCATTCGGTTTAAAACGTTCACCAATCAATTAGCTATTTAGAACCCAAACTGTCCACCAAATAATTACAATTCATAATTAACACCATTTCTTTAGAGTTGGTTACATATTTGGTTAAACGCCACGTTTATATACATACCAGCATATTCAGAAATGTTTTCGAAATGACCCATCAGCATGGCGTGAGGGGCTCCCAACACCCATATGTTTTGTGAGCCATGCTTCATTCATTGGCCTTCCGAATAATTAAATTTTAAATGTGTTAAGGTACGCCTATGTATGTCGTTTGAGTGTTTTACGTTTCGATTAATATTTAAAATCATTCAAGGATTGTTCTTAGATGCCAGCATGATAGTACAAAGCGTTTGTGTAGCGAATAACTAATTAAAAATTTCAATGTTAAAGGCGATTAACAAGCACTTGCCATATGTCGTTGGATTCGTTTGAGTTTAAAACTTTATAAATATCAAGAAAATTCCATGACGTTGAAAGAAAATATGCTGAGCGTTCCAGATGAACAGCCAAATGAACAACTGTTGGATGGCGTTCATGTATTGGAAAAGCCAAAGCTCGACAAATTGCCTCATTACTACTTAAATAGCGACCCAATTGATATCTCGGGATTTCATCGTTTCTGTTCGTCAATGCAAAGACAGCCATGTCCAATCCGTTGTTGATATATTTGCAGATACGAGTATATTTGATCGATTTGACCGAATTGCAATATTCTACAATAATATGACGTTGGAGACGTTGGATTGATGATTCCGTATGGTCCATCGATAGTATTTTGGTAACTACTTCAAACTGGATCTGGAAGCTGCTTCAGCTTTGGAGTTTGGATCGGGAGGTATCGGCTTCGAATCCCGATAGATCCCGATTTATTAATGAACAGATTACTATCTGTGATGAAATAAAACACATCTATGACCCCCTGTCGGAGTGCAAAACGTATGTGCCGACCCATCTTCCATGCCAGTATAGGCTGGCATGGAGCTATGCAATGTGCAGATAGTGATAAAATCGGTCCTATAACCTGGGAGAGCCTTGGCCCCAGAACAGATTGGGGGATAATAAAAAAAGATCTTAATTGCAAGAACCGTTTTATTGGCATGTCCTTAGAAACAGACTGAACAGCAAAATTTTGATTCCAATACAGGCGTATCTGTGGTAATTGTAAAATTCCCATATTTAATGCCGTTTTCCCTTCTTGAAGCGTATATAATCGTACATGTCGCAATTTGCTCGTTGTAAGAAAATTTAATATGGGCTGCCAATATAGAAAATTAACTAAATGTTGATTTACTTGTTCCTCAATTAAAACGTCGAGTAGGTAGCTCAAAAGCCAAATGTCTCCACTGAATATCTTTATTGGATGTAAATTTAATTTTTTCTGTTTCATCGACGTACGAAAGATCAATATCTACAAAATTAAGTTCTTCGGCATTGCTACCCTTGCTGTTTGGTAACGATATTCTGTTTCACAGGTTCGTTTTGGTCTTCAGTTTCGAACATAATTATGTATGTAATCCTGTCTCCTTATTGGTATCTGGTACAATTATTACAATTTGATTTTAATCTTCAAGATCTATTTTCTTAATTAATATTTCTTATCCTACCGGTTTATCCCAGCTCTGCTCGTCCTTTGATTTCTGCAACTTCAGCGAAACACAAGTTTTGGGTCAAGATCTAACGTTTCCAAAGTTATGTGCAAGACAACCGCAAAGGAGAAGTTCAGCAACAATGGGACCCAGAAAAATGAGTTTCAAAAAAATATGAGGAAGCTAGTTCGATGTCAGATAGGCCGACTAGCAGCATTAGCTCTTGCAAGGTTAAGCCACATTCCTACGATGTTTCAACATCGTGAACCGAATACCTTTTTCTTCATTCATGCCATAGCAATCATGCTAAGAGGACCGCATCAGCTGCGCTAAAATAAAACAGGCTCCTGGAATCCGCATTTTAGAGCGTCATTTCGCTATGTTGACCTGAGACATTGAGTGCAGAAGCCAAAATAAGAATTACCAATATATGCAATGAAGGTAGAAACATTAGCAAGGGCAGCGTTCCCGAAATGTTCTACATCGATGCAGGACAAGGCTGCTCTGATGCAATTTGTTGCTAGCATTGCTGATTGTGAGATACAAGATTTAATGCGAATGGGTTAACCCGCTACCCTTGCGGACGCTCATAGTAAAGCCATGGAAATGCACTCTATAAGACAGGCAACCAAAATTTATCGGAAACCGATAAGAATTGGAGAAAGTTTTAATTGGATAGATGCCTAGGTAGTTCAATCGGTCCATCGAAAAAACGAATCAGCCAAAGATGGGCAAACTCCAACATCTTCTGCAGTTAGAGGAAGATGCAAAAGGCCATTCCGGAGAAAAAGAAGAGTTATACCATCGGGAGAAACTAAAACTCAATCGCGGGTCTCTTTTGTACCGACAAAATAGGAGGGATAGGCGTAAGATTACCATCGATACTCGGGCTAAAGGATCGATACTAAGTACTTAAATGTGAGCTGAATTCGTACTAGACGAATTGCTTAATGAAACCAACCAGATTGGCCAAAAAATATTCACACGTCGTAATGGACACAGATCCAATCTGGAGACAGCCAAGTTTTATATTAATGGAGAAGCCGTTTTATGCACGATTTGCAATACCACAATTCAGGCTGGGTATGCAAAAATCGTCGAACTACGCGGTTGTGATAATTAGCCAATTACAAAATCTCAAACATCCTGGGCTTGTTATAGAAGGAAGCATAAGTCAAGGGATATCTAATGTGTCGATTTAACGTGTTGAGCAAGCCCATTCAGTTGAAGCGACAATTCGATTGCGAAAATTGAAGAATCTATCGCAAGTGATTCTTCTCGTATTGGAACCGTTTACGTTAGGCGACAGAATCAATTTCCGGAATACCTGGAAGACTTATTCAAGAAATCTTCACATTACCTGTAACAATACCGAACTGGCCAATTAAAAGTCCATTTGTGGATCTACGCCGACTGTTTTCCGAAATCCGGATAAGATTTTGGCCGCACTTCCCTAGCAAAACACCATATTGACGTGGGAAATTCAAAATCGATTAAATAGCCAATAATTCGTTAATGAAATGTTGGCTCATAAAGTCGTGGAACCATCAGTAAGTTCATGGGCGTCCCCAGTGGTGCTGGTGAAAAATAAGGATGACAGCTACAGATTCTGGGTAGACTAAAGTCGCCAAGGATTATTTGATCCATTGCCGTGAATCGACGATATCCTAGATATTGGCAGGTGGAAATGGAAAATGAGTATCGGGAAAAAACCGCGTTCATCCGGTATTGGCTTGTTTCAATTTACCAACTAGGTTTGAACGGCTAATGACGTCCGTTTTAAGTGGCTTGACCTGGGGGAACCCTGCATCGTATATTTGGACGATATTATTTTACATACGAGACGGTACTCATAAATTTACGATGGGTTTTAGATCGACTTCGGTTAGCCAATTTAAAACTAAATCTGGTAAAGTGCAGAAAACAGAGGGTCATGTGAATTTCGTTTGGGCACCAGAATGCGAGTCTGTTTTTGGAATTTTCAAAAATGCACTTAGTGCAGCACCGATACTAACATTCACAACGTGGAAAGAAATTTATTTTAGACACGGATACCAGCAATGTTGGTGTAGGTGCAGTGCGGTGCCAAACCCACGGTGAGGTAGGACGAGTGATTGGTTACTATCGCAAAACATTAGGTAAAACCAAACGGAATTATTTTACGACGCGAAAGAAATTATTGGCTGTAATCAAAGTGGTTGTGCATTTGTATTCTTACCTCTAAGGCTAAAAGTTTCTTGAGGACTGATCATGTTGTTTTTAACTGACTGAACGATATTAAGCTAGCACAAGTTGCAGGTATTGAAATCAATGATAAAAATTTGAAATTGAAACAAAATTAGGACGATGAAATATCGATAATCCGAACGTGGTTGGTGAATGGAGACCGGCCAACGTAGGAAAAATTGTCCCACTACAGCAGCTGATTGAAAGCATACTGCGCACAATGAAAAATCCTTCAGGTGTAGCACGGGCTCCTATGATTCTAAGTAGTTATTCCGAAGCAATATGTGTGCAATGTAATTAATAGTTTGCATAATAGTCCTACAGATGGATACTACGGCATGACTAAAACTATTGAGACAACAACTCGTTATTATTGGCTGGATGAGAACGCAAATATTCAAATTGGAGAACCCTTCGAAAGGATAACCATCTATATACTAGGCCCGCCGAAATTAACCAGTCGAGTACATAAATACATATTGGTGGTTATGGACTGTTTCACTAGTATCCCGAAGTATCCCGAAGGAATAGCACCACTACCCAATCAAACAATCGAAGCGTTAGCGGATGCATTGATAACTCATGTGATAACCCGATTTGGAGTACCTCGTGAACAACACTCAGACCCAGGCAATAATTTCGAGTCAGCTATGTTTGAAACCGTAATGAACACTTTGGGTGTTCATAAAACTCGAAGTACAGCTCTACGTCGGATGGGGTGGTTGAAACACAGAATAGAGAAATACTCCAATACCTCTAGGTATTATGTCAAATCAATGGGCTCACAACGTGACCACATGTCAAACGCCAGCAGCTATGATGTGTGGCAGAGATCTTCAACTTCCATGTGATTTACTGTGAGGACGAATACCTTCTCCAACAGTACAAGTAGCAGGATTTCAGTATGTAAATAACACAAACACACTTGGAAGACGTTGATTGATTTGCAAGAGGCAAAATATCCGTAGCCATTGACAAGATGAACACAAGATATGACATCCATGCTAACGCATTTACCTTTAGTGAAGCAATTTTTTAGGGGCTATACACTCCAAACTCCGAAGAGACGAATTGGGCGCTGTCCAAAGCTACAAAATGTTTGTGAAGGACCTTATCAGATCATGGAAATCCTTACGGATGTAACCTACCAAATTCGACTACATCTACATACCAAACCAAAAATCGTTCACGTAGATCATTTAGCAACGTATAATGGAGATAATTGTGAACTTAGGCCTAATATTGACCGAGCCGATCAAAAGTTAGATAGAGTGCGTGTAACGAATTTCCTAACGAAGTTGTAGGCGCGTGTTTGTCGGGGTTTTAGAACAATAAATCAACGATTATAAACTACTGGAATGGTAAACGCCATCTCTGAACCGAAAGCAGTACTTTAAACCAAAACAATGGAGTGAGGTTGTGTTTGCAAATCCTCAGTCAATGAAAAAAACACACAATTAGGACGATTTCATTTAATGTCACTAGAAGTAAATTTTACATTCCATAAGAACATTACATTTTACAGCAACGGTGGATGTATGGAACTTCAATATTTGGAAATATTTACAAAGTGGCAAATTCGATTTGAAGAGGAATTGTGGTCAACCAATATTTCCCGGGCCAGTGAATCTGCGGGTAAGCTGACATAACTAAAAGATGAAATAGTAATAGCATTAAATTGAACCTTTGTGAAGTTGGCCCAAAATTGTGTCCCAAAAAAGTACGATTTTATAGGCTGGTAATACCAAAGCAATAAAAACTCTCACGACAGAAAAATATTTTATACATTTATAAATAAACAAAACAATCGCAAAAAACTTAAATTAAATGCCGTTTGCAAAATTAAGACAAATAACATCTCCAAAATAGCCATTCTTTTCAAAACAATGTCGACAATATCGAAATTATTCGAGTGCTGCTGTTAACTTTAAGATGCTTTTCTATTAGAGGTTGCCCAGGAGCATACATGCCAATAATAATTTTTGGGGGAATCGGAGTCTTTCAACAAAAGTTGCATCCGTTTTACTATATCATATTTACTATATTGATATGTATTGACAACGGAGACCCTCCAGACCTCCGATTCTCCCAAAACTAATTATTGGCATGTATGCTACTGGGCATCCACTAATAGAAAAGCATCGCTAAGTTAACGGCAGTACTCGAATAATTTCGACACGGAAGTAAAACGAATGCAAGTTTTGTAAGGTAAACATTGATATATTGACAATGGAGTCGTTCGAAACCTCCAATTCCCCCAAAAATGATTATTGGCATGTATGCTCCTGGGCAACCTCTAATAGAAAAGCATCTCAAAGTTAACTGCAGTATAGTCAAATGATTTCCACACGGAAATAAAAGGAATAGCAGTTTCAATTCAGTACTTCTTATTGGTGAATTGGCTATGTGTAATATTATCAAGCTGTGATGGAGAAATTACAAAATTAATTTGAAATTAATTTTTTTTTTATTAAATTAGCTTAAACATTGATTAATTTGGTTTCATTTAATTTCATGTATATGTTTTGGGCTGACAGTAAATTTCCAGCTATCATGACATTTTTGTAGTATAGCGACAGTTTTATTTTTGGTCTGATAGTATAAATATGGCGGGTTTTCCTGTGGAGATAGATAATTTTTTTGGGTTCACTATAGTAAATAGCGTCGCGTGGAATATTTTCTGGGCTGACACTAACTTATAGATATAATTCGTATATTTTAGAGTTGCCATAGTATTTTTCTGGGTTGGATATTGGGCCAACTTCACATACATGTAAATTGATCGGAATAAGTAATACTTCACCATGACATCACGTACCTGTTCTAAACCAACCATTTTAACAGTCGGAGAGTATAAAACCAAATTTAGGTATAAAAAGGAGCTGACGAACTTACCGACCAAATGGCATAGTGGTTAAAGCTTTGGCCGAACCATCTTCCATGCCAGTATAGGCTGGCATGTAGCTATGCAATGTGCAGATGGTGATAAAATCGGACCTATATCCGTACGTCCTCGAATTGGCCAATACAGGCGTAAAAGAGCTGACGAACGATGTTAAAAGACAGACCTGAAACATCACTACAGTTGATAACAATAAAAATCAATCATTTATGCTGGAAAAACAGGAGCAAAGATCCTTCCGGCAACGCTGGTGTCAGAATTTCAAGTGAACTATATGAGCATCTTTTTTGACATGCAGAATTTGTTTTTGTTTGTTTTATTGCTCTATAATATTTTCCCCCATTTTGGTTGATAACTCAATAATCTTTAATACGTCAATATAAAAAAAGGTAAAGTAAAAATTGCATGAACATAGTTGCGATTATTGGATTTGTTTTCTTTTACATAGGGCAGCCTACTGCGAGGCAGAAAAATTAGAAAAAGAGACATGTGTGTATTCTAATTTTTCTGCTCTCAGAATTCTGCCCATGTATTTCCTGCATTACAGTGGACAAAAATATTTTGTTAAAATTGTTTTGGTGATAAATAAGATTCACTTATGTATTTTGTATTTTTCCCGTTTGTTTTAAAATAGCGAGAAATATTGACAGCAAACCCCAACAACCCAAATTGCTTAAAGAGTTTCTGGAATACAGCGCATTAACTTTTCGATTAAAATAACGCATTTTGACAGAAAGTGAAAAGAAATCAAATTTCAAGAATAGGACCCTCGTAGTTTTTTGGCCTTGGTTCAATAACAACATTATGGTATGTAAGCATATTTTGCATATTTACAGTCGAACCAGTTTTTAAAATTGCCTTTCGATATAAAATATCTCATTGATTTTATAGTAAGGTAGAATATGGCCAAGAACTCGCAAAACTATAATTTAGTTCAATTACATTAAAATTACACTTATAAATAATTTGCTTGCTAGTCAAGTTTGCTTGCATTTAAGCTTATTTATTCCAAGTTTCAATTCTTTTTAAAAATAATTTCTGAAAATAAATAAATATTTAAAATTTACAAAAAGGCTTAAATGAACAAAACAAATTTGCAGTAAATTCAATTTTAATGTTTTTCCTATAATTTATTCCTGTAATTTTTCGTGCATTCAATTCGAATCAAGACTATTATTATACATATACAGGGTGACCCAAATACCTAATTACAATCAATTCGGGGGGGTGATGAAAGACACTAAGCGGAACAAACAATTATATAACAGCACAAGGTTCTACTGTAAAATTAATCACTGAACTTTATTCATATCGACCAAATGGCATAGTGGTTAAAGCTTTGGCGTGTGGATCGGGAGGTACCGACCCCTTGATTATCTAAACAACGGTTATAGATAGGATATATGCTGTCATATAATTTTTTGTTCAGATTAGTGTCCTCCATCACATCCCGAATTTATTTTACTTGCGTAAGGGTCACCCTGTATATAGTAGTGCATGCATATACTATGTTAGGTGTAGCATAGCTATTATAAATAATTACTACACACACACGTATTAATTTCAATTCACTTGAAATATACAATTATTTAAATACACACAGTAATGCCATATAATTTTGTAGATAAAATGTGTGTACACAATAAATAAATTATTTCAAGTAGATAATGGATATTGTTGCTTTTGTGGTACAACATTGGAGGGTACCATATTCAAATATCAACATTTAGGAGATGCATGCAACAATAAAATTTCCTTTTCTTGTGTACACAATTCTCTAGTGGGCCCCACCCGGCACTCGGTTCTGAACATCATATTTCTGTACCCAATGATCGAATCGTTTCTAAAATTAAAAATCAATTAGGCGATGCTGTTTGTTTAAAATGTTTGTAAGAAATAATGTTTTTTTTTACTCTTGATTACTATTTATTTATAAATATTTAATTATTTAAAATCAATAGTCACAAAAATTAATTAAAAATGAATTTAAAAATAAAAGAAAATATTTGTTACGTAAATATTCGATGATTATTTGAATTAAAAGCGTAGAATAATAATATAAAATGGAAAAGGGGGGTCGTGAGGGCGGCATCGGAAAATTACAAAAAAGGGTTACAGTATATAGTTATTATATTGCGCTACATCTATATTCAATGCCCGTTATATTTATTGAATTTTTTTTTATTTCCACGCGTTACGGGTGGAAATCAATTTTCCACTTTTCAT
Source organism: Nephrotoma guestfalica (assembly GCA_963691935.1). Taxonomy (NCBI): domain Eukaryota; kingdom Metazoa; phylum Arthropoda; class Insecta; order Diptera; family Tipulidae; genus Nephrotoma; species Nephrotoma guestfalica. Next base: position 257,703,840 of record OY829914.1, read on the forward strand.
TTTTTTGTTTTGTTTTGTGTGTCAATTTTGAGTGGCATTTAGGTAAATATTTATTTAAATATTTAATGCCGTTTTGCGTTTTGTAAGGGGTGATAGACATTAATTGATTGTGAATTTGAATTCACTTAAGCGCGTTTTATACGCGGACACTTAGACGGTATGACGTATGTATAGGGGCAGAATGGAATGTCGCCCTAAAACAATAAAATCAAATTACTATAAACGGGCGGTTTAATTATATAAATCTGAAGTCCTTTTATTATATTAATGTTGTGCTATTGTTTATTACTAATTGTTATTTAATTAACAGAGCCCATTGTGTTACCACATATACAATATACATGAATGTAAAGTTTATTTGGGGCCATTAACAGTAATAAACGCCATATAATAAAAGTAAAATCCTCATAATACAATGAGTACTGTGCGTGTTGCTACATAAAAAAAAATCTTGTTGACAATCCTAAGCCAATTCCATTAAGATAAAATATTAACTGTGTGCGGCAGTTGGGATACTATTTATGATATAAATACATGCCAGCTATATACAAAAAAGCGTTTACACGGTATGTCCTTTTATATGTCCATATTTCAGATGGTGAGGTCAAATGGATTGAAAATAAGTTGTGTGTATCTATGTTCATACTCGTATTTCTATTTATTTAACATTGAAATACATTTACAAATTTACTGCGAGCATAGAATTGCCTTAACCTACTTTTAAAATTGTCTTTAGTCGAGCAAAAATCAAACAAATAGTTAAAATTTCGCCATAGTTGGTTCTGTGTCGCTCTAAGTGGAGGAACTCATGATCCCTTAATTGTATACTACTAGTCCTCTCAGTGCATCGATTTGGCCTAATATGTTTACGTGGTATGGTAGATCATATCCCCTCATTTTCGTCTTTTCGATGAAATGATAGAGATTTGCATTTGAGAGTCAGAAAATTAAACTCGCACCACAACTAGTTTATTGACATTGCCAACTGATTCGATGGCTCTGTAGATTTTGAACCAGGCTACTGATATTGTAGGCATAAAACCATGTTGGTATTGCGACATATACAGCAGAAGCACTGAATGAGTTGCATATTACTAGTTCAAATAATTTACTTGTGATGTAATTCCTCTGTATAGCAATAAATATCCGTCTCCGAATCCTACCAATGCTCGCTGGATGTCATCTGGCTCGATGTGTGAAGTAAATATGAATGTACTGTATTCACTAGCAGTTGGATTGTGATCTGTGACTCACAAGACTTTTAATCTTCAAATCTCATCCAGGCTGGTTTTAAAAAAATTCCGAAAGTGTTTGGGATCACATTTTATTTTCTCCTTTAGATCGCTTCAAAATTTTGGTTACACACCAATAAAATTCTGTTTACTATCCTGTGGCACTATTCTGGCTTTCCTTAGATACCGAATTGGAAGAAATATTACTTGTATGACTTAATTTTTACAGATTTTTCCTTCGAGTTTAAAATTATATTTAATATATAATTTTACAGGACAAGTCTATGCGAGTCACATAATCTCTCAGAATAACAGAGTTTGCACAACGTGCCGACGTTGTGTCTTATAAAATGTGTAATGACAGCCTCGAAAGTTTGAAGATGTGGAATTGCAAGCTCTACTGGATGAAGACTCAATGCAAACACAACAAGAGCTTGCACCTCAGCTAGGAGTTACCCAAATAGCTATTTCCAAGCGTTTGCAAAATGGGAAAAATTCAAAATCTTGGAAGGTGGGCCCCACATGTGTTGACCGAACATAACCTAGGTCAACGTATGAACATGTGCTTTTTACTATTTGCCCGGCAACAAAAGAAGGACTTTCCGTGAAAAATTGTAACAGGCGATGAAAAGTTTATATTTTACGAGAATCCTAAACGTAAAAAGTCGTAGATAGATCCGGAGCAACCCACTAGACAAGGCCAATTATTGGGAGGGGAAGCAAGCAGGTCATACTGCTGCATGATAACGCTTGACCTTACGTTGTTCGCATGACACAGAAGATCCTCTTGAACTTGGTTGGGATGGGAAGCTCTCCCGCATGCGCCATATTCACCAGATTTGGCCCCATCCGACTACAAATTGTTCCGGTCAATGCAGCACGCCTTAGTGGATTCTGGTCAGATTACTGGATGTCGCATGTCCCAGGATGGTTTATATGCGACTAGTTGTTGTTTCTGTTTCATTCATCCTGCTTCGGTTCCTTAATTTTTTACTTACTCCTCTCGCAAGACTGAACTTTTTGCTTATCGTGTGGCGCAGCCGGCGTCATCCTTGATGGCTCTGATAGTGAAGATATCTTCCAATGAATGTTGCGATCTACGCCCTCCTGTATCAGAATCCTCCCCCATAGCGCTCCGAAGTTTCAATTGGAGGTCTTTTCTATTGAATTCGGTTGAAAGCCGGAGTTGCACGGTTGCTGAACCGTACAATTATTTTCACCAGAAACGACCAAATTCTCAAGCTCACCATCAACGTGCAAGTGTTTTAACAACTTTGCTCTTGCTAGACGAACTGCCTTTTGTGCAGGTATTAAATCTTGCACTTTTTATATTTTGTAGTATTTTTTAATATGCGCCCCATGCAACGAGCAGACACATTGAGATTTTTCGCTAATCGAACTGCGCCTTGTCATGGATTACGTTGAATTCTGGCCTTCACCTTTCGAACCATTTCTGGTGATGTTGCTGTGTTTGTATGTCCACCTCCATGGCGTTTTTTGATGCTACCAGTATCATTGTAACGTGTAATGGTGCGATACTCAAACATTTTTTTTTCACATGTAAATGTTGTAGCTCATTAACAATGGCTGGTTCCGATTTTCCAGCCAGATACAAAGCAATAACACTGTTGCGTTTGAATTTCATTTCGATAACTTTTTTAACTGTGACGTAAAACGATATGCTTCCGTAGGCTTGTAAACAACATAACAGACTGACGCTCGTCAAAAATTGAGAGCATTGCCATTAGCCGTTTGGTTGCTACAGCATGAAGTTGGTAACACTTCGAGCGCCGACATAACTGCAAACAAGATACTGGGTTCCTTCGCTTTGGTAACTAAGAGCAAGATTTGGACCTTATGATAGATAATCTTGTTCAAGAATTGTATAAGCATCCACAGAAATATAAAAACTATGATGGCAGCATATTTCGGCAATCAGCATTTGGGAAACATTTTTTTGGAAATAAATTCAATTTTCAATTCGGTGCACCATTCATTTTTTTAAGGTTCGGAACATATACTACCGACGAACAAATTATTAAAATAGTCCACCTCAGGAAATCAATCGCCTTGCTAATTTTTTCCGCTAGCGGGATTCGCAATTCACTAAGATTTGCGCCTTCTTCATCGGTCTCACGAAGTACACATTCAAATAAATCATGCTCGTCATTTTTGCATTCCGTGATGTTTCGATTGGAGCTAGGACCCTCGACATGAACGTCATCTGTTTCGTTGTCCGATATTATCAAATATTCCTCCAGCGTCGATTCGCCCTGCTCCTCCATACGTTTCCAAATATTCTAAAAAGGAAATATATTTTATTATGCTTTCTGTAATTTCTATTTTACAAAACTGACTGATTTTCATCAAATGTTTCTTTGAGTAAATTAATTGAATCCCGCGCTGTTTGGCATGTAGCACCTTCCTGTTGAAACCATATACCAGCAAGATTTATACCAGCCAATTGGGATACTGTACCGTTCACCTTTGACTGTAACATTCTACTCATCATCGTTTTTGAAGACTTATGGAGCAATGATTCCGGCGGCCCATAAAGCGCACCAATCAGTGATTTCCTCTGGATGTAATGGTGTTTCGGCAAAGGATTGTGAACTATCTTCACTCCAAATCCGACAATTCGGTTTATTAACGTACCCATTAAACTGAAAGTGAGCTTCATCGCTGAACAAAATTTTGTTTTGAAAATCAACATCAATATCAATTTGTGCTTCAGCCCATTGGCCGAATTGGCGGCGTGTGCGGTGGACGGATGGCTTTAATTCCTGCACAAGTTGAATTTTGTAAGCACGTAAACCAAGATCCTTAGATAAAATGGTCCATAGAGTGGATGGAAAGACTCCCAGTTGCTGTAAACGACGTCGAATTGATTGATTTGGGTCTTCCTCAATGCTTCGCTGCACAGGGTCTATCGCTTGTTCGGTACGCACTGTTTGACGTCTTACTGACGTTCATATTTTTGTACTTTTGTATTTTGATACTTTTATACTTTTATACGTTTATACGTTTATACGTTTATACGTTTATACGTTTATACTTTTATACTTTTATACTTTTATTCTTTTATACTTTTATACTTTTATACTTTTATACTTTTATACTTTTATACTTTTATACTTTTATACTTTTATACTTTTATACTTTTATACTTTTATACTTTTATACGTTTATACGTTTATACGTTTATACGTTTATACGTTTATACTTTTATACTTTTATACGTTTATACGTTTATACTTTTATACTTTTATACTTTTATACTTTTATACTTTTATACTTTTATACTTTTATACTTTTATACTTTTATACTTTTATACTTTTATACTTTTATACTTTTATACTTTTATACTTTTATACTTTTATACTTTTATACTTTTATACTTTTATACTTTTATACTTTTATACTTTTATACTTTTATACTTTTATACTTTTATACTTTTATACTTTTATACTTTTATACTTTTATACTTTTATACTTTTATACTTTTATACTTTTATACTTTTATACTTTTATACTTTTATACTTTTATACTTTTATACTTTTATACTTTTATACTTTTATACTTTTATACTTTTATACTTTTATACTTTTATACTTTTATACTTTTATACTTTTATACTTTTATACTTTTATACTTTTATACTTTTATACTTTTATACTTTTATACTTTTATACTTTTATACTTTTATACTTTTATACTTTTATACTTTTATACTTTTATACTTTTATACTTTTATACTTTTATACTTTTATACTTTTATACTTTTATACTTTTATATTTTTATATTTTGTTGGAGTTAATTTTCTTTTAACTTGTTTCTTTACATCATTTGATGTTGAAGTTTTAGGCCAAAAAAATGCATTTAAATGGAGTTGAAAATTCTGAATCTTTCGATCCACTCGCTCGTATGTTTTCCTCAGCTATTCGATTGGATACGGATGCAACTATTATTTTCTCATCTCCTGAAGAACGTGCAGCTCTTGGACTTTTTTCAACAATCATTGACTATTTCCTGTTCGTATTGTTCTCATTGTTTTCTAGAAGATCTGGTGAGTCATTTTCGCATAATAATTCATCTACAATTATACAGTTTTCTATTGTGGAACCGTTATTCGATTCGAGCATGTTTTTGTTAGCTATGTTAGCTATCGGAGTTGAAATGACTAGGTGTCCATTCTATTGTACTTATAGATCGATAACTGTGACATTTTCTGACCAATCGATACTATTCGTAAATGTTTCTCTACAAAAATTTGCCTCCAATGTAGAAATTATCAAAGCCGATTGATTTGGTTCCTATATTCTCTGTATTATTATCCAAATCAGTTTTAACGCTTTTCCGGAATTAATATATATTCTCATCTGTTATATTTCCTACCCATTCATCTAATAAGTTTGCAGATTCGTATAACTGGTTTAATGGTGGTAGCCCATAGTTATCTGCATTAGTGGAGGTATTAGCACTCGAATCTTCGTTTACCGTAGACTTTACAATTTTTGTATAGTGGGCCAAACTCTTAGCGTTTTAAACGACGTTCATCGTTTTCCATTCTCCAAGAATATACTATTTTTCTCCAAGAACTCTGAGACTGTAGGAAACAGCTACATCCATGGGCTGCAACAGGTGGTTCGAATTTGGTAATAAAGCTGTTAAAATGATTCCGTCATCTCTACAAAATTCACTCAAAGGTAAAGATAAATGAGACGAATGGCCGTCCAAAAATAAAACTATTGGTTTCTTGATATTTTATTTTATCAGGAATGGGTGAAAAACATTTATGACATATTCGTAAAACGCTTGACATGTTAGCCTTCCACTATGGGACTTACCGATTGCCCATTTTTTTTGGATATTTGGCAAGTATATGTTGTGGGATCCTAATATACGAAAACAATGCGCCATTAATTTGCCATCAGCAGACCCTCCGAAGCATAGAGTGAGGCGTTCTTTCTCATCGTTGCCTGAAATGCTATATACTAGCTTAGGAATGGTACCGTACTAAAACATCCTGATCTTTTGGACAAAGGAAAAATACTGATTCATCGCAGTTAAAAAATCACGAAGGCTCTTGGATTACTTCGAGGATATTTTTTTCTTCTAGGTAGTTATGGACTCTTTCAAACCATGCTCTAATCTTCATTAACAGAAAGTCGCGCCGTAGTCAATATCTGGCGGGTAAACCATTTTTAAACTTATTAGGACGATTAAGTTTTTTTACGAGTTTGTATACTGTGTGAATGAGTTGATCTCTTGAAATTGGAAATCCAATTTCTGCTAAATGCTGCACCCATTTTACAATAAGGTCTTCTTTCGATGAGCTGAGTATGATGGGCGCCCCTGCAGATGACTGCTTTGTGTATTTATTTTTTTGACCTTATCTAATAATGTCTGTTTCGGTATGTGATACATTTAAGTTAGTTATAGTTATAGTTCCATGTTTTGCCACTTGAGTATATCCATACTTGGTTCATTTATTACTTTTAACAACCTGGGTAATAAATTACACTTTACACTACACATCGGCTTTACTTACCCCGTTAACACAGGAAAATGAACGAAACACATTAAAAGAACGAGAACAAATTCAAAATTGTTTCCAGTTCTTTTCCTTTACTTTCTTTTTTGTGTGGGTTAGCGATCGATTTATATTATTAGGTAATTCCCCGATTAACAAATAATTAAGTAATTCACCATAACGTCTAAATGGTTCAAAATTATGGGTTAGAGCGTAATAGCGTACATATAATTCCGCAATTGCGGCCCATAGCATGCAATTATAGATGAGCCAATTACATAGGACGCAATCCCGTGCTAGTAATAAGTGAATACTGAATAACTATTCACATGAAACATCAAAAAAACTTGAAAAGAGTTACTTCGGTAAATCGATGATGACCTCATTATTTTCAAACCATCAAAAATTTAAATTCTGTAAACAAAATCGAGGTAGGTAATTATGTCAGGCCTATTTTTGGAATCATCGAAAAAATTACAACAAATAGAAATGATTTTTAAATGCAACTCACTTCATTAGTCTTACTTAAGGCAAAAGTTTAGATCCTTAAGATAAAAACGAAATTTTTTTTTCTCAAGTTTTATTTTCAAGCAAACTTGTAAGGTAAAAGGGAAAAATATTTCTATTGTGAGAGCTCTGTAAACAAACTTCCCCTTCATGTCTCGTTTGTTCCCATTAGAATTAAAATGTATTTATTTCCAATCAAATTTTAACGCAGGAGTGCCAATGCACAAAACAAAATTGTTCGTTCGTTTTTCTTCACTTTGTATTCGCCGCTTTTTGTTTTCATTTTGGAATGCTTGTTGATTTGTTTCAGTCTTGCTTTGTTTCAGTTTGTGGAATATTTATTTGTGATATGTGCGGTTAGAATATTTTGGTTGCAATATCCTAACCGCTACAGTTTTTTTTGTTTTGAATTTTCAGTATACTAAATATCTGCTAATTGTCGGAAAGCCACCTGTTACAACTATCACATAACTTATTAGAACACTCCTACAATACAAACAAAAACATTTCAACTAATCGAGTACGTCACATTTACATATCCCGCTTAAAGCTCTCAGCTAATCAGAACACCCATAAAATAGTTTTATAATCTCATATTTAAAAAAAAAACATAAAATAAATGTTGTATACCCCATTGTTACATGTATGTGAAGATAGCCCAAATTCATCCCCGAAAAATGCGATGACAATACTAATTATTGCTACCTTGACATTTTTTACTCTCAACAAATCGCCACATTTTTGCGCTGTCACGATAGTAAAAAACTGTCATGACAGCTTAAATTTTCGGGGCTGAGAGTATATACAATATGTACTTATAAAAACCAGTTTAGACAAATTTTCATACGTGTGTGCAGATACAAGTAGGCTAAATTTAGCCTCAGACGAATGCGATGGCAACAAAATTATTGCTATCAGCCCCGAAAATTTTTGCTATTACGATAGTTAAAAACTGTAATACCAATCGAATTTTTCGGGGTTGAGAGTAAAAATGTAGGGATTTTTTTGTGCGGTGCACATCGTTTGTTCGGTGAATGTTTAAACTACATTTACGATGTTTTTTAGAAATTTTCTTTGTGTATTAGTTGAGCTATAGTCCACAGACGCTGGAAACTATTCGTGACTACTAGACTACTAGATTAAATTTTTTTTGAAAAAAAAATTCGCACGTGCTCTTTAAACATTCACATATAAACGATGTGCTCCGCTAGTTAGGCCAATGAATAGTTCTTCTCTTCTATGGACATCTGAACTCATTTTAAAATCAAATAAGCATTGAAATTATGATCAAATAATCCCCGACACTTTTATGTTTCATATTCTAAAGTTATATTCGTTGTTCGTAGTAAATTTTTTGTTTAATACGTGTATGTATACAAAATCTGTGACAATAACAAAAAAATAACAATGTATTGGTAAAAAAGTCGGTCAAAGCAGTGTAACAATTTTCCAAAAAATATGTATATTAAAAATCAGTATATAAATACACTTTTATTTTTCATTATAAAAAAAAAAATATTTAAAGTAAAAATAAGTGTACGATTATAAACACAAACTCTCTATGCAATTTCTCGATTCTCGTGGTTTACTGTAATAAAAATTTGCTAGATCACAGAGTTTTTCCCAGGTCGCCACATATATCAAAAGTTAGCTTAAGAAGTGCTCTCTCTGAAAAAATGGGTCACTTTAAAAAAATACGACAAATTCCCGTTTGTTATTGAGGTTCAAATACAAACTCTGTATGCAATTTCTCGATCCTCGTGGTTTACTGTAATAAAAATTTGCCAGATCACAGAGTTTTTCCCAGGTCGCCACATATATCAAAAGTTAGCTTAAGAAGTGCTCTATCAGAAAAAATGGTGGTTTACTGTATTAAAAATTGGCCAGATCACAGAGTTTTTCCCAGGTCGTCACATATATCAAAAGTTAGCTTAAGAAGTGCTCTCTCAGAAAAAATGGGTCACTTTAAAAAAATACGACCAATTCCCGTTTGTTATTGAGGTTCAAACACAAACTCTGTATGCAATTTCTCGATCCTCGTGGTTTACTGTAATAAAAATTTGCCAGATCACAGAGTTTTTCCCAGGTCGCCACATATATCAAAAGTTAGCTTAAGAAGTGCTCTATCAGAAAAAATGGTGGTATACTGTATTAAAAATTGGCCAGATCACAGAGTTTTTCCCAGGTCGTCACATATATCAAAAGTTAGCTTAAGAAGTGCTCTCTCAGAAAAAATGGGTCACTTTAAAAAAATACGACCAATTCCCGTTTGTTATTGAGGTTCAAACACAAACTCTGTATGCAATTTCTCGATCCTCGTGGTTTACTGTAATAAAAATTTGCCAGATCACAGAGTTTTTCCCAGGTCGCCACATATATCAAAAGTTAGCTTAAGAAGTGCTCTATCAGAAAAAATGGTGGTATACTGTATTAAAAATTGGCCAGATCACAGAGTTTTTCCCAGGTCGTCACATATATCAAAAGTTAGCTTAAGAAGTGCTCTCTCAGAAAAAATGGGTCACTTTAAAAAAATACGACAAATTCCCGTTTGTTATTGAGGTTCAAACACAAACTCTGTATGCAATTTCTCGATCCTCGTGGTTTACTGTAATAAAAATTTGCTAGATCACAGAGTTTTTCCCAGGTCGCCACATATATCAAAAGTTAGCTTAAGAAGTCCTCTCTTAGAAAAAATGGGTCACTTTAAAAAAATACGACAAATTCCCGTTTGTTATTGAGGTTCAAACACAAACTCTGTATGCAATTTCTCGATCCTCGTGGTTTACTGTAATAAAAATTTGCCAGATCACAGAGTTTTTCCCAGGTCGCCACATATATCAAAAGTTAGCTTAAAAAGTCCTCTATCAGAAAAAATGGGTCACTTTAAAAAAATACGACAAATTCCCGTTTGTTATTGAGGTTCAAACACAAACTCTGTATGCAATTTCTCGATCCTCGTGGTTTACTGTAATACAAATTTGCCAGATCACAGAGTTTTTCCCAGGTCGCCACATATATCAAAAGTTAGCTTAAGAAGTCCTCTCTTAGAAAAAATGGGTCACTTTAAAAAAATACGACAAATTCCCGTTTGTTATTGAGGTTCAAACACAAACTCTGTATGCAATTTCTCGATCCTCGTGGTTTACTGTAATAAAAATTTGCCAGATCACAGAGTTTTTCCCAGGTCGCCACATATATCAAAAGTTAGCTTAAGAAGTGCTCTCTCAGAAAAAATGGGTCACTTTAAAAAAATACGACAAATTCCCGTTTGTTATTGAGGTTCAAACACAAACTCTCGATTCAACTTCTCGATTCTCGTGGTTTACTGTATTAAAAATTGGCCAGATTACAGAGTTTTTCCCAGGTCGCCACATATATCAAAAGTTAGCTTAAGAAGTGCTCTTTCAGAAAAATGGGTCACTTTAAAAAAATACGACAAATTCCCGTTTGTTGTTGAGGTTTTTTTTATTATTTGGCACTAGCTCCAAAAATTTGGTGTCATATGGCCCAGTTTCAAAATTTACAATTTTTAATTTTTTACATTTTTTACCATAATAATAATAATTTAATTTTAATTTATTTTCATACACCTATAGCACACATCGATTCTCTTTCACACTTCTATCTGATCTGTTCTATTAAATTCATTCCCATTCGTAATAATTTAGTCAAACTACTTGAACTCAATAGAACATCGAACATTTGTCTGCTCTGGTTAAATGCTCAGAAACAAATGTTTGATGTCCTCCACAACTAAACAGCTTTCACATAATTCACACACAACCAAATTGCGTTTCTTCAAACATTCTTTCCAATTTCCATGATTCAATCTCACTTATTCCATAGTTCGCAGCATTCTAGTACCTCCTTTGAGCACCTTAAAGAACGGTTGCCTCAAAGGAGATCTAACCAACTCAAAGTACTTCTTACCTTGCACCTGCCATTTTTCAACGAACTCTCTCTCCCATTTTCTCCACAGATTCACCTGAAACATGCGAAGTACGTCTCTGTTATCCATGAATTCATATTCATTTACATCCTCAATCAAACAACCCCGTTTCGAAAGCATATGGACTCTTTCATTTCCTTCAATCTGTAGGTGTGAATGTATCCATTGAATTATGACCTCCCTCCTACAAGATTGAAGATACTTATACAGCATTTCCACATACACATCGCCATGAGCTCCCCCACCCTTACTAATTAATTCCAATCCACTCCGGGAGTCAGAGAATAATATTCTCCTTCTCCCTTGTGTCATTGCCAACTTGATCCCTTCCATAATCCTTATCAATTCTGCATTCATTATACAGATACTGTCATGCACTCTTACCATTTTCCCTATCCTCATTGAAGGAACATAAATTCCCACACCTATTCGATCATCATTTACACTTGCATCTGTATATACTTCCTCATGTGCAACATAATTCATTCGCATTTTGCAAAATTCACTCTTAACTCATTCATCATTGCTTTTGTTGTGTCACCAAACTTCAACCGCACTATTATTTTGCTCGGAGGGACTTTCTGATTTGCCGGACGAATCTTGGAGAATAGGTTAATATTTTCCAAGATGACCAGTGATCTTGTTGTCCTTTTGTAAACCGTCACTCTTTGCAATCTCTCTTTGATTTCATTCACCAATTTATTGTCCTTAGTTAACATTCCCTCTTATAATTAAAAGGCGAATCACCCAATTCAGACCACAGAGTGGTCTGGGAAAAACTCTGTGATCTGGCTAATTTTTAATACAGTAAACCACTAGAATCAAAAAATTGCATAAGGAGTTTGTGTATGAACCTCAATAACAAACGGGAATTTGTCGTATTTTTTTAAAGTGACCCATTTTTTCTGAGAGAGCACTTCTTAAGCTAACTTTTGATATATGTGGCGACCTGGGAAAAACTCTGTGATCTGGCCAATTTTTAATACAGTAAACCACTAGAATCGAAAAATTGCATAAGGAGTTTGTGTATGAACCTCAATAACAAACGGGAAGTGACCCATTTTTTCTGAGAGAGCACTTCTTAAGCTAACTTTTGATATATGTGGCGACCTGGGAAAAACTCTTTGATCTGGCCAATTTTTAATACAGTAAACCACGAGGATCGAGAAATTGCATACAGAGTTTGTGTTTGAACCTCAATAACAAACGGGAATTTGTCGTATTTTTTTAAAGTGACCCATTTTTTCTGAGAGAGGACTTCTTAAGCTAACTTTTGATATATGTGGCGACCTGGGAAAAATTCTGTGATCTTGTCATTTTTGAATAAGTTAATAAGTTTTAACAAGTTATTATTAGAATATTTCATATATACATATAATAAATGTATATTGAGAATTTGAAGCCTGTTTTAATGGGTCTGACTCGACACGTTTAATTGTTTAAGACTGTATGTATTTGTTACAAATTGTCTTGTTATTTATTATACAAATATTGTAATATATCGAGGAATTAGTAATTAAAAATTATTGGCCGACTATACACTCAACTTACTAATACATACATAAATTTTGTTATTTGTTGAAAACTTCATACTCGTTGTTTAATGTAATTTATTTAGGAGCTCAAAATGTTGTACATGTTTTGAATGACGTGTCTAATTTTATTTATAGAATTCCGTATGCAAACTTTTATCACATTTTTTGAAATTTTTTAAAAGGGTTCCTAAAATTTTTATTTATTAAGTTTTGACATATAAATAGTATAATGTATATGGAGAGAGCTATAATTCTAATGAAATGTCGTAATAGTATAAATAGAATATAATAGTATTGCCATACGTATCTTTTTTATTTTCGTGGCTAAAATTTTAGTATCTATCTAGTTTTCTTGAACTAAAATATTGTTTTGCATGTCCTGAATTTATTTATTATTTATAATTTGCTCAGTAAATAATTAAATTCAAACTATGTATGTATGGTTTATTTCTAATTTCCAAAACATACTTTTTAATTAATTTATAAATTGTATAGTTTTGTATATTTTTTATCTATATAATGTAGCTCTACTACAAATTTTATTTACTGTACTATTTTGAATCGTGACTCCAACTCATTGTTTTCTTCTCAAAAATCAGGAGTTCACTAAAAACAAGGCAAGCCTTCTATTTATTTCAAAACTAAACAAAACCAAGTTACCTGTTTATAGCAAGGAATATTAATTTTGTATGCTAGCAACACAAGAATCGCTTAAAACAATTACTAAACTAAGTATGTACCAACAAATGTAATTTATCCAATTTAATTTCGCTGCTAATTTAAAAAAAATTAATTTCGCATTCAAATTGAAACAAGAGGGAGAGCAAGTCTTGTACAGAAACGATAAACATTTAATTATCGCAATTTCATTGCATACATTCAGGCAAAATATTAAATAGTTTTTAGTAAGTTTTTGTTGGTACCGATAGAAAACGATATAAAATGCACAAGTTTCATTATTGCATATACTCGTATTTGTACACAATTAAAAACTTAAAAATAATATTTATAAAATAATTAGCAATATTATTATTTTCTGTGTATGTATGTGTTATTCTGTAAAATTATACAATTTTGTTTTTATCAAATTCAAAATAATATTGTTGTTAAAATAAAATATATTTTTTTATGAATATTTTAACAAATAATAATTACAGTCAGTTGTTACTGTTGTTTGTATTTATAATAGTTTTTTTGTTGTTGTTCTTGTTATAGGGAATAATATTATTTTAATATTATACGAAAATGGAATTTTATGAAAATGTACGTTATGCTGATAATTGAAAAAAATTATAATAATACAAAAAAAAAATAAATAACCGAAAATTGTAGGGTGGGTGAGGTGTACCTACCCTTATATTCGGTATGGTACAATAATTTTCACATGTCGCTTATAATTTTTCTGTTGGACATTTTTAAATAATTATTGGAATAATTTATAATATATTAACAATATTGATTTTTCATTAGTGTGAATGACTGAACCGAATTATTATTCCATTTAGCCAAAAATATAAAAATATTTTTAAAAATACAAGAAAATTATTTTAACAGTGTACAGTGATGCTATTTTATGTTTATAAATTAAAATTATTATTAGGAAAGTGCACTATATATTGCCGAATTTATTTTTAATTTTTATATTTTTGAAATATGAGCATGCCTGCCACCATACATCGATTTTGTACACGATATTGGATTTTTTTTTTAAAAATATATAAACATTAATTTGCATCGTTTGTATTAGTTCGGAAACTATAGGGGTTGTCCAAGTATATACGTAGCTCTGAACTCAATTGTTGGGTGTGTTAACATCAGCAATTAAAAGTATTAGGGCTTGTATAATTTTTTGGTAAAAGGGTTGTGTCTTTAAAATTTTTTGTTCTAACCATTAAAAAAGAAACAACTTTAAGTGCAAAATGTTTTGTAATTCCAAAGTCTTATTAAATTTTAGGGCATTTATATTTACGTGAATCCAGTTACATTTCCGTAGTTATTGGACTTAAAGTTGTGCACGGCAGAAGGTAAAAAAAAATTATCCCAGACTTTCATCCCACAAAAACCAAATATTACGCTTCAGGCAATACTACAAATACTGTCAAAATATAATAATAGACTTATAAAGCAAACATAAATATTTTAAAAATAATTATTTCAGCAAAAGTTTGTTGCTCTAAGTGATGTAACATTTTAACTATGTTCCAGGCTTTACTTCTTCTATACATAGGTGTTCAGAATTGAATGATCGGGTTTGTTCTTTTGATTTGAGGTGACGATATCGTGAGAAAAAAAAAAAAAATTCATAACAAATAAATAAAATTAATTCACAATAAAATTCTTCGCGGGATTAGTTTTGAAATCGTAACACGGATGAGGGTGTTGCCAACGACTGATTGATTGTTATCGATTTACATAAATTGTTTATATAGGTAATTCTCTGATAGATGGGGTTGATCATTTACATCTGCTACCTTTTTGTTTTATCTAATTAATCACAACCAACAACAACAAAAAAATCGCAAAGAAATATTATTACAGGTAACAAAAATTGTTTTGTTTTATTTAATTCATTCCAACTTTTGACATCGGCCGTAAATAAACAGTGGAGTAGTGCTTAGTGCCCATACAAACAAATTAATAAAAGTTGTGTACTGTGTGTTATAATTGTGAACACCACAAATTTATAGTGGCCGCGCATATAATCATAGCCGCATATAATTATAATATTGTGTTTAAAGTCGCGGAAAAGCAATCGTTCCGCGACTTTCATTTTTTTGGTTCCCGCTAAAACGGGCGGATTGATACACGAGAACCAGGTGGATATTGACCGAATACGATTACCATACAATCCAGTTAAGTTTTGTCGGTGCAGTTAACGCAGTAAAAACAAAAATCGTAATCCGGTATCTAGGCGCGAAATTGAACAAGGTTGCAATAAACGGTGGAAGTACCGTATACTAATTGGGTATAAACCGTAACGGATTAAATGATCGGCAACATGTATCACTACACACTACAAGCTAAGTGCATGTTAATATCCTGGACTATGGCCCAGGTTTATTAATTTATTTTTATTAAAGAAAATTATTATTTATCGTATTTATATTATCGTATATAAAATTATTATAACATTTTATATTTATATTATTAAGTCGTTATCGTTACTTATCGTGACGGGATTATTTAATTACCTTAAGATATTTATTCCAATTATATTTATATTTCTAAATTACTAACGAAAATTATTAATACTAACCCTAATCGTAAATTATATATATACTATCTAAGTAATTCTCAAAGTACAATTTATTTCTAAGGTCCGCGGATCCCGTATGTAATATTGCTAGATTATATTGTTTTTTTTTTTACAATGATCATAATAATAATCAGTTTTATAAGATATTGTAACAACTCAATTTTTCTTGTTTAAATAATCAATCATTTTGGAATTTTTCTATACCTAATCTGCTTCGGTGAACTTTATCTTAGGTCACGATATTGCCATCTCTTTCGCTCGCTATATCTACAATTATTTTCTTAATGTGTGTTTTCTAGATTTTTAGATCACGGTTAGCCTGTTAGCCTTGTGCATCGATTTAATGTTACCGTAAATTATGAGGGATTTAAAACAACAAGTTATGAGTGAATAGTGGCTTTAAAAGTGATTGGATAGTATGGGTTAACACAGAATGATACAGGGGCATATCTTAATAAATGCACATGATAATGCCAGTGGGGCGGGAGGCGCGCAAGTGGTCTATCATCTTGACCACCCTTCATAAATTGGCTGTGACAGATTTTTTTTTTTTATGGTGCTAACTATCAGTTTGTTTAACGTGAAATGTGAAGTTTTGTTATATACTACCTATTAATTTTTTTTTAAGATCCGTGTAAAAGTGTGCAATACTAAAACTCATTATGTTCCATATTTATTAATTAATTTTTTTTTTGTTCGTCAATTGGCAGTGCAGCACATCAAGCCCTCTATACAACAAGTGACAAGAACCTGACCCACCGCTGTTACCTGGCCGGCAAACGTGCTGCAGTCGCTTATTTATATTATAGAGGGATTCTGTTAACGAAATGGAGGCTATACAAACAAAAGAACACCCTTTCGTTACAGTGGCGCCCAAAGGAGTATTTTAGTTATCGAGATCATTATCCTAATTTTCTCACATATATAAGGGAAATTAGAAGACTCCAATTGACGATAATTGTATTTATAGTTTCAGTTGTTAATTGCTATCTCCAATTTAACTATTTACAAGTTCGAAGTTCTGGGTTATCGCGTTGTTTTCCTCTTTTAGGGTTTTGACTGCAATGTTTGTAAATGATCCGGATCATCAAACAATTCATATAGGACGATATACTTTGCTAATTTCCATTTGTAAGAAATGTTGATTGCATTATCAATCGTGATTTTAGGCATTTTTTTTTATATCGTTTTTTTTGTAGTTTCTGTTAGATTTATTTATTTACTTTGGTTAACAGTGTCCTTCACCATAGTAGGTTATGATTACATTGTCGGTTCTAATCAAGTAAATATATTTTTTTTTTTTTTTTTTTTTGTAACCCGTTCAGGTGGTGAACTCCACCAGTAGGTGTTGTTGAATGGTTTCATTCAGCATGATTTCACTATCATATGAACTGTGGTTCGAGTTCACTTTAAAACTATGGAACAGTACGTGCATTTTGTTATTTAATTATTTTTATCTTACTCTATAGATTTGTTACAGCCAATTTTATTCATTGAGGTGTTAGCCCATAACTACTGATCCAATTACAACTAATATACAAATCAAATTTATATACTTTCGTTAAGTGAACATTATTATTGAATTGTTATCTAAATTTTTTTTTTAATTATAATTTCAAATTTCTATAACGAGAATTTTCTGAAATCACAGTGTAACTTGACTTTAATCTTAGAAATACGTTTTTAATGAACATCAAAATGAACGTAGAATATCTAGATTGTGATGAACTCGCAATAGAATGTGCGGTAAGAAATATTTCGGGTACCGTCTCGAGGAAGATGGCTATGTTGCAGGAAGTTTTGGAAAAGGAAATGACACACGAAATTGAGCCACCAGTACGAGCACACCAAGCTGCACTCAAATCTCCGAAACGTGAGATACAGGTTTGCAACTCCAAACTGAAGAATATTGAAAGTCAGTTACAAGAGATATATAAGACTGAAGTTCCAGAAGCAAAAATCATGGAATTAATTACTGGTACTTTACATGTGGGTGACAGACTAAGTAGAATCAATAGTTCAAAATCAGTTAACGAAATTTCAACAAAAATGATAAACAGCTGTCACAAATTATTAACTTGTTTGCAAGACATTCAAACAGCAAAGGAAGTGTCAGAGGAAATGGAAAACTCATTGAAGCTGGTTTTTGATGAATTCAATGGAGTACATAAGGATAATGTAATAACAGTGGAAAATGTTGAAGGCCAAACTGACGAGGACGAAAGAGAGCAAGAAGAACACGACAACCGTCAAGAAAAGGATCAGGATCTGATTCCAAGAACGATCGATAACAATTACCCCGAAACAAATTTCGACGTCAAATTAGACGTAATTGTTGACAGAATAATTAAAAAGTTAAACTTTGAGCAAGTCCCACCATATCTTAACGACAGGAGACCTGCACCATCAAGCTCAACCAAACCCCCCATATTTGAATACACCGATAATAACAGCACAAGGATTCCGGTGAATTTCGATCCTACTGTGCCTCCACCAAACAGTAATCAAAAGCAGCCTGAACCTAATCTAAATACAAATCCAACCGTACCAAGCTCAAACGATCGTAGGGTCAAAGAATACTTAGAAATATACAACTGGAAACTGGTCTATAATGGAGATGAAAGAGATGAACTTCCAGTAGAAAGGTTCTTATACCGAGTACAGCGTATGGCCATTGACAATGGTTTAAGTGAGCAAAGATTGGCCGCGAATTTCAGTGTTCTTCTCAAAGGTAGAGCTTTGAATTGGTACTGGGAGTATCAGGAAACTTACGGCGCAGTGGATTGGAAAACCCTCAGTGAAGCTATGGCCCAACGCTTCAAGATCAGGAAAACCGACAATGATATTAAGGCAGCCATGGAAAGACGCAAACAAAGATCGAATGAATCATTTCTAGATTTTTACCACGCTATTCGCAGTCTATCTCTTTCTTTAATGCGGCCCATACCGGACATAGAGTTAATTCATCTTTTGACCAGAAATATGAGGGCAGGGTTACAAGTGAAATTTGCTGAATATCAATTTTTCCAAATCGCAGAAATGATCAACCGGTGTGTGACGGTAGAGGATACTTGGACCCGGTTAGGTTGGACACCTGAGGCATATCATCAGTCAAACGTACGTAAGGTCAATGAGCTGGAAGTGATCAATGATCGTGAACTTGGTGGTGCTTTTAATAATACATATTCTGGGCAGCCACCGAATGTTGATTCTGTGTGTGCAGTAGTCACCCCAACGGAAACGAACGCGTCATATAGTCAAAATAAACCATCTTTCTATAACTTACAAACGCCTAATGCCTGTTGGAACTGTTTTGCAACTGGGCATTTCTTTAAAGACTGTATGCATCCGATTAAACATAGGTTTTGTTTTGGTTGCGGGACTCCAAACTTATTAAAGTCTCAATGTAATCAATGCAAAAATAATCAGCAGGGAAACGGAAAGAGGGATTTCACGAATACTGGGATTCTGAATTCCCAAACAGTCAGGAACATACCGCCCAGAAAGACCCTAGAGGAGGTAGCGACGAATACGGACCCAGAGTTTTACAAAATCTTGCAGCGGAAACCGGAGACACAAAAAAAGCAATAGTAAACGCAAGCTCAAAATCCACACAGACACCTTCTATCAGAACAACAAGATTGAGTCGTTCTTTACATTATTTCAAGCTGAGAAGAACGGTGCAGAAAATGGTAAGTGGATCAACTATTTCAACGAACACTGATTCAAGACCATACGCTAACGTTCTGATCAACGGTGTACCATGTAAAGGACTACTCGATAGTGGAGCAAACGTGTCTGTGTTGGGATGCAATGCAGAAGAATTCCTAAGTACCAATAATTTAAAGTTTAATAGCCTTCCATCAACACTGTTGACAGCTAGTGGGGAAAATCAGCGAGTATTGGGACATTTCATTGCGAAAGTCTCATACGGGGGCAAAACAAGACATCTTCGCATTCATATCGCTCCAGGATTAAGCCAACCACTTTACCTCGGAATAGATTTTTGGGAAATTTTTGGTTTGATTCCTATGATGGTGAACGAACTGGAAAATATTTCCAGTCAGCCTTTGTCACCGGATGTGCAAAAACATAACTTAGATCACCGCCAACAATCTATTTTGACTAACGTAATCAATCAATTTCCATCAAGTGAAAAGTTGGGGTTGGGTCGTACACATTTGGTCGTACATAAGATTGATGTTGGTAAAGCCCAACCAATTAAACAGCGGCACTATGCAATATCGCCCATTAAACAACAAGAACTATATCGAGAGCTTGATCGAATGCTTGCGCTGGGTGTCATCGAAGAGAGCCAGAGCTCCTGGTCATCCCCAGTAAGTGTCGTGAATAAAGCTAACGGCAAGGTTCGGCTTTGCCTGGATGCACGGAAGGTAAATGCGGTGACGGTGACTGATGCTTATCCATTGCCTCTGATCGATGGGTTACTTAGCCGACTGGATCAAACGAGATATATTAGTTCAGTCGACTTAAAAGATGCCTTTTGGCAGGTACCTCTTGATCCAGAGTCAAGGGATAAGACAGCTTTCACCGTCCCAGGACGGCCACTCTACCAGTTCGTCGTCATGCCGTTTGGGCTGTGCAATGCGGCCCAAACGATGTGTCGACTTATGAATAAGGTTATCCCTCATCAGTTGCATGACCAGGTATTTGTTTACCTTGACGATCTTCTTGTCGTTTCGGCGACTTTTGAAGAACATATTATGTTGCTATCTGAAGTAGCGAGATTGTTGCGAGAGGCGAATCTCACTATAAATGTAGAAAAGAGTAACTTCATGCTCAAGGAAACAAAATACCTTGGTTATGTAATTGGCGATGGGTGCCTCAGAGTGGATCCGTCCAAAGTCCAGGCAGTGGCCGAATACCCCGCGCCGCAAACAAGTCAACAAATTAGACGCTTCCTGGGGATGACTGGGTGGTACAGAAGGTTTATACCGAATTATTCAACCCTAGCTGCCCCAATTACGGATCTATTAAAAAAGGGAGTAAAACCCAAATGGAACTTAATCGCCCAAAAGGCATTCGAAGAGCTTAAGCAGTTACTTGTGACAGCCCCAATATTAGTAAACCCAGATTTTAAAAAACATTTCTATATCCAATGCGATGCAAGCACAACTGGCATTGGCAGCGTGCTTTTTCAGAAAGATGGGGATGAGGAACATCCAATTGCCTATATGTCATCAAAACTGAATAAGGCACAAAGAAATTACTCCATCACAGAATTGGAATGTCTAGCTGCGGTGATGAGTATAAAGAAATTTCGACCTTACATCGAAGGTTATCGGTTCACCATTATTACGGATCACTCCAGCTTAAAATGGTTGATGGACCAGAAAGACCTCTCAGGCCGTTTGGCTAGGTGGTCCCTGAAACTACAGCCACACCAGTTTAGTATCGAGTATCGGAAGGGCACTCAGAATATTGTCCCGGATAGTTTGTCACGAGTTAATGTAGAGGAAGTTAGAATTACTTCGGAAAACCCGCTACATTTACCTTTAGATTCTCGTGCTTTCCAGGACTCTGAGTATAAAGACAAGATCAAAGCTTTATTGGATAACCAACATGAAAAAACCAACTTTAAAGTTAGTGACGGTAAGATTTATATTAAACTCCCGAAACAGGATCAAGCAGAAACTGACATACCACAGTGGAAGTTGGTGGTGCCGGCTAGTCTAACTCAAAACCTGATTGAAAAAGCACACAACCCGCCATCAGCCGCTCATCAAGGTATTGCTAAGACGTTGGAGTTACTTAGACGACAGTTTTATTGGTCTACCATGGCAGTTCAGGTGAAAAACTTTATAAATGGATGTGAAATATGCAAAATCAGCAAGCCAGTCAATTTCTCCACTAGACCAGAGATGGGTAAATTTATAGAGACAATTCGGCCATTCCAAAGGCTCTATATTGACTTTTTAGGCCCATATCCACGCACGGCAAATGGATTTACTCACGTGATGATAATTCTCGACCATTATACTCGGTTTCCCATACTCGAACCATTGCGCTCGGCGTCGGCCGCGAAAGTATGCCAATTTTTAGAATCGAAAGTTTTCCAAATGTTCGGTGTGCCTGAAGTTCTATTCTCTGATAACGGCCCGCAGTTTAAAGCAGTTCAACTAGCAGAACTACTTCGTAAATATGGCGTACAACACGAATTTACGGCGTTATATTCACCGCAATCAAACGCTTCGGAGCGAGTTAATAGGTCGATTCTGTCCGCGATTCGGTCGTACATTAAGGATCAGCATAAAAATTGGGACAGACATCTTGATGAAATCGCCGGAGCATTGCAAAATGTCGTTCATTCTTCAACAGGATTCTCACCACACTACTTGGTATTCGGACGTCATAAAGTATCTCATGGATCAATGTATCAGCTACTACGAAAATTAAATTCATTAGACGATAATCGTGTCGAAATTTCATGTCCAGTTGACCGATTAACTGCAGCTCAAAATATAGTGATGCGGAACCTGCAAGCAGCCTATGCTCGCAATGTATCGAATTACAATCTGCGAAGCCGGTCAAGAACCTTCGCTCCTGGACAGACGGTCTATGTGCGCAATTTTGCACAGAGCTGCGCTAGCAAAAATTTTACGGGCAAATTTGCTTCTAAATTCCTCAAAGCCCGTATTTCGAAACAAATAGGCACTGTAATTTACGAAGTAATTGACAATTCCGGAAGAAGTTTGGGGTTATATCACGCTAAGGATATCAGATAAATAAAGTGTGAGATATTATCATAAATTGTTCCTATCTGGTAAAGTATGTTCACTCAGGTTAAAATAATTTAAGAATGTTGTCGCGTGTTATACAACAATATCGTTAAGGCCCGGCTTGTAAAGACTCTCTCATGGGTGTGGGGCTGCCCCACGATTGTAACATTTTAACTATGTTCCAGGCTTTACTTCTTCTATACATAGGTGTTCAGAATTGAATGATCGGGTTTGTTCTTTTGATTTGAGGTGACGATATCGTGAGAAAAAAAAAAAAAATTCATAACAAATAAATAAAATTAATTCACAATAAAATTCTTCGCGGGATTAGTTTGAAATCGTACACGGATGAGGTGTTGCCAAAGACTGATTGATTGTTATCGATTTACATAAATTGTTTATATAGGTAATTCTCTGATAGATGGGGTTGATCATTTACATCTGCTACCTTTTTGTTTTATCTAATTAATCACAACCAACAACAACAAAAAAATCGCAAAGAAATATTATTACAGGTAACAAAAATTGTTTTGTTTTATTTAATTCATTCCAACTTTTGACATCGGCCGTAAATAAACAGTGGAGTAGTGCTTAGTGCCCATACAAACAAATTAATAAAAGTTGTGTACTGTGTGTTATAATTGTGAACACACAAATTTATAGTGGCCGCGCATATAATCATAGCGCATATAATTATAATATTGTGTTTAAAGTCGCGGAAAAGCAATCGTTCCGCGACTTTCATTTTTTTTGGTTCCCGCTAAAACGGGCGGATTGATACACGAGAACCAGGTGGATATTGACCGAATACGATTACCATACAATCCAGTTAAGTTTTGTCGGTGCAGTTAACGCAGTAAAAACAAAAATCGTAATCCGGTATCTAGGCGCGAAAATTGAACAAGGTTGCAATAAACGGTGGAAGTACCGTATACTAATTGGGTATAAACCGTAACGGATTAAATGATCGGCAACATGTATCACTACACACTACAAGCTAAGTGCATGTTAATATCCTGGACTATGGCCCAGGTTTATTAATTTATTTTTATTAAAGAAAATTATTATTTATCGTATTTATATTATCGTATATAAAATTATTATACCATTTTTATATTTATATTATTAAGTCGTTATCGTTACTTATCGTGACGGGATTATTTAATTACCTAAGATATTTATTCCAATTATATTTATATTTCTAAATTACTAACGAAAATTATTAATACTAACCCTAATCGTAAATTATATATATACTATCTAAGTAATTCTCAAAGTACAATTTATTTCTAAGGTCCGCGGATCCCGTATGTAATATTGCTAGATTATATTGTTTTTTTTTTACAATGATCATAATAATAATCAGTTTTATAAGATATTGTAACAACTCAATTTTTCTTGTTTAAATAATCAATCATTTTGGAATTTTTCTATACCTAATCTGCTTCGGTGAACTTTATCTTAGGTCACGATATTGCCATCTCTTTCGCTCGCTATATCTACAATTATTTTCTTAATGTGTGTTTTCTAGATTTTTAGATCACGGTTAGCCTGTTAGCCTTGTGCATCGATTTAATGTTACCGTAAATTATGAGGGATTTAAAACAACAAGTTATGAGTGAATAGTGGCTTTAAAAGTGATTGGATAGTATGGGTTAACACAGAATGATACAGGGGCATATCTTAATAAATGCACATGATAATGCCAGTGGGGCGGGAGGCGCGCAAGTGGTCTATCATCTTGACCACCCTTCATAAATTGGCTGTGACAGATTTTTTTTTTTTATGGTGCTAACTATCAGTTTGTTTAACGTGAAATGTGAAGTTTTGTTATATACTACCTATTAATTTTTTTTTAAGATCCGTGTAAAAGTGTGCAATACTAAAACTCATTATGTTCCATATTTATTAATTAATTTTTTTTTTGTTCGTCAATTGGCAGTGCAGCACATCAAGCCCTCTATACAACAAGTGACAAGAACCTAACCCACCGCTGTTACCTGGCCGGCAAACGTGCTGCAGTCGCTTATTTATATTATAGAGGGATTCTGTTAACGAAATGGAGGCTATACAAACAAAAGAACACCCTTTCGTTACAGTGACGTATTAAATATAAAGTTGCTGAAATAATTAAATTATTCAATCTTTTGATTCTCAATCGCTTCCACAGCCCATTCTACAAAAGTGTCGGATTAGGACGAATGCGTTATAGACGCGGAACACTAACATCTTCATACAGGATCAGTTTCATGAAACTTCTATGCGTCCAAGTGGCGCAATTAATTTTTAAATTCTCAAAATCATTAAATTGTTCAATCTTTTGATGCTCAATCGCTTCCACAGCTCATTCTATAACAATTTCGGATTAGGACGAATGCTTTTTAGATGCGGCATACCAGCATTATTACACAGGATCAGTTTTTTGAAACTTATATGCCTCCAAGTGGTGCAATTGAATTTTAAATTCTTAAAATCACTAAATTACTCGATCTGTAGATGTTCAATCTCTTCCACAGCCCATTCTACAAAAGTGTCGGATTAGGACGAATGCTTTTTAAACGCGGAACACTAACATCTTCATACAGGATCAATTTCATGAAACTTCTATGCATCCAAGTGGCGCAATTAAATTTTAAATTCTTAAAATCATTAAACTACTCAATCTTTTGACGGATGTGAAGTTCTTAACAAAACAACAAAATTAACAAAATTCAAATTTGTTAAATTAACAAAAACAAACAGTCGGTAAAAGCAATGTTAACAATGGAAACCTGACCACAGACGGATTTCTTTTAATTTTAACTATTTTCTTTAAATAATCAAAACTTAATTTTGATTGAAATAAAAAAATAAATTTACAATTTTAAAATATTTACATAAGTAAGACAAATCATTTTATGTAATTTAATAATGTTAATAAATTGAAATGTGCACTATCAAATATTCAGTTAAATGTATATTGGCATAGCAATCAAAACCAGTTGCATAAACGTATACCGAACGAGATTTTTCAATTAGGTAAACCCGAGACCCAGCAGACAATCCCTTACACGATTTTTCTCGAATTTAAGATCCATCACAACAGGTTTCCACTCGTACTAGAAAACCTCCTGCAAGCAATTATCATTTAAATCGTTTGACCTAAGAAAACAATAAAAAATGAACCCGGGCTCACCAGACAAGCCCCTATCCGATTTTTCTCGAAATCAGTATCCATCGCAATCGATTCTGGTTTCTTTCTGAGAAAGAAATTAAGAAAAAAGTTAAAAATAAGCCCGGGGTCCACCAGACAAGCAATTATATGAATTGTTGGTACTCGAAAACAGTCTGAACGCAATTTTCATTAAAATCGTTTGGGCGGAGGAAAAAAATTTAGAATGAACCCGCCCACCAGACAAGGTCTTACATGTTTTTTCACGAAATCTGGATCCATCGCAATCGATTCCTGGTACAAGAAAACCTCCTACAAATAATTTTCTTTTAAATCGTTTAAGCTAAGAAACGTTTAAACTAAGCTCCTATCATCTCAGCCTCCGAGCACCTCTTATGCCATCATTTGATACTTGCCACTACTCGGTAGAATCTCTGTGATCTGGCCAACAATTAATACAGTGAAACCCAAAAATCGCAAAATATTCTATGCGATCCGATTTTCCAACGCATTAGCAAATGGGAAAATCTCGTAGTTTTTTGATGAGGCCAATTTTATTTCAAAGAGCACCTCTTACGGCATCATTCGGTATACGTTTAATAGTGCATATTTCAATTTATTAACATTATTAAATTACATAAAATGTTTTGTCTTACTTATGTAAATATTTTTAAATTGTAAATTTATTTTTTAATTCAATCAAAATTAAGTTTGGCTATTTAAAGAAAATAGTTAAAATTAAAAGAAATCCGTCTGTTGTCAGGTTTCCATTGTTAGCATTGCTTTTACCGACTGTTAGTTTTTGTTAATTTAAAAAACTTTAAAAAACTTCGTAACTCGTTAAAAACTTCACATCCGTATCTTTTGATAATCAATCGCTTCCACAGCTCATTCTATAAAAGTGTCGGATTATGACGAATGCGTTTTACATGCGGCGTACTCTGGAAGCGACTGAACATCAAAATATTGAGCAATTTAATGATTTTAAGAATTTAAAATTCTATTGCGCCACTTGGACGTATAGAAGTTTCATGAAACTGATCCTGTCTGAAGATATTAGTGTTCCGCATCTAAAAAGCATTTGTCCTAATCCGACACGTTTAAAGGATGGGTTGTTTAAGCGTTTGCGTACTCAATGTCTTTTTTTAGTCTATTATGAAGCTAATTGTTTTTATAGCTATTAATGGAACGACAGAAATCCTATGATTTCTCTCTAGTTATTATGTAGTGGCTCTAGTTTTTGTGGAATGAGTGTAATTCTCGGGCTGACAGAGATCGGATAGTTAACTTTCGCTATAGTGATAGCTGGGCTAACTTTATTTTCTGGGATGATAGTTGCCTCTCATTATAGTTTTCCTGGGATGAAATATTCTGGGATGGCAAAATTTCTGGGCTGATATTAATATCCTGGGATGAAAATCCGTAGTGATAGTTTAGTGTTACCATCGTCGTTTCGTGGGATGAATCCTGGGCTAACTTTATATATATCACGGCAGTTGCAGCATAGCATAAGAACCAACTTCTAGGGTTTGCAAAAAAAAACGTGTTTCTTGTAAACCCGGTTTTATAAAATCGCCTTTATGGTGTTACTTTTGCTAAGAAACGCCATTGAATAAAAATTTGTCAGTTTTTATTTTTAATTTCAATCCAGATACAAAAATTAATTAATAGATGGAGCGTACAGTACCATTTTGAACTTACATTCAAATTGTATCATTCGTTACAACACACAGATATTTATATTTTGGTTTTTGTCTATTTTCAGTCCTTTCATATATGAAGCATTTTGGTATTTGTTGTTGGTTTTAATTACAATCTCATTGAAACATGAATTTTTTATAAAATGATCTCGTAGTACGAGTAGCCACGTAGATGGTCACCTCAACACAAGAACTGCCGGATTGCTTTAAATTATTAATATTTCAGGTGAAAACGCACATAACTTTAAATCACCCAAATATCTAAAGAGAGATCTAAAGATTGTGATCGTATCCCCTATGGGGATAAGAAATCTGTATTGCTCATTGTCCGCGAATGATTCAATTATTTGTAATACCATACATAATATCTACCGGTCTCATTAAAATTTGTAAACCAAAAAATTTATTTTGTTTCTTTTTTACACTTTTGGTGTAGACTGGAGGTCTGGTAAATTTCAGAAATTATTAAGTCCGCTTAGTAAAACATTTCTAACTGATGAGTAAATAACTTTTTCCAAAAAAATATATTTTTGAGGAAGGGATTTAGGAATTTGGCATCCTCAACGATATTATTTCAAATTTTATAATTTACAACAAGGAGATGAGAAAACCATAATCGAATGAGTTTAGATCCCGCTCAACGTGATACATCCATCGTGTATCAGTTCTTCCGTCAGTTCTACTTTCCAACGAAACTGAGCTTTTAACTTGCTGACTCGTTTGGACTTGCTGGATTCGTTTTTCATAATTCATTCATAATTACGAATGAATCGTAATTTTCCAATCGCTCAAGTACAAACGCTCAAGTACAACGTGCCTCTGGATTTGTCTTACCATTAACTTCAACCACTTGCAACTAATAGCGACCACTAATTTAACCAGTGCAATGTTCAGATGTTAATTTATGTTAATTTTTTAAACTAATTTTATTCTTGGGAGCATTTTATTAAGCCCTACTTCGCATAAACGCTTACGCCAACGTGTTAGTGAGCTAGGATCACAGGGAAGGCGCCACTGAAAGTATTCATAACCACAAAAATATTACCAGTATAGTCTATCTACCCACTAGGTGACTACCTGTATGTCAGAAAGGCATATAGCTCAGCATGAGCAGGCCAATGGGGTTGTCCAGGACCATCTTGGAATTGACTATCGAGATCAGGCTCTAATTGCTTCCAGGATAGGACATGGACTAGTTGAAATAGCTTATAAGCGGGATAAACGTTGTTCAAATGGCCTGCCTTGACCGGTAAATGTTTTCCTAGACTGAGACCGTTGCAATTTAAAATACTTGAAAACCAGAAAATAATACTAAAAACTCCGGTGCATTTTTGCTCAAAAACGGAAGATTTACGGAAATTGTTTGCAAATTACGAGTCAACAAAACGGATCGAGCCCTTTAACAGTTAGCAATTGTTTAATAAATTTTTTTGTAACTGGTTCAGTTGTTAATATAAAAAGGCAGGGCTCGTTTTTGAAACGGCGGTAACCATATAAATGGATTTCTTTTGGTTCATTTGTATGTTGATCTGGTGAGCTGGGAATTATAATGTTAGGATGATTTGTTTCAGGAGAACAACATTGCCACTTAAAACCCAGATTTCGTTAACATATGCTAATATCAGCTGCACTAGCCTATGTTAAGCAGACGTATAAAGTATTATACGAATAAATTACAAAGTATTTGATCGATAGGATCATCTTTCCATAGTCATGATGTAATTTTAAAGGCCGCCGAAAGTGTATCTTTGCTGTATACCTTGAATTAAGAGTCTTCATCAATATGCACATAAATATCAGATGCTGTCGCACGCCTAGTGAACGTTTTTAATTTTTTTTTTTTTAATTACCCGTGAAGTCTACATACATTGGTACTCGTGGCTAAGTTGCGCTCGCTATAAATAACTTTGCTGCCACTACGTTTTTTAAGCCAACCAGTGTTTAACAAAGCTATTTCACGGTAGATATTACAATTAAATCGATCTCTTTAATAAACCTAGTTGGAATGTACAAGCTCACAATGTCGAATGGAATTTGAAACTTCCGGAACCAATTTTGATTAAATTCAGTTTTATGATGGGATTATAAGCCCATCTTAAATTAAATATAAGGTACAGAGAAACTCTCGGTTGCGTTAGTGATTTGGTTTTTGAATTTGGATCTTTCAAATACTTCACTTCGCCAAAGATACTAAATTAATATTTCTACGTTCTAGCACCCTCTTTTTTAATGAATTGAATAAACTTTTGCTGATTTCCGTATTTAGCTGATCAATTTTATTCAACATGAATCTAATTATGGTTTCGGCCGTAATTATTGTAGTGACTTCTCGTCTCAAAGCTTCCACTGATACTTGTACGGGTGATAAAGCATCACAAATATCTTTAATCATTTTTCAGACATATTTTCGAGCATGTTTAATTTGTTTGGATCATAAGTGGTAATTAGTCCAATCGCAACATTGAACGTTTACTTAACATATTGCTGTAAAATTGTATTGCTTAAAAAATTGTGTGACATTGCAAACTGAATTAATGCATACCTCGAATGAAATGTCAGAATATTCAACTTCATAATATTCTCCATTTTCGAGTTCATTATCATATTGGATATCCCAATCGGATTCGTCTTATTCATTTGTTTCTCATTTGTTTGTTGCTTCCACTAATCGGGGTGATTTTTTATATAAAATGTCTGTAACGCCAAAATGTAACCCATGGTTCATACATAGAATAATTTCAGCTTCTGATTCTTTGCCAAATTTAATTTTTGCTGATGCCCCGTCACATGTTGTGGCCACAATATCATTTATCAAAACTAATCCAAATTTGTTAAGTCGTTTAATTGATCAACATTTTATATGAATCACAACTTCCGTGTATGCGGATTAAACCCAAATTTATAAATTCCAAATCGGAAATATAAATATTCAGGTTCAGGTATCTTCTGGCCCGTCAGCTTCTCCTCTCATCAAAATTTGACGATAATTTATTGAATTGTTTTGATTTTATTTTTCATTTCAAGTTCATTTTCAATTTTTGTGGCAAAATCCTGAATCCAGAATCCCTCTGCACAATAAACACTAACTAGTAGTAACAAGTACTTATTTCTATACGAGGTTTAAGTACAAACAAGACTTAAGTAATAATTCAGAATTAGTAGTTTGTCTTCTTGTGTAAAATTTATGTTAAATCGTTTCAAATGGAGTTTAAAAAATTACCGGGTTACTTCTCCAGAGAACCGGGTTTTGGGGTTTTGGGTTTTCATTGAAAATTGTGGTTTTCATTGATATTTATATTCAATTGTTTTAGTTTGAATTAACATTAATAAATTATATAATTTTTTTTATTGCAGGTAAGAGCTTCTCATCCATTTTGATGACGTCACATACAAATAATGAAGGTCTACATGAGTAAGTTGAAATATTCGTAGTTAATTTTATAGTCAATGGATTAATATTAGGAGTTGACTGGTTATTGCATTATTGAGTCGAGATTCCTCCGCGTTACACGTTATTTATTGTTATTCAATCGTCAGTAGTAGAACAGAAAATTTCCTGAAAATGGATTGGCAGAAGAGGAGCCAATCTAATCTATAATGCATTCAAACATCTCCAATCTGTTTAATAGCCTGGACAGACTGAGGATTAGTTAAACTGGTTCAGCAAAATTCGGTCAAGCACTCTAGGAAATAAAATTCAATTTTGTCCGATACACTACGAAAAATTCTAAAATCTACTAGCAAATTCCAGTTTTTCCATAGGGAACTTGCTTGAATTTTTCTAAACCAATTTAACTAATCATTAGTCTGTCCTGGCCATAACTTGACTATAAATTTTATCAAGTTTAGACCAAAATTGTTCCGTCAAAAAGCAGCAATGAGTTAGCGGCTGAAATATATTGAACTTACTGTTCTTGACTTAGAATGTCACATTGATGATAAAGTTATGAGCAGAGTATGCACTGGAAGCACCATTTTTCGATTTAATGTTCGATCACTTTCAAGTGGCATCCAAGTATGGACACCAAAAACTATTCAGCTGACCACCTCTAATTTTTTATTTAGAGAAATAAAAAACTGAAAATTGTGCTAGAATATCGGAAAATATTATAGAACTGAAAACAAAATTTTCCACGGAATTCGCCCAGATGATGTTTATCAAAATTGATTTGAAATTTTACCAAATTAACCTTTCATAAACGCTCAAAATCACATAAATTAGAAATCGAAGTCTAGAAACCAATATTCTTATTGATAACAATCATCTTCTTCGAAAAGAAACGATCGACGATGCCATATGATGTCCTTCTCAGAATGGATTTCCACGAAAAAACCCCTCTCATATTTTTATTCGAACCGTTGGATCCGAAAAATGTGTAAAAACCCACTTGTGAGTGTCAATCTCACCAATTTTTTCAAAATCGTTTAAGCCACAAATTTCATTAAATATAGAACATCGATTTTTTTTAAAGTCAGAACTCATTGCAATCGGTTCCAAGCACTTGGAGCTCTTACACACAAATTTTTGAAAAAACGACGCCTACGTTTCAAAAAATTCACGATTTCTAAACAAGTTTTTACTCTAAAACTAGTTGAATTATCCGGCATCGTCCGGGAGAAATTAGAATTATTTTGAACTACGGATATTATACGGGCAATTTCTCAAGGTTACTGTAGTTGCAGTCGTATATGGCAGGAATTCATTAGGTACTGAATTCAGTATCGGATGCCTCACCAGAAGGATCAAAATTCTAGTCCCAGGAGCCCAGCTCTAATTTTACCAACTCAGAAACCTTCGGCATGCACGCAACTCCTCATCAACGTTTCATCGCAATCGGATGAATGGTACAGAAATGCAAAAGGATGGATCCCCTTTGATTCAGGGAACGCACCTATCAGATTCTAACATGCCACTAATTTCTTGTTACCCCTTTCCTAAACTCATTCCCGAGAAAAATTAACAAAAAATTTAAATTTTAGGAAACATTTATACGGAGCTTCTAGACCCCGGGGTACAGCCCTGGTTATTCAAACACAGAAGTCACCAACGTTTCATCGCAATAGGAAATTGTTTACAAACAGACTAACAGATTTACAAATGTTAATGTTAAATGTTAATTCTTCTTATTTTAGAAGATTTTGTAGAACCGGAAACTGAGCATGCTTAAATTGAAACGGCAAGTCTGTAGGAATCAGTGGTATTCTTGGAATCAGAACAGTCTCGCCTTTAAACTTTCCTCTGATTATCGTTGCTCCAATCACGTTGTTCGTCAGCCTCTTAACAATGAGTCTTGTTCCATTTCATAGTTTTGGTTAGTTCAGGTTGCGTAACATGATTATCACCGAACCGACCTTGAGCTGCAAGTTGTGCGACGGCATTCCTGATAAATCCAATGAATTCAGGAATTCAATTGGATCATGGACGACTTAAATGGATGCAATTTGGCCAGCAATTTGACTTTCAATTTTTATTTTCAAATCGCCTACGCCCTTATTTTTTGCTGTCAAAATGGGTGGAACGCTCAACCAAACATAGTTTTTGTAATGTGCACCAATATTTGAGAACACTTTCGTGATCAATTCTGCTTTAGAGTTTTTGAATTGACAAAAATTAGGTAGAAACGAAATGAGGCCAGTCGAAGCGTCAACCAGATTTTTTCCATTGCCAACATCTAATAATTGATTGGAAAATACACCCGCCGATTCATTATTTTGTAACGCGACTCGCATATTCGTTGCTAATTTGACAGTTTTCACGTATCTCCACAAATTCCTTGACTTCAAGCAAGCGTTTATTTCATCAGCAGCTGTTGATGTTGGAATGACTTGCAGCGTTTGGCGAAAATCGCCGGGCAGCAGAATCATCGTTCCTCCAAAGAGATCCATATTTTGCAATTCTGTAGTACTTTCGCCATTGCTGATTTTTCGGAACCTCTTCGTTTCCACCACCGCTCAGCAATATTGCTGCAATGCCGCACGAAGCAGCGGCGATTACAACACTTCAGTCTCTGTTGATTGTTGCCAGAAGCAAATTTATCAAAATTATTTTGTCTGTGCCACTTGGTGGATCAAGAAAACAAGAGCACTTTCACCATTCTCAACATATTCTAATATTTTGTAGTAAGCTTCGATTTATGCTCAGGCAGCAGCCGCGACACACTTTTAGTCACGTGTACACTAAAAATGGTCGTACCATAGTTCGGCTCTCTGGCCAAGTCATTCGAAGTCTCGCCACTATGCTGAGGTGAATGCAGACAAAAGGCCAGCTTCTTTTCGATTATGATTATCATTTGGTCTTCAATTTAGCCCTTGAAATCTATGCAAAATACCCTCCAATAAGACAGCTTTGTACTTGTCCTATAGCTGGAGTGGGTTGGACAAACCGCAAGTGCTTATTAATATGGCGAATAGCTTTGTTGGTTTCGCAGGCGAGCGACACAACACTGCCTGTTCCATCGTAGGTATATGAATAAGCAAGTGCCAGCCCAAAAATGTTTAAAAAGAAACAATTGTATAACCCAAAAAATATCCTGTCAACGAAAGAAAAACCGCCATGTTTCAATGTCAGCCCAAAATTAAAACTATCGTGATACTATCATGAAAGAAAAATATTACTGTCCAAAAAAGTAAAATTCAACAAAATATATATTTAATTTTATGTCTGTATCGGACTAATTTGTGTATGGCCACTGAATTTAACAACATAAACATTCGCTGGGCAATCGGAGGTTTAAGGGCTCCTCGTAGTCATTATTCCGATGAAAGTACCATTCAACGAAAGATTCAATTGATTATATTTCTGTGTTGGACTAGTTTGAGTATGACCCCCCACTATAAAGAACTTTTGAAATAAAAGACACATCAGAGCATTATACGACATAAACATTTGTTGGGCCATCGGGAGTTTAACTGTTTTACTAGTATGATAGTGAAGTATTTCCTAAACTTTCCTACAAATTTAAATCGGCTATGTATGCGTAAAACTTCGTATAAACGAGTAAATTATAAATTTTATGAAATAATGCAAATAAGTTTATAAATGCTTTATGCGATTTTCAAAATATAGAAAACCCTTTAAACCCCCACTACGTGTACTTTAGGGTAAATAAAAAGGGCTAAGGGTGTTTAGTATGCTCAATTCGCAATATGATAAATTTACGATTTAAGCGATTTTCCATAAAAATCGCTTACAACGTAAATTTATTATATTGCGAATTGAGTATACTAAACACCCTTAGCCCCTATAACTTTTCAAGGGATGATAATTTTGGGTTGGAATAGAACTCTATTATCTCGATTGTACACTTTGTATTTGGTGCGGTTTCCCTAGGACATGTGAGACTTTTATGGAAAATCGCTTGCAACGTAAGTTTCTCGTATAGCGAATTGAGCATACTAAACACCCTTAGCCTCTATAACTCTTCAAGGGATTATGATTTTCTATTGTATTATATTCTTATTATCTCGAATGTACAATTAGTATTTGGTCACTATCATTTACTAATCCATACGCAGTTTTGTTAGTTCGACAATTTTTGTAGTCCGCCATGTTTTGTTATTTTTTAATTTTGTCGGAAACTTGACCGGACAAGTGGTGCAGTGGTTAAAGCTTCGGCACTTGGACCGGGTGGTACTGGGTTCGAATCCCACCAGAGGCTGGATATAAAGCGAATTTTCGTCCTCGATTACGATCGGTGATGTTAATAAACACAACTAGGACCCTCTGTTGGAGTGCAGAATTCAGCGCCGACCCACCGTTCATGTCAATGTACAGGTTGACATGGAGCTTGCAATGCATAGGTGGTATACTGTAATAGTGTGAATGGGTGGTGTCTGCGTGAATGAAAACGAGGGTATTAATTGACCTTCAAGGGGCATTAAATCCACTGGATAATTAGTACTTTCCTTAAATTAAAAAAAAACAAAAAAAAAACTTCAGTCGTAAATTGTGCACCATTTATTTAATGCGTTTAGACCACATGTAGTGTATAATGTTTGACACTAACTTGGTGCTTACACCTTGGTGCTTATGAACAACTAACCAATAATTTCGTTACTTGTAAAATTCATCCACATTAAAATGTGACAAAGTATTTTTTGTGTCATAAATGCTTTGCTACAAAAATAATATTCATGAACAATCCGTAAAACAAGGCGAGCAACAACAAAATCATTCTTGCATAAAATCGTCTTAAGAGTATAAAAATAAAATTAAAATAATAATAATTTAATTTATTTATAATTTAATATTTAAAAAAAAAATTAAGATAAAATTTAATTTCACATAAATTAAATTATGACATCTTAAATAAAATAAGAGAGAACGACATTTCTCGCTTATTTCTTATAATGTTATTTTATTTTACAATACAAACATATCATATATTTGTATTTGTACTTTAATGGGGTGGTAATTAAGAAATTCATCTCTCATTTTATTATTATCGCTCTCGTACGTACCCGTGGTGTATAAGCTATGTGTGTACGCCACGAATTATATACGGGAAAATGTTTTTCATTTTTTTGTGCTTTATTCTGTGACAACGTTATTTTTCTTGTCATAATTTTTTTTATTTTTAATTAAAAAATAAAATAATATTTTAAAATTTAATTCATTTCGCTTATTTTATTTATTTTATTCGTATTTTTTTGTTTTCGTATTCGATTTACTTTGTGCGATATGGTTTATATTGGGTTGGGAAATTTTATTTTGTTTTAAGTAGATGGATAAAAAAAATCATGCTGTTGTGTTATTTGTTGTTGTACATTTAATTGATTTATAATTTAATTTTAATTTTAATGTTTTTTTTTCTGTGTTCTTAATTTCATATTTTTATAAGTGCCTGAAGTATAATCAATATTTTCGTTTTATCGCAGTCTTGTATTAAAATAAGCTCTATATATCGTGGGGATAATGATCGCGAGGGAGATTAAATTACGTATTTAAAACAGTTCGAAGATAATTTAAGACGTTTAAGGATATTTTTCTGCTGCTAATCCAACCGAATTAAAAAAATCCTACGCATATCGTTTATTATTATCAGAGATAACCAAAATTAGATTATTCATCTTAACAAACGTATTTTCATGTTTATTTGGCTGTTTAATATGCTATCTACAGGAACATTTTGAATCTACAATATCTAGTGCTTGTGTGAATGCACACAAAGACAATTTTTTGTAAATACTTTACTGAACCGAATATACCTACAACTACACATTTAACTTTTAAGCCCTGATATTTCTATTCCCGCGCTCGAGCATTTAACGCTGAGCAAGATACGCTTCTTTTCATTTTGTGTGGAATTTAATTAAAACTTGCATTTATTATTAAATTATATTACATAGTTTTTTCAGGAATTATTTTTTTAGATAGGAATTAAATAATAAACATTTATTTGATTAATATTATTGATTTATTAATGTAACAATGTCACGTAGGTTTACAAAATTGTCTTTCTGGCAACATTAAGCAATATTTAAAATTTCCTCCGAGAAATTTGGAACTTTATACCTATAAAATGGTTAGCCGATTGTTATGCTTCATCGAATGCATGCAACATTTTGAGAGTGTTTTTATTGGCAAGAAAAAATTATATGCAGGAGCCATACCAACCTTAAAGTTAGGGAATACCGATTTGAGCGACGAAGATATGCCCAATGAAATAGGCTTAGAAGATGCTATGCAATCAAACGCGGACCCTTCAGATTCTATAAATAAAACTGATTTTGACCTTTGGCTCAGAAGTGAGCAAAACTGTAGTTTTTACAAAAGTGAAATGGAGAGTTTCAAACTACAAAATAAAATGTTAGTAAAAGAGAATAAAATAGTTAAATCTTAAGTTAAGTTTCAAAATCGTTCTTTAAATTTTCGAATGAAAACAAGAACACAACAAACAGAATTTCAACAAATACATAAAACGGCACATCATCACCCAAAAGTTTTTACTAAAATGTTGCTTGGCAGCAAAATGAAACATACAAACAAGGAAAGAGATTTAGCGTTGGCCCTTTTCTTTAAGTCGTCCGCCACATATTTGTTTTTAAGAGACAATTTGCAATTCAAATTGCCTTCACTTGCTTCGATTTACAGATGGTTTCCTCTGCAAGAGATTTTACCGGGAACTAAAAACAACGATTTATTCACTCAAATAAAGGCCAGAATCGAGCCATTCTATATACAATCCAATCAAGTTATGTTGTGTTTCGATGAAATGTACATATCGAAAAAGCTGGAATATAATTTCAAAATGCACATTTGGAAAAGCCATTTGCACCTTTATGGTGCGGTCAATTCGGGACAACTAGAAGCAGACCTTAAAAGCATAATAAACGATCTTATTTTGAAATGTTTCTCCATCGATCTGGACGCCAAGGGATTAGTTTGCGATCAAGGAAAAACAAATCAGTCACTTTACAAATGTTTAGGAGTTACAACATAGCAACCTTATTATATGTGACAAGGCAAAACAATAATTTGTACAATAATGTGTAATTAGACAATTTTATAAAATCGACTCCGAGTTTTTCGTTCGATTGGTCCTTAGACTAACTCCAATGCACATTCAACCTAATACTTTCCAAAAAAATGAAAGTAACTTATGCAGTCCAGATATTTAGCTCAAGCGCCGCCTCTGGTATTAGAACCATCGAAATATTAAACAAATTTACTCCTGAAGTAGCAAAAGTCGCTCACGATACTGCTGATTTTTTAAAGCAGTTGAACGAGATATTTGATGTGTTGAGTAGTAAAAGTTTATATGGTAAAAATTCGAATAGCAATGCTCTCCAAAAGTCGGAGAATGTCATAAGCAAATTTCAAAACTACCTTGGTTAAATAAAAATATCATGTATTACGAGCTGTTTGCAAACAGTAAAAGGAGTTTTATCAATTGCTAATAATTTATTCGCATCAAATGAAAATACATTTGTACTAACAGGTTAAACCAAGATTCGTTAGAAAATCTATTCTCCATTGTTCGTTACAAAAAAGCCAAGCCCTCGATTAAAGAATTTCGAGAAATTCTTAAACGTATAGTGTCAGTAAAACTAATTTGCAAACTGTAAGGGTAGCATTAATCATCAGTCCATGTAATATGTTGTTAGTCGATTGAAAGGCAGTGTTATCTGATTCGACTAATATTGCATCATTAAATACCGATGAAACTCAATTAAATAGGGTTTCCGATTTTGAGTATATGGAACCGGAAAATAATATTACGACCGCAACTTTAAGTGTGAATGTCCTAAAATATTTTTGCGGATATGTCATACACCAAAAAATTCAAAATTCAATTAATGATAATAATCAGGCGGAATCCATTAATTTACTAAAAAATTGTTCAACCTGCGTGAGACATTGCACTCTGCAAAATTCAAAAATTTCCGCACGTTCGGCAAAATGTAAGCCAATCAACATTTTTTTAAAACTTTAAAGAAGACTCTGATTTTCGGCATTTAAGGCTTATTTGTGGACAGCGACTTATTCAAATAAGTCACCTCGCGAGGAGACTTATTAGTATAAGTACGTCTACACAGAAATGTCTCCAAAATTGTGTCTTGACTAAATGTAATCATAAAGCAAAATATATAGTACATAAGAGGACTCATGTAGATATTCCGAGGTTAATCTATTTTACTATTGGCAATCTGTATAAGCCTAACAAGAACAATGAACTATAAAATAACTATGCCGATATGTTTAAAAGATACGTATATATGGATTAAATATAGCAAAACTATAAAATAAGATTAACCTCGGAGAAATTGGCTTATAAAATTTGCACTTCTTGATTTCTCTTATATATTTATTCCTCCATGATGTAATACATGCAGTTTATATTTTCAAATCTAGTGGCAACGACCAACATGTCAAGAATTTGTTTTTCTTCCATATAACAGAAATTGCGTGTTGTTTTTTTTTGTTATTACGTCACAAATAAGTCGGTACAATGGATTGGAATGACTTGACCGACTTATTTAAGATGGCGCCAAATAAGCCAATAAGTCTGCAATAAGTCGGTGTTTGGGAACACCCTAAATATGCCAACAGAGGTATTTTTTAGTGTTTGTAAACATGCTTTGACAATATTTTCCGTTTTATTCCAATACAGAACCCTATGCGAAGAATATTAAGCAAAACATTTTAGAAAAGTGTATTGTCGCAAACAACTTGTTTTTCGAACAAAATAATTTACATTTGTTTCGATCAAAGTGTAAAGTTGGTTGACTTTTTCTTTTAAGTATATTTATCGCGGGCAACAATAAGATGAAACATTCAAGACTGGACGTTTTAGTCACTTAAAATTTGATTCTACAATTCTTATACCATAACTACAATAAAATCCAAACCAAGTTTTTCTTCATTAATTTTTTTTTTACTTAAAAAAAATAAATAAACAAAAACTTGTAAAATCCCTCCAAGATAACAGCCATGACGCGGCGTAGTGGCTTAAGGATAGTTTTAAATGAGAGAATGATAGCTTGAGAGATAATGAGAGATCATAATTATGTGCCATACCTTAGAGATCGAAATCGATCCATATGTGAAAATAGGCTGTTACAAAGGAAAGTTACTTATATTATATATTAATTTGAACAAATCTGGGGGCCATTTTTACAATCTCTCTGGCTTCATTTGTATTTAATATTTTGTCTTCAGAGTACGCTTTCTCCTGCCGGTTTGCTGGTACTAACAAGGGAGATCAGACATCAGACACGATAATCAGTGTGTGAAGCTCACGTTAATCTTCCTTTATCCTTCGAATAGAGTGTCTCACGCGAGTTCCTGAATTCATTGCTACCGATTTCAGGACCTATTTGATCATTCTTATTCGCAATATAATTGTGTCAACAGCTGCAAAAGCACAACTATTGACAATACTAATAAAACTCAGTGGTTCCCTTAACCTTATTAACCTAATTGCTCCAATTATACTACTATTATCGAGAGCATTTCTGAGCTTGGAATTCACATTCACATTCCGAGATTATACGAATCAATCTACGCTCATATACAGCAGGCTCGCGTCTTGTCAGCGTTATAGATATTTAGATTCGCGGAATATTGCGAGACTTAAGATTTTTTAATGTTAACGATGAAAGCCGAGATTCTCAAAGATACCAGGCACTTAAGCTTTTCACCTTTTTGCATTGTGTGTTTGCCTTCCCGCGATATTTATGTATGTTTTGATTCGCTTTTTTATGTGAACCGTGATTTGTTGGGATTCGTTCTCGTGATTCAAATGGAAGCAGAATTTCTTTTAGAGACACAGGACCAAAAATAATTTAGCCTATTATTTCCTCTTACTTTCATTTACGTTGTAAAATAAAATATAGTCATCACGAAAATTTCCATCATCGAGAATTTGACAGATTTATTTTCGTTATATCAAGTTCTGTGTGGTTCTATCTGTGGTGCCGTGCAGACTAATTTTTTGAGGCCTCTGTACAGACGGACTGGTCAGGATACAACTTTAAACATAAGCTATATTGGGAAATTTAGATTCCATGAATTTTTCATTAAAATCGGTCTTCAGCAATCACAACTGTGTACAGAAAATATTCTAAATCAAATAAGCAACAACATAAGGCCAGTTTTCCAAAATTAAATAGAAATTACGATTTTTGAGAACTGGTTTTCTACATAAATTCGACCTCGATCGAGACAAAACTGCATATTTAAGGTTGTTCCTAACGTTTCTTATTTAAGTTCCAATTGGAAGGTCACATTCAACTTCCTTTAGTGAAATTTTGCGGAAATGGCCAAACCGGAAGTGGAAGCTTTCAAAGGAGCTTTTCTTTTTTTGCCAATATTTTGAAAAGTAATGTTTATATGAAATTGTTTATTTATCCTATATTAAATTTGTAACAAACCTGGCCCTAAACAATTCTAAAAAATTTAGGCTAAACTGTTTTATGATAAACATTTTTTGCACCATTTTTCTTACTTATGATTAGGCAGATTGACTAATCGTAATGATCTTTCCAATGTAGGTTTTTACCATAAATTGGGAAAATTTAGTGAAATTTTGAAAAATCATAGTACCAGAAGTGGCAGCTTCACTATAAGCTTCTTTAATTATTTGTAAATATAATTATAATAAATTAGATTAATTTGGCAATTTTTTAACACAAATTACCTTTGTATGCTTTCTGATGTTGAAATAACTATTTTTGATTAACACAACTTTTCACAGAACTAGGTGTCTAATAGCCTGAAGAGACTGCGGATTAGTTAAACTGGTTTAGCAAAATTCTGTCAAGTACTCTAGGAAATAAAATTCAATTCAGTTTGACACACTACGAAAAATTCAAAAATCTACTAGCAAATCCAAGTTTTTCCATAGGGTGCTTGATTGAATTTTACTAAACCAGTTTAACTAATCCGCAGTCTGTCCAGGTTATAAAGTGCCGTTCATATCAGTTCAGTTTTCGTGGAAACTGTTTCCTCATTCAGTAAGTGAAAGAGTTTGACCAGCCATTATCAAGTTTTTTGTTTTTATGAAAAGCATTCCTGCCCGAGCTACTGAAAGCCTTCTCTACAGCAAAACTACTGAATTGGTGTGAAATAAAATTTAAATTTACTCCATTTTGATTTACAGATCGTATTCGCTAAGCTACTTAATTTAATAAATAATTAAATTGTTTGAAAATATGTCTATGTTAATATACTACGTGGAGTTTCATATGATGGTCAAAATTTAGTTCTCTTAAATGCGGTGGCCAGTTTATATCTATTACATAATCCTGACTTCTGTCTATTTTATTCAGATTGGAATACTACTCAAAGTTCGACACTAAGGTACTTAATATTTATTTTGCCTGTAAATAAGGTCCTATCATCACCGTTACTGCAAATCTCAATGATGGATGAAATACGGATATTTTAAAACGGTTTGCAATCAATAATTTCTACACAACATCGAGGGATCTTTTTGTTTACGTGCTATTTATTTCAATTTTGGCTCTGTTATCTCTGTTATTATCTTTATCTTATCAACACAAATTGGTAGGCTAATTTTTAAACGATCATGTCGAAAATAATAATAGGGATATTCTTCTCGTGCGATTTTTAATTGAAAGCACCGATGTCTTAAAAGCAAAACAATATTATAATAAACTTTGCTTTTTTGGTTAGTCAAATAAATTACAATTCGTTCCCTAAGTACGCCTTGTAATTCATATTGATATTTATTAAATTTCCACCTTTCCAAATGGGCAGTGATGCCAGATCAAATTTTTAAATTTCCTTACAAAAGCAAGACCCTACTTTTTCCTATACAAGTGGTTCTCAGGCTCTCAGTTAAACAGCTGTTCTATCTATCGGTTATTGAATTTTTTGTGCTACAGTTAATTGTGCGATTCAAACTGTTGATTTTAAATCTTCAAATTTGCTACAAGAGTATATCAAACAGCAGCAGGATCTTATCATGTTGCAGTGCAGAAGAGCAGTCTTACTTATCGTCGTTTAGATTTGACAGCTTCAGTAAAATCATCTACATGCATTTGAATTCAATCAATCTTTACAATTACATTTAAATGTTACACTACTAATGAACTCCCGAACTACTAATGAACACATCTGATACTATCGAAAAAATTATTTCCGCATTAGCATTACCATGCGGAAGCGATAACAGATGTAAAACCAGTTTTAATAGTTCTGGAAAAATAATTGTATCAATTAAATTATTCAATGTTGATATTCGCCTCCAGAATTGATCAACATGTTCTTTGCAATAAACCAATTTTTGGGCTTCTGGTAAATTGATTCGTAAACGGCCGCCATTCAATACTAAGCGCATTTTGGTTCATGCCTAGCTTTAACAATTCGATTAGATTCCCTAAGCCATCTAAGCCCAAGGCTGTCATCGGGTCTAAAAACATCATACCTTTGAATATAGACTCTGAACCAATAGGTAGTCTGTTTTGAATTTTTTGCAACGGGACTATGTAAAACTGTAAATTATATAGCCTTATCCTATGGTTCCTATGGTTTTTATCATTCCATACATTCTGGGCCAAGGTAAATTGATTCTATCGGAAGAAAAATATGTGGCGAATTAACATTTACGTTGGTGCTTAATTGATCAGGCTTAATACAATTTTCGCCCAGACTCTTACAAATTTTTACGGATTCAGAATGAAGCTGACTTATTGGCGGCTTCGTTAATTGAAACATAGCATTAAGGCAATTGAATAATTCCAGTACGTATTTAAGACGTGTAGTTCTTGCAAAATTAATTCGGTGCTTTTGAGCTTATTCAATTTTATTATTTCTTTAAAAAACATTTGCAATACGATCCAATTATGAAGAATACGTTCTACGCATTTTTGATGTGATTGCCAACGTGTATTAGCCGTTTTGAGGATTTGTATTTATTCCTCCCTTTCTCCCTTTCTCCCTTCGACTTTCTTGTAGTTGGTTACAACGTTTAGAACTACCAGAAACATAAACTCCTATTTGTCGTAAAAGATCTTCAGGAGCTCGCAGTAAAGCAAGACAAGCTTTGCTTGCATTTATTGCTGCGCTGTTGCAAATACATTTTATAGTAATTATATCTGGAATGTCTTCACGTAATCGGGACACAAAGGAATTCGTTGCTCTCACCATAACGTTAGCTTCATCGCCTGATGAATAATAGTTTATATGATTACTATATATACGTTTAAATAAAGCCAGCAATGTAATATGTAGTTATATACATGACAAAATACATACTGAAATAGATTATTGCATTTTTAAAACTTGTGTAGAGCGCAGCAGCAATGCAATCGGAACCAACAGGTATTTTCCCATTT
This sequence comes from Nephrotoma guestfalica, assembly GCA_963691935.1. Taxonomy (NCBI): domain Eukaryota; kingdom Metazoa; phylum Arthropoda; class Insecta; order Diptera; family Tipulidae; genus Nephrotoma; species Nephrotoma guestfalica. The sequence goes on from OY829914.1 coordinate 257,748,250, forward strand.
TCCGAACTTATGAAACGCACCAATACACAAATTGACTTGCTTGTGCCAATGTCAGTACGTTCGTTCAGTAATACTGAAAATTTGGTAACTTTCAAAATATCGACTAACTCACATATTTCTTCATGAGCCAATACGTTTCTAGTTAATAATCCCAACACATTTATTGCGTCCCAATTTAGAATCCTTAACAATTTTTGAATCTGGAGCGATTTCCTTTAATAATGGTAGTAGACGATCGACAATTTGAACTGCCACATTGTGTTCCGCAAAAAAACATACTTAATCGAATTTAACAACGTTAGTATGTCGATTGATTGCTGCTTGAAAAATGATTCCACCTTGCGTGTATTCTTAAGTTTTTCTATATTTAGAATATGTGTTTTTGTTGCTGAATGTTTTCTAGATCTGATTTTCCATAGTTCAAACCTTTGTTACATGCAAAACAGTGTAACGGCCGGCTTACGGATTTCGTGCTTACATAATTTTCGCAATTCCTCTTATCGTGTCGTAGACGCCAAGCATACAAATTATGCAAATAAAATTCTTCTTAGATTTCAACCATGGGGGGTTAATTGTTAATTTCGAATAGAGATGGGAGAACGGAAAACAAAACGAAAAACTAAAAAAAACAAATCTTCAATAATTATGGCATGGTAGGGAAAAGATAATGGAATAGAAAAGGTTGTCTATATAATATATATACAACCTTTTCTATTCCATTATCTTTCCCTTACCATATACCGGGTGGCTGACACGAAGTGTTACCAAAACAAAACGCCACAGAATTTTTATTTTTTGATGAATTTTATTGAATCAAAGTAAAAAATGTTCACAAATATTTAAATTTTCGAATTGCATTAGCTTGTTAGAATTGTTTACGCTTGTAAACAATAGAATGAATTGTCATTAGTGTAAATTTGAGCGCTCTGTCATCAGTGGTTTGACAGTCTGAAGTTGGTAAAACTTCATATCAGTCACCCGGTATGCATAATTAATGTTTCTGTGTTTCCTTTAAGAATTTAAAATTGCATACATTTGCGGTATTTTTAAAAATCTGCCCAATTCTGCTAACACGTAATATTTTTGATAAAAATTCGCTACAAAGGGGAATTTTCCCTATATCTGGCATCACTGTATATGGGTCTCCTATCAATGTCACGAAAGCGGCACATTTTAAATTCAACTGTCGTTCATATCGAACGTATTTTAATATCATGTGGAATTCATTTTTGAATGAAAAAAAATCGTGGAAAATGAGAGCTGGAGGGTAAGAGCTTTAAGTTGTTTGTATTTTATCTTTAATATGTACTTGACTTGTTTAAATAGCGTCTAGTCCGTTGTTTTCAGAAGCGCTAATGAATGGTAATGTTAGTACTTTTTTCCTTATTCAATTTTTCGAACATGTACAATATATTTTTCTCCACAATTTAATTTAAAAAAACAATTGTAAAACATGGTTTATTTTTAAATAAACTGTATTATGAATTTTAAAATGTTTAACTTTCAAAATTTTAGTAGTGCGTACAGTATTATGGCTTTTAAATATGGGTTGATTCCAACCATGGTTTGCATCGTACATATGGTTAGTAATAACTTTTTCAGTGTTGTGCAATTACGCGTAAAAAATAATTGTTTACATTTTTTACGTAAATAATGTAAATAATAAATTAACTACGGTATACAATTGTAATAAATGTAAAAATGTAACTAATTAAGTACGTCGCTAATTAATTACATTTTTTACGCCATGTAACGTAAAAAATGTAGCGTAATTAATACAGTTATTTACATGTAAATAATAGCGTAATTAAAGTAATGTAATTAATCTGCACAACACTGATTTTTTTTAATTTATTAATTTTTGTGTATATAAAAGTGTTCACAGCTATGTTAAATTAGTGTAATATTTATTTGAACTTTAAACAAAATTGGTGTCAAAAATTTAATTTACATAGTTCATAATATTGAACTAAATTAAATGCGTTAGTGCTATGTGATAATTGTTAACCAGTGATTAATTATCTAGCATGGTTTTATGTATAACAAAGTAATAGTGACACTTGTGTCACTCAACAACTAATGGAGTACTGGGATGGAGAGCGGTGATTATGTTGGTTTTGCACTGAGTGGGAGGCCAAAATCTCGATTAGTAATTAAACGATTACTAATCGAGATTTTGGCCTCCCACTCAGTGCAAAACCATAGCAAAAATATTGTAAATCACAAATCACGCGTTGTGAGTCCAAATTTACCCATGCCAGAACCATTCAAAACAAAAGAAAAAATTCTAAAATTCCTCGTGTGCATTTTCATTTATAGAGCTTCCTGGGAAACATAAAGGGATCGATGAGAGCCGGGCAAAATCTCGATTAGTCATCATTTGGGTAGCGAAAATATTGAAAATCAAATCTCACTCGTTTCGGGGCCTTATTTGCCCATGCCAGAACTACGACAAAATTCTAAAAATCCTCGTGTGCTTTGGTATTTAATAGATCTTCCTGGAAAATAGAACGGGATCGATGGAAACCGCCCAAAATCTCGATTAGTAATCGTTTGAATAGCAAAAATATTGTAAATCAAAACTCACACGTTTCGGGGATTTATTTACCCATGCCAAAACTATGACGAAATTCTAGTGCTCCACTTGTGCATTGGTATTTAATAGATCTTCCTGGAAAACATAGCGGGATTTATGATAGTCGGCCAAAATCTCGATGAGTATTCGTTTGAACAACAAAAATATTATAGATCACAACTCACACGTTTCGGGCCATATTTGCCCATGCCAGAACTATGACAAAATTCTAAAAATCCTCGTGTGCATTGGCATTTAATAGATCTTCCTGGAAAACATAACAGGATCGACGAGAACCGGGCAAAATCTCGATTAGTAATCGTTTGAGTAGCAAAAATATTGAAAATCAAAACTGACACGTTTCGGGGCCTTATTTGCCCATGCCAGAACTATAACAAAATTCTAAAAATCGTCGTGTGCATTGGCATTTAATAGATCTTTATAGAAAATATAACGGGATCGATGAGAACCGCCCAAAATCTCGATTATCAATCGTTTGAATACCAAAAATATTGTAAATCAAAACTCACACGTTTCGGGGCCTTGCCCATGCCAGAACTATGACAAAATTCTAAGATTCCTCGTTTAATATTGCCAATCAGTGGTAAGTTTTGATTTAGAGGAATAGTGTGAATTCTGTCTAAAGTATATACAATCGAATCTTATGTCTGGGTGAACTTTTACTTCAGGTTCTCTCTTTCAGGGCTAACCGAAAACAGTGGAATTGATGAGTGCTCGGCAAAATCTCCTGCTGAGTTTACTTGCAGAGGGGTTTTGTGTTTAACTTTAATTTAAATTTTTTAACTCTTTTGTAACTGCTAATTTTCATATTTTTGTGTAGATAGGAGTTACGTTAAAATATCGTTTCGCCTAAATGTTTGCTTTTATGTTACCTAGCATACATAGGAATTTTTAGGAAATATTTCACGGCTGTGTGCAGGAGTGTGAAATTTTTCCTAAATGTTTCCTAAAACGTTTGTACACTTAGGATAGGTTTAGGAAATATTTCACGCGCATAACGATTGCAGAAATAACTTTTATTTTAATAATTTTTACAGAGATTTAAATTCCACGGCGGACTATACACAACTGATTATGACCGTAATGTATATTTTTAATTTGCATTCGGACTACAAGTAAGGCATAATTAATAAAGCCATACAAAACCGGAAGTTCAAAGATAACGCATAAATCAAGTTTATCCCGCAATCATAAAGAAGAGTTTTGCGTTGCTTGAGAATTCCGAAATCCATCAATATATACAGTGAGTCCAAAAATGTTGTTCATAACGTATATTTTACATCAAATAATATTGTGGCTTGTCAAATTTTTGAAACGCACGTCACTGACTTAAACTGTTATAATTGTCGGGACGACCCGCACCCATGAGTAAGTCTCAAAGCCGGGCTTAAGAATTCTAAGAACTGTGATTAAAGGAAAATTTTAAAATAATCTACTTCCTATCCAAAGGTCACTTAATGTCTTTGGTGTTGTACACACCCAAAGATGTACATCATAACTACTCAAAACTATTTTAACTGCGCTACTCTGTACAGAATTCCTGTTGAATACTTTTTAACCGATGCTGAATAGTTTATGCCTCGCTCTAATATTGTATGTAAGTGTTCTGTTAACGTACTCTTTTCAAGGAAGGTACGCAACCGTTTGAGATGACGATAATAGATCATCGTTGTTTGGAATATAAGTTTAAGTATTGCCAACATAATTAAAATTTCGCAGTAATAGATAGGTGGATCCATGTAGGATCTTGAGGATCTGCTCCCACTTTTCGTAATCATTTTTAACGTATGCTGTGATTACTGATAATACCGGCCGATTCGTTCGATCTTCCGCATTAGCGTGAGGAGAATATTTAGTTGTAAATTCGTGTTTTATTCCGTATTTTCGCACTAGATCTTCAAATATTTGTAATTCTTGCCGAACACGCAAGAGAAACAACATGGCAAATCGACTATACTGATCTAGTAAGATAATGTTATTGGTGTGTTCATTTATGGTTCTAGGATACGGTCAAGAACGTTTAAATACATGCGCTGCTACGGACGCCTACTTCAAAACGATTACCCATTTCAAGTCTCGTGGTATAGCTCACAGGCTTTGTGCACCTACATATGTTGCTTGCATTTACAAAATTTTTAACCTGGCGAATCGTGGAAGGCCAATAAAAGTACCGCTTCATAATTTGAATTGTTTGAGCAGTACTTTGCTGAGCGCAGGTGGATTATGAGCACTCTCATGTTCAGCCGAATGCCTGCATTTCCATATACCATCTTGTCAGTCTTCCATTCACATCTTTCTGCTCCATCAACCAACGCAAACTCGAATGATCTGTAATTACGGTAAATAGTATCCTTCATTATAAGGCCTAAACCTTTTTATACTCATCAACGCAACGAAACACTTCAGTTATGTGATGCTGTAATTTTTCTGCAAAGTGTTATGGAAAATCTAGATATTTACCAGAACTGGTACCGTAACACATACCCTCCTCAGATTTTCGAATGATTCTTGAGCTTTATCATCCCATTAGCTTTTCTTTTACTTCTATAATAGTGTTAGTTGCAGGTAAACTTGAATAATTTTATACGAATCCTCATACCAGCCTGTCATCACCAGAAACCTGCGTATTTGTCTGACGGTTTTGGGAACGGGATATTCATCTAGGGAACCCTCGCCAACCACGTAACCAAGATACTTTGTTTCCCTTAAAACGAGCTTACTTTTTTCTACATTTATTAACTATTTGCTAATTTTAGCAATAGCTGTTTCGGACAGTACGTGTAGTTGATGTGGGATCTTACGTATTAGCCGACATGGCCTGTGCTACAAAGGCCTTTGGTACATTCAAGAAGGCGCTTGTTCAATTGTTGAATGGTTTTCTTTAAAGCTCTAAATAAGATTTATTTCTTCTATTATTGGTTTGAGACTCTTTAGGAGTAGTTTCTCGAGTAAATCGGCCTATACGAATTTTCGTCTTAAGTGGTATCATAATTACTTCTGCGGCTTTCCATTGATTTGGAACTTGTTTAAGTCTGAACACTGCGTTAATTATTTGGAGTAGTTTACGTAGTCATTTTTCAGGAAGACGACTTATAATTTTTATAATGTGACAGGAGATATATACTACTGTGGGCAAAACGTAGTAAGACTTTTTAATTTAAATTTCGCGCGGAAAACAACAAGCTCTTCATACAATTATTTCCAAATGATCTTTCTAAATGGTTTTCACTGATTCTTCCGATATTTGAACGATACCAGTAAGGTCTATTGATCAGTGAAAACCATTCTGAAAGATCATTTGGCAATAATTGTATGAAGAGCTTGTTGTTCGTATCTAATTTAAATTAAAATGTCTTACTACTTTTTGTACTTTTTGTAACACGACTCCCTAGAGATATCTTCTTAAACAAGATTATAGTCACTATGGGCCTGGCACCCTCTATGGGTAATTCTACCAGTAATTAGTAGAATAACTTAATTCTGGACTCTTCACATTTCGCTCGCCGCTGCTAAGGGAATCTTAGTTAATTTCTTTTCCTCTCCTAATTAATATGCTTAAATTCTGGAGGTAATCACATATGAGTTGAAGTCACATCTAAAATTGTGTTAGTGAATAAGCGGCGATATAAAAACTATATAAACAGACATAATAAATGACTTACGTCTTTAACCGTCATATTATTACACAAACTACAAGTTGTGCGATATTGTAAATATGTGTAATATTTACATATCATTAATTAATAAAAATAATTTAAAGAAGCATGACGGTGATCACCTCTAAGGACCTCACTAACATATTCAATCGATAGTAGCGACGGGCGGTGTATACAAAGGACAGGGACGTAATCAATGCGAGCTTATGACCCGCACTTACTGGGAATTCCAGGTTCATGTGAACTGTTTCAGTCCACAATCCCAACCACGATGGTGGTTCAGCGGTTTACCCGGTCTTTTTAGACTAGGAGGACACGTTGGTATCTTCATTGTAGCGCGCGTGCAGCCCAGGACATCTAAGGGCATCACAGACTTGTTATTGCTCAATCTCATATTGCTAGACGTAATTATCTATTTAGGAAGTAAGTGTCTTATTAAGACAAACCACCAGGTATGACTCCACCTACAGACAACGTATTAAAACTAATCCTCGTGAGCAGAATGGATAACAGAGGCAAAAATGTATTCAAAGTTTCAACGTCATCACGCTGCCGGCATCTAGTTAAGTAATTTGAGGCTCGTTCGTTATCGGAATTAACCAGATAAATCACTCCACGAACTGAGAACGGCCATGCACCACCACCCATAGATTCGAGAAGGAGCTATTAATCAGTTTTACTCATTTATGTTCGGACCTGGTAAGTTTCCCCGTGTTGAGTCAAATTAAGCCGCAGGCTCCACTCCTGGGCCCCTTGCAACCAAACTTCCCCCGGAGCCCAAAAGCTTTGGTTTCCTGGAAAGCGACTGAAAGAGCCATATATATAGTTCCATCCAATTGCTAGCTGGCATCGTTTATGGTTAGAACTAGGGCGGTATCTGATCGCCTTCGAACCTCTAACTTTCGTTCTTGATTAATGAAAACATCTTTGGCAAATGCTTTCGCTTATGTTAGTTTTACGACGGTCCACGCGAATTTCACCTCTCGCGCCGTAATACTAATGCCCCCAACTGCTTCTATTAAACATTACGTCCTGATCTAAAAACCAATTAAAATAGAACAGACATCTTATCCCATTATTCCATTCAGAGAATATTTAGGCACAAATGGCCTGCGTTAAGCTCTCTAATTTGTTCAAAGTAATTGTACTGTTCTAGACCAGCACTCGGTAAAGAGCACTAATTTAGATTTATTACGTGGATAAACTTACGCTTAAACCACTACAGTAATATGTCATAGCATCAAGATGATGTACGAACCCAGTTACGGTGTACCACCTGTGCTTGACACAAATTCAACTACGAACGTTTTAACCGCAACAAATTTCATATACGCTATTGGAGCTGGAATTACCGCGGCTGCTGGCACCAGACTTGCCCTCCAATTGTTCCTTGTTAAAGCATTTAAAGTGTACTCATTCCAATTACAGGGCCTCGGATTGATGAGGTAGCGGTTTCTCAGGCTCCCTCTCCGGAATCGAACCCTGATTCCTCGTTACCCGTTGCAACCATGGTAGTCCTAGATACTACCACCAATAGTTGATAGGGCAGGCATTTGAAAGATCTATCGCCGATACAGGACCATGCGATCTACCTGTTATTCAGATTCATCTTATAAACAATACAGTATCTCGTAAATATACCTTAATGTATCGTTTGATTTTAATCTAATAAAAGCACACGTTCCTTGCGGTCCGTGATTATTTGCATGTAAAGGGTGGTTAAATTTTAAGGGCCCATGTTGATTTTGAATAAAACACAAATTATTTAGGAAATTATTGTCAATTCTTTTTATTATGATAATATGGTATGGTTCAATTATGTATGGAACTATCGGCCAAATGGAACAAAATATCGGCCAAATGGCCGCTGCGACCTCGGCGGCACACCTCCACCCGATGGTCCAAATTTTCGATGACGCTTTGGCATAATTGAGGTTCTATGCCGTTAATGTGCCTAATTATCTCCTCATTTAGCTCTTGAATTGTTGCTGGCGTACACCTTTTCTTTCAAATAACCTCAAATAAAGAAGTCCAACGGTGTCAAATCACATGATCTTGGCGGCCAATTGACATCGCCACCACGTGAGATAACACGGCCATTGAATTTGTCGCGCAAAAGAGCTATTGTTTCGTTAGCCGTGTGGCAAGTGGCACCGTCCTGTTGAAACCACATATCGTCCATATCCATATCTTCCAATTCGGGCCATAAAAAGTTTGTTATCATCTCACGATAGCGAACACCATTCACAGTAACTGCCTGACCGGCCTCATCATTTTGCAAAAAATACGGCCCGATGATGCCGCCAGTCCATAAACCGCAACAAATAGTCACTCTTTGTGGGTGCATTGGTTTTTCGACAATCACTCTTGGATTATGATTCGCCCAAATGCTGCAATTCTGCTTATTGGCGAATCCACTGAGGTGAAAATGTGCCTCATCACTGAAGATGATTTTCTTCGAAAATTGATCATCCACTGTTGCCATTTCTTGCCACCATTCTGACCATTGACGACGTTTGGAATGGTCAAGAGGCTTTAGTTCTTGAGTCAATTGCACCTTATAAGCGTGTAAATGCAAGTCTTTATGCATAATGTTCATCAATGACGAGCGTGAGAGGTGCAATTGTTGGGCACGACGACGAGTTGAAGTGGACGGCTCTTCAGCCACACTATCGCGAACAGCAGCAATATTTTCTGCTGTACGAGCTGTACGAGCAAGCACCGGTTTGCTCAAATTTTTGCACGATTTTCGCGATTGTACGCACATTTGGACGATTAAATTGACCGAAAAAATCACGAAGTGCACGATATGCATTTTGATTTGAACGCCCATTTTCATAATATGCCTGAATAACTTTAACGCGTTGCTCGATTGTGTATCTTTCCATGGTTCAAATTGAGTTAGTCTGAAATTGAGAAATGTCAAATTAAATGCAGAAAAAAACTTGCAGTTTAGGCGTGGTTCACATTCAACATCGGCCCTTAAAATTTAACCACCCTTTATTAGCTCTAGAATTACCACAGTTGTCCATGTAATTATGTATACGATCTAATAAATCATAACTGATATACTGAGCCTTTTGCAGTTTCACTATTCGAGAGTGTGTACTTAGACATGCATGGCTTAATCTTTGAGACAAGCATATAACCACTGGCAGGATGAACCAGAATGTAAATTTGTATCTTTTCATCTGCAAGCAAAAAATACCTTAAAGTACCATAAAAGTATCTTCTAATGCGGTTTTGAGCGCATTTTGAATTTATTCAAGATGAATTAATATTAATAATCAATGCCAGTAAGGTGTCTGACTGTACACAAAATTTAATGGAACTTCTTTGTTGAATAATTTCACTAATTGTAAAAATCGCCGAATGCACTTTTTGTACTTCAGCAAGACAAGCGTATACGGAACACTAATGATTATTTTGATGTGAAATTTTTTTCACGTGTCACTGAATTTCATACCAATATAGAAAGAAAATATGTCGACGAATGGTTTTCAGCGCGAAATTTAAATTAAAAAGTCTTACTACTTTTTGCCCACAGTAGTATTGCTGGAACGTGTTCTCGAGGTGGGTTGCAAACAACGAAGCTTTTTGCTTTGCTCTGATAGCCCATGTGCCATCTTCATTTTTAACTGGTGGAATTTGAAGTTTAGGTCGTTTTAAGCTTTTTGTCGCTTTAAAGGGAGTACTCAGTATCTTCATCCCCAGTAAGGGCACTCAAATATTTATTAATGAATTTGTTTTTGATTTCTTTAATTGGCTACTTTAGTATGTTGGATACTAAATTTAGTGTTCTTTTATATTCCGTTGTCCGACTTATTTGCCAGGCCTTAACGGCTAAAGCTCAGTCATTCTGTTGTAATGTAATTTAGTGAACAATTGAGTGGCTTTTAACAATTTTGACACCACATTTACGAAAGATTTTGGTTTATTTAGCAGAAACGCGCAATGGCGGTTTTGCGGATTTTACAACCTTAACATACATACAACATTGTAACCGTATCCCGTAAACTAGGTCGTCCAATTGATGTACCCGGACAAATTATATAATACAAAAATATTACACAATTCCATCTACAATAAATCATGGTGCGATCCGATGATGACGGTTTCTATTTTCATCTCAATGCGGTGTTGTAAATTGACATTACGGAAAAACTAGTGCTACCCAGACACTGAGGGAAACGAAGATTTTTTATTCATTATTATTTATTTATAAATAAAAAAATTTATGTTTGCCAAGTTAAAATAAAATATTAAATGTGCTTAAAAAATTTCTATTTTTAATTTAATTTCTCATTTGTGGATCGGTTGGAAATTTTTTTTTTGTGTACAATTTTCATTTCGATCTAAAAAATAAAAATGTTGTAGTACATATTTCTCGAAAGGAAAATTATAATAATAATAATAAGCAAAGAACACAAATAAAATAAATATTTAGTTTACTTTTCTATATAATTTTCATTATTTGTGAAAAAATTTTTGTGTTTATTTTGAAGAGAGAATTTTCATTTGTTTTTTTTTTTTGTGAAAACATACATTTTTTAACTTTGATGTAGGTCAAAAATTGCATCTACGTTGCTATTCTTAGTTTATAATAAAATTTAACAGTGGATCCATTTACAATTTCATTCCAGGTTCGTTTTTGAATTTGACACTCGGCAGACGCGAACATTATTTACTCTTAGCTGGGGGACGCCTAAAGTGTTAATATTTTTAAATTGATGTTCATGAACCAGCTGTTTGATCGTAAACTGTATACAATTCAACAAATGTTGTATAATTAAGAAACTAAAAATTATTTATGGCTATTGTGTAATATACGAGTTTAGGAATGAATGCACTTTGCTATAAATAAATAACTGCATTGCTTAAATTCCATATGGATGAACATTTTTAGAACATAGAATATATTTTCAATGATCAGATTTGCCAGTTTAAACTGGCAATAATTGTAACTTTGATTTAGCTATGACATGCTATATGACGCTTTCGATCTTTACGAAGATAGCCCAAATTTCTATCCCCGAAAATCGAGAAAGTTATTTATGGCAATACCGAACAAGTTTATGTATAGTATTGCGACATTTAATTAACAATTGTAGCAAAAAATCTAAGTTTTTCCGAATAATAGCTAAAAAATAAATAAAAATATTATGAGTTTAATAAAAGCAAGAAAATGTTGTGATATAAAAAATAAATTAAAAAAAATTCTACTCTCCAAAAACTATACTGACGGGGAAAATCATCAAATCAAGATACAAATTCTATACTAGCATCTATATATAGCATAAATACCAGCCCCGAAAATACCATGTCACTTAAAACAAATTATTTTAAGGAGTTAAGTATAGGGTTTTCCAATAAGAGTGATATGATTTCTTTAAAAAAAAAACTTTCAATTGTTGCACTTGCTGTGTGGCACGTAGCCCCGTCTTGTTGGAACCAAATGTTGTCACGATCAACTTCTTCCAATTTCGGTCATAAAAAGTTGGTTATCATCGATCTATACCGATCTCCACGGACCAATGATTCCACCAGACCAAAAACCACACCAAACTGTCAATTTTGGTGAACGTAATGGTTTTTCATGAATAATTTGTGCATTTTCTCTTTCAACAGAATCGACATTTATGTTTATTTACCGTACCACTCAGATGAAAGTGAGCCTCAGCGACGTTTCCGATGGTCCAATGGCTTCAGTTCTTGAGTGAGAACAATTTTATATGGATGCAAACCCAAATCCTTTCTCAAAATCCGCCAGGTTGTAGTTTGAGACAGTCCCAATTCTTGAGAACGTCTTGGAATCAACAAATTGTGGTCTTCAGCAACACTTGCCTGAACGGCAGCAATATTTGCATTACTTCAAGCGAATCTTTGTCTTATTGGCACTTCAACATTATGTAAAGAAAATGCATGCTCAAAATTTTCAACAATTCGACGAATAGCGAGCACACTTAGACGATTATTACGACTATAAAATGACAAAAGTGCACGAACGATTATTTTGATAATAAAACTGAATAATTTGTAAATGGTGTTCTTGCGTATATCTCACCATGATGAAATTGTAAACATTACTGAATATAACGAAACAAAAAATGACAGATCATGACATATTACAAATGGCCAAAACGTCAGTAAAAAATCATATCATTCCTATTGGAAAACCCTATAGAAGTATAGTTCATCGAAAGCAGGAACAACTCGTTGGCCGGACTATCGGCTTATATCTGACGATGGAGGAAGATTTAAAGTAATCCCAGTGAACTTTTCAGAATTTTTCTATGGGGTAGAGTTGAGATATAGTCCTTCAAGCTCAGCAAATATTCGTTGGCCGGACTATGCGGTTTAGATCCTTATTCAACATTGAAGCACGCTTAAACTTAAACTTTTATTTATTTTTAGTCTTTTCTAAGTAAATTATGCCAACTGGATTATTAATTATTTCGAAGAATTCAAGTTTTTCTCATTTTCGGGATGAAACTTAACCTTTTTCGATATCTTAGGGGGTAGAGGGTGTAGATAGCAGTAATTTTTAGCATACTACTGTGGGCAAAAAGTAGTAAGAAATTTTAATTTAAATTTCGCGCGGAAAACCATTCGTCGATATATTTTTTTTCTATGTTGGTATGACTGTCAGTGACATCTGTGCCAAATGTCACATCAAAATAATCATTAGTGTTTAGTATACGCTTGCCTTTCTGAAGTACAAAAAGTGCATTCGGCGATTTTTACAATGAGTGAAATTATTCAACAAAGAAGTTCCATTAAATTTTGTGTGCGGAATCAATTTTGTGGTGCCGAAACGTTCTGAATGTTGCAAAAGGCCTTCGGTAATAATTTTAATAATTGTATGTCGCGAGCAAGTGTTTTGATTGGTGCAAATTGTTCAAAGAGGATCAAGAACGTGCTGACGACGAGCCACGTCTAGGACGGCCATCAACATCAACTGATGATCAACACGTTAATAAAATCAAGGAATTGGTGCTCGAGAATCGATGATTAACATTCAGTGACCTTACTGGCATCGTTGAAATATCGGAAGGATCAGTGAAAACCATTTCGAAAGATCATTTGGGCCTAAGAGAAGTGAAAGCACGATTGGTTCCAAAATCACTCATTTTTTTGGAAAAACAGCGTCACGTTGACGTCTGTGAAACAATGCTTTCCGACTACCAGGATGTCATGAAACGTATTATAACTGGCGATGAGTCTTGGATCTACCGGACCCGGAAACAAACGATTAATCGGCCGAATATCGTGCCAAAGGTGAGCCGAAGCCGAAAAAAACACGTCAAAGCAAGTCAAAAATCAATGTGATGTTGACAGTTTTCTTCGATTATCGAGGTCTGGTGCACTCCGAGTTCCTTCCGAATTGGCGGAAACTGTCAACAAGGAATACTATTTGAATGTTATGCGTCGTTTGTGCGAAGCTATTCGTAAAAAGAGGCCGGAATTATGGGTCGACAACTTTTGGTTTTTGCATCACGATAATGCACCTTCTCATACCGCATTGTTTTTACGTGATTTTTTTGCCAACAATTTCACCCATATCGTTCCGCAACCACCGTATTCGCCTGATTTAGCTCCATGTGACTTCTGGCTGTTCAGCAAACTCAAATGACCGCTCCGGGGAATCCGTTTTGAGTCAATTGAAGACATTAAACGTGAATCGCTACGCGCATTGGAGGATATTACGGAAATTAACTTTAACAACTGTTTCGAGAATTGGAAAAGACGTTGGCACAATTGTGTTGAGGCCGAGGGGATTACTTTGAGGGGGATGAAATAGATTTGGAGAAATAAATAAAAAAAATTAAAATTTTTAATAAAGTCTTACTATTTTTTGCCCTCAGTATTACAGCGGTCAATAGGAACTTATTTACGAGAAAGACTACTAAACACTAAACGATTCTAAATTACATTTGTAGCAATACCGATTAAGATAAGTTTTCTACAATTTGTAACGGATTCATTGTTACTGTGGCCATCCAAATAAGAACGTCGCTGAGCGAAACCAGCAACGTTCGGTTAACGCGCTCCAAAGCGTTGCTCTGGTGAGAATAAACTTCAGTGCGAATGTGTGAGATTCCATACTGAAGAAGCAATTCTTGGAACAGTTTGGACGTGAATTGTTTGTCATTATCAGTAGTAATCGTTTCAGGAACGGAGAACATCAGCATGACGTCATTTTCTAAAAATGAGCACAGAAGTGAAGCTGTAGCCTCGCGTAACGGTTTCGCTATGACGAATTTAGAAAAATGATCAAGCACAATAACAATATAACAGTTTCTCCGTCTTGACCTCGAGTATAGACCTAAAAAATCAACATATAATTTTTGAAATGGTCGCGTGGACAAATTAACTGATTTGTTCATCTTGCACTTTGAGCATCCTATTATGTATTGGTGTACTTTATGTGCCATTTGGAGCCAACAAAATAGTCGTTGCAATCTTTCGAGAGTTTTGCGGGATCCGGTCTGTGTCCTCATATCGCAAACCATAAGTAGGAGCAATAAAAAGTTGGTCGCCTTTTAGACTTTTACTAGGAGGTAGAGTTGAGATATAGCCCTACAAATTCAGCAAATATTCGTTGGCCGGACGATCGGCTTATGTCTGGTGATTAAGGAAGATTTAAAGTAATTTCAGTGAACTTTTTAGAACTTTTCTATGAGATAGAGTTGAGATAGTCCTTCAAACTCAGCAAATATTCGTTGGCCGGACGATCGGCTTATGTCTGGTGATTAAGGAAGATTTGATGTAAAGAATTTTTCTATTTGATTTTAACCTTTTGTTGGGACGGGGTTTCTGCTTTTCCACACAAGAATGTAGTTTTTCATAACAATGAATAATCATAGTCAAAAATTTTCGAAATAGGCCTCTTATAGGATCGCGGGGCGTGGCATAATCCTAGTAAAGATAAAATTGATCACCTTATTATCGATTTTGCCAATGTCTGAGAACTAGTGACTAACAAAAATTGCGCACATCAAATTCTCAAAGCTCAATACTAATGGAAACAAAAGTATCCCAAACTTCTACGAGAACGAATTCTACTTCAAGCGCTACCAAACCGCTCAAACTGTTGCGCATGAAATACCTTTACCTAAGAGAATCCATTTCTTAATTAGTTTGTACAGATCCCCCAATCAGACGAATTCAGAAACCATGAATTTTTTCGATGATTTGTCAACCAGGTTTGCGTCTACGTGTATTCCGGAAGTATTTACATGTTGGTGTCGAAAATAGTGTAGACGTTTTAGTATCGCCTTTAAACTTTAGTATCACGCAACTTCCAGCAATGCACAAGATAAAATGATCACCATTGACGTGAATAAATTTTTCGAGCGATATTTCGTCCTTCAGAATATTCGTGCTGCGTTGGATTTGCTCGCTCTGCAAAATCCCGAAATCCTAATCTCGCACGAATTTCAACGCACAAATTTGAAAATCCTGCTTTTCAGAATTCCACCTGCCAGAATCCAGCTTTTCGATTTTGAAAATGTGTATGGTGTTTTTTTAGAGGTTCACATTTTTAAGTTGGCAACACTGTTTTGTTTGACAATCGATTTGGCAACTGACATTTGTTTTGTCATTAGTTTGATTTACCATTTCATAGACCCACGCCAAAGCAACGCTTGCAAATTGTTAAATTTTTTTTTCAAAATAGTGAATCTTTTCGCCAAACACTATACCGCGTAGCATTGAGGAAGACTCAAATTAATCAATTCGACGACGTTCTCAACAACTGTAGATGTGTCCATCCAGTTGGTTTACTTGATTACAAAATTCAAGTTGTGCAGTAATTAAAGCCATCGAACCATCGCACATCGCCAATTCGGCCAATGGGCTGAAGCACAAATTTATATTGATGTTAATTTTCCAAACAAAATTTTGTTCGCGATGAAGCTCACTTTTGAGTGAAGATAATCCACAATCCTTTGTCGAAACACCATTAAATTCAGAGAAAATCACTATGTGGTGTGCTTTATAGGCTGGCGGAATTATTGGTCCATATGTCTTCAAAAATGATGATGGGCGGAATGTTACAGTAAACGGTGAACGGTAGACATAATTTCTAACTTTTTTGTACTCCAATTGGTTGGCATAAATCTTGCTGATATGTGGTTCAAACAGAACGGTGACCCATGTCACACAGCGCGGGATACAATTAATTTACTCAAAGAAACATTTGATGAACGACTAATTTCACGTAATGGTCCTGTTAATTGGCCACCGACATCGTGTGATCTAACTCCAGTAGATTATTTTCTTTGGGGAACTGTTAAGTCACTTGTCTACGCCGATAAACCAGAGACGATTAAAGACTTGGAACACAACATTCGGTGAGTTATTAGCGAGATACGGCTGCAATTGCTGCGAAGAGTGATCGAAAATTGGACCTCCAGATTACGCCATGTAGCTGCGGCGGCCACATGGCCGAAATCATATTCAAGCATTAATGGCATAAAATTATCTATCCAATAAAGCTAGTTTCACTGTGAACCTCAAAAAAAACATCCTTCAGAAAGCGTTATTTTAATAGTTTGATTAAAGACAGTTCAAATTTGGATTGTAAAGCACTCAGTTATGGGGAATGAAACTTTTCTTGCCATTTTTTTACTGATAATTTTCAAATTTGAAAGAGTTTGTAGAGCTGAGTAAAATTTGAACATGGATTTCGGATAAAATTCCAGAGTTCGGCCATGCTAAGTAGAACTTGGCAGTTTCCCTCGATTTTTTTATATGTTTTTATTGAAATCAATAAAACATAAAGCCACCGCCTTTTTAAATAATATACAGCCAT
The DNA here is from genome assembly GCA_963691935.1 of Nephrotoma guestfalica. Lineage (NCBI taxonomy): Eukaryota > Metazoa > Arthropoda > Insecta > Diptera > Tipulidae > Nephrotoma > Nephrotoma guestfalica. Next base: position 257,765,318 of record OY829914.1, read on the forward strand.
TATAAACGTCGTGTTAAAAGAAGGCTTTTCTTATGAAATGAGTTTCAACATGGCCAAAATACAGAACTTCATTCAAAATTGATGTTAGACTTCCAATCCTGCTATACAAATAAATTTGACTCTACCTAATTAGAAAAAAAATATATTGTCTAGTTCTTTTCATCATTGACGAATTTTAGAACTTAATTCATAATTCGTTAAAATCCAAATCTGTATCAAAATACCAAATTTGACAATTTTTAAGGGTTGGCCAAATTTCATACATAATAGTCGAGTTCCAGAACTTATTTTAAAATTCACGTTAAACTCCAAATTAGTTTTAGTTGGTGACTTTAATTGTCCACCATAAAAAATAGCTGAATCACCAAATACAAATTATGCTGGGCCCCAAAACGAATTGGTTTGCCGCTTCGTATGAAGTCACACAGTTTGTAGGTGATCCCACATTTGAATGTCAAAATTCTACAAGAGTCCATATTTTGGATCTTTGTCTCACAACCATCCCCCATGCCAGACGAAATCAAACTGTTCACATGTAATCTAAGCGCAATGAAATTTATTTTGAAGAATATAAGGCCACACGAAACACTGGTAAAAAACCTGTGCTAAGGAAGCGAAACTTTTCCCAAATGGTGGATTCATATTTGTAGGCTGACTTACTGGCAAATGCCTTTACATCGAACTCGATCTTAGTTGTCCCCGAAGAAGTTTTTCCTCCATCAAATCCGTATTGTGGTCCCAAAATGGAGACTCATCTCGGAGGAAATTGTTATAAGGAATAAAATAATTTCAGAAAAACCGCTCCACAATCGACCTCTGTATATCGTAAACGAATTCAATCTCTCCCTAGAACAACGTAGAGAGAACTTCGAAATCATTTTGGATATATCTAAGGCTTTTGACAAGATTTGACATCAGAATCTCATTTGTGAACTTAACTGATCAGCACTTCAGCACTGTTATTTGAGCATGTGCCACCTAATAAAAAAAATCTTTGACCCAAACAGATCCTTTCGAGAATCAGCGGATACACATAAGCGATGGATAAGCTACTGAGAAGGCATTATTGAAGTTGAAGGAGGAGAGGAGCCGAAGACACTGCCCGTGTCACTGATCCTGTAATGGATTTTTTAAGCTTGGTTTCCAGGAGATGTTTTAAAATAGCTTGATATACATTTTAACGGCCGACAACAAAGTCTTATCTGGTAGTTGATCTTACTGATTTACGTAAAAACCTTAGCAAAGCAAAATGTTCCTAAACAGCAGGAAATACGTTTCATTAGATGAGATAAAAAATTCATGTTTACCGGAAGTTCTTAAAATAAATTCGATCACGTAACTCGGACCAGTGAAACTACACTGTGTACACTGTTAAATTTAAAAATAGTCCAATTGGATTTGTTTTGTAGTGAAATTGAAATATTTTTAGATAATCTTTAACATTTATACTAGAGAAGTCCCTGAATCCCTAATAGTGTCGCTGTAACGACCAAATAATTTTCCAACAATTTCAGATAAACACGAGAAAATTGTGATACAATTTACTAAAGTTTTTTTTAATTCTAAAGAAGGTTATTTTAGACACTGTTTCTACTTTTATATTTCCGAATCTAGAGATGTTCACGGGGTCTCACCTAAATGGCTTAATAGCTACGTCAAAACCTCACGTATGTGGTGAATACGATTTAGATATGATGATTTTTAACTTGTCCAGCGTATTTTAAACAATAGTGGTTTTTGATTTCAATCTATTTTCAAATTTTTCTGTTACCGCTCCTTGAGATGTTCATAATTTTTAAGGACATTTCAGGATAGCATAGACAAGGACTTCTATGAATTTAAATGAACTTTCAAACTTTATTTTACCGATCCTAGAGATGTTCACGGTGTCTCACCTATATGGTCAGATAGATCAGTCAAAACCCTATGAAGATAATGAACGGATTCTAATTATGACACTTTTACTTTTATGGTTATATCGCTCATCCCAGAAATGTTCACGAGATCTCTTTCATATACTCGAATAGGTTAGAAAAGAAATTGGCGATTTGATTTCCTCAATGCTCCCGATGGAACAGGCAAAACATTTCTGTTATCATTGATTATGGCGATCATTAGCTCACAAAATAGCTTTGCATTGGACGTCGCAACTTCTGACGTTGCAGCAGCCTTTTGAGTGGAGGTAGAAATGCAATTTACTGAGACGCCCACATGCAATACAAAAACGAATTCAGGAATGGGAAAAGTTGTGCAAGCATATAAACTAATAGTATGGGATAAATGCACAATGGTCCGCAAAAAATTTTCTGAAGCAATCAATCGGACGCTCCAAGATTTAAGATGCCACAGAGCCATTTGGAGGTTCGCTCATTTTGCTGACTGGTGATTTTCGTTAGACTCGACCAGTTATACCATATTCCGCACCAGCCGATGAAATAAACGCATTTCTCAAATCATCTGTTCTTTGACAAAATGCTTCGAAATATCGATTCGCCACGACTGCATAATGGCACCAGACTAGCAGTAAAAAATTGATGAATAACGTTATCAAAGCAACAATATTGAATAGCAAATTCAAATGAGGGCATGTCTTATTACCGCGAATACCAATGATACCGACCGTTTCGAATTTAATAGATTGCAATCTTCAGTGCGAATCGCATTTGATATAATCATTAACAAAGCACAAGGATAGACGCTTCAAGTTTGTGGATTGAATCCAGAAAATCCCTGCTTCTCACATGGACAGCTATACGTGGTTTGTTCACGTGTCGGAAAATCCGCCAACTTATTTATGTACGCATTCCATAAAAAACACACAAACCTAACAAAAACTTTGTTAAATTGAACTGTGATGCAGCCCACGCTGAGTATCAGGTATATGTTCCATATGAAAATATCCTTCGCTACAAAAAGGCGTTGCAGCGCACGCAAGGTATCCGCTAGTAAATCAACAAATTTAAAGCCCAAAATCATCATTCGTGTCCCATTTCCACAATATTGAAACAAAATGTCTGACCAATTCGAATATATGAAAGACATCCAGTGAACATTTCTGGACTGAGCGATGTAACCGTAAACGTAAAAAATTCTCTGGACAAGTTAAAATCATCATAATTAGATCCCGTTCATTACCCTCATGGGGTTTTGACTGATCTACCTAACAATGTACGTGAGACCCCATGAACATTTCTAGGCTCGGTAAAATAAAATTTGAAAGTTCATTTAAATTCATAGAAGTCCTCAGTAGTCTGTATGGCATAGTAAATACCTTCATAAATTAACCATATTCATTTCAATGTTAGAACTTTGTCTATGCTATCCTGAAATGTCTTTAAAAATTACGAACATCTCAAGGAGCGGTAACAGAAAAATTTGAAAATAGATTGAAATCAAAAACCAATATTGTTTAGACTACTTAGCTATTCAGCCATATAGGTGAGACCCCGTGAACATCTCTAGATTCGGAGATATAAAAGTAGAAACAGTGTCTAAAATAACCTTCTTTAGAATTGAAAACAACTTTAGTAGGTTAGGTTAGGTTAGGTTTCAGTGGCTGCCATCGCACACTTAGGCCAGTTATGGCCCATTGTGATACCACAGGATCCGACATCATCAAACTCCTTAAACCTATTTAGTGCTATTAATCAGAGAGGCTGTCCATGGTGTATTTGCCCAAGCGATCATGTCTTCTGCCAGCTAGTGCAGGGCATGAGCATAGAAAGTGAACAAAGAGTCTCCTCCTCCTCCTCGTCCCTGCAGCTTCTGCAGAAATCATTTGAATCTAGACCCAGCCTTCTCGCATGATCTCCGAAAAGGCAGTGTCCGGTAAGTACCCTTACAATTCTACCTAAATCACGCTTCCCTAGTGTGATTAAGATCTTAGAGCGCTTCAAGTTCAGCACAGGCCATACTTGCTTCGCTATCCTACCGGTTCGACTCTCAAGCCACCTAGCATTCGCCAAGGCAACTGATTTCCTATGGCTTGCCGTTTTCAGCATAGACATAGGTTTCCCTAAACATTCTCTCCCTGATTCCATTTGGAGAGTTGTACCGTACTTTGCTAACTCGTCTGCCCTGCAATTCCCCTCAACGTCAGAGTGACCCGGACCCAGACCAACTGGATATTGAAATGCTCACTCATCTCGTTAAGAGATGTGTGGCAATTCAATGCCACCCGTGACGCCAGGGAAACTGAATCCAGCGAAAGAATGGCCGCCCGACTGTCCACATAAATAGTGATGTCAATGCACGATATCACATTATGCTTCAACCAGTTCATGACCTCTTCGATCGCTATAACTTCAGCCTGGTACACGCTGCAGTAATCAGGTAGACGAAAAGATAAATTGACATTTAATTCCCCACAGAACACACCCGCTCCCACTCTACCATCGAGCTTGGAGCCGTCGGTGAAGAAATTAACTGTCCCGGTCTCGATAAGGAGGCCTCTGTTCCAATCCTCCCGAGAGGGGAGAATCACCTTAAAACACTTGTCGAAGCACAACATGGGTATTTTATAATCTATATTCTCCAAGTCATGCCTCACCGAATTGACTATAGTTGAGTGCCCCTTTTGCAGGCACTTCCAACCAGAGGTCGCTGATAGCCGGGCGGCCGTATTAACCGCCATTTGCTTACCGATAATATCCAACGGGAGAAGATGCAGTATGACCTCTAAGGCACTAGTGAGGGTGGTTTTCAGAGCCCCACTAATGAGCAAACAGGCTGCCCTCTGCACCTTCGCCATCATGTTAGTATATGATGATTTCTCCAGAGCTGGCCACCACACACTCACACCATACAGCAGTATGGGCCTTACAACTGCCGTGTAAAGCCAGTGCACCAGCTCCGGTTTCAGGCCCCATTTCCTTCCAATGACGTTTTTACAAGAGTAGAGTGCCACAGTGGCCTTCTTTACTCTTTCCATCGTGTTTGGCTTCCAACTGAGCTTACTGTCCAGGAGAATCCCTAGGAATCTCGCCTTACCAGTAAGGAGCAGCGTAGTACCATTCAGGCTCGGTGGAACCATCACCGGAATTTTGTATCTCCTCGAAAAGGACCAGCTCTGTTTTTGATGGGTTAATCCCCAATCCACGTCTGCTGACCCAACCCGCAGTGATTGACAACGCATTTTGCATAATATCCCTTATTGTTCCCAGGTGCTTTCCCGAGACAGCTATCGCCACATCATCGGCATAAGCAACCACATCTATCCCTTCTCTCTCCAGTACCAATAGTAGTCCATTGATTACTAAGTTCCAGACAAGGGGGGAGAGGACCCCTCCCTGAGGGGTTCCCCGAACGACCCGTCTTCTGACGGAATCTTCCCCCATCCCTGCTATGACTCTTCTGCTGCCCAGCAGATGAGTAATTAGCCTGGTTACAGGGTCTACAATCTCAAGTGGCAGCAATCCTTCCAAAATTGCTTCCATCTTTACGTTATTGAATGCGCCCTCGATATCGAGAAACGCAACCAGTGAGAATTCCTGAAAATCCAGTGACTTCTCAATTCCCCGAGCCAGGGTATGTAATGCCGTATCCACGAACTTACCCTTATGATATGCATGTTGCGACTGAGCCCAGTTACTGGGTCCAATTTTCGAACGATGTATATATTCGTTCCAGCATCCTTTCCATGATTTTCAGCAGAAAAGATGACAAAGATATAGGTCTAAGGTCCTTAGGGTTGCTGTGCGAGCTTCTTCCCGCCTTCGGGATGAAGATCACCCTAGCCTCGCTCTATTTCTTGGGAGTGTACCCCAGCTTCAGGCACCCTTTGAAGATAACTTCTAGCTAGGGAAGCAAGACCTGCGAGTTCTTCTGAATTTCTGCTGGTACAATCCCATCTGGACCAGCTGACTTAAACGGCTTGAACCCATTAATGGCCCATTTTAGCTTTCGCGTGTTCAGAATAGCCTCTGTACACAACGGTTGGACCCCGCCGTGATCCCCTGACCCACGGTCATCCAGAGGATTCGCAGTCGTCACGTCCTCACTTCCCGGGAAGTGAGTTTCCATCAAGAGATCAAGTGTCTCTTCACTAGAAACCGTCCATTCGCCATCCGTTTTTAACAGATAGCCTGGAACAGTTGGATTGGTAGACAGAATTTTTCTTAAGCGCGAAGTTTCCGAGACCCCTTCCATTCTCTCACAGAAGCGCCTCCACGAATTTCTTTGCGCCTTCCTTATTTCCCTTTTGTACACTCTGAGGCTTTCCTTATAGAAGTCCCAGTCTTGACTGTCTCTAGATCTTTTCGCTCTATTAAAGGCAGACCCACAGATCTTCCGGCACTCCGCAAGTGCCGGGTTCCACCAAACAGGTTTTCGCTTCCCCCTAAGCTTTGTTAAAGGGCAGGCTACCCTCATAGAGGTATTGCAAGCCGTAGTAAGAGTGTCCACCATTGAATCCAGTTCACTTCCCGTGTCGGAGAGTCCTGGAACTCTGGATGGAATGATGCCCTCCAATACCTCCCAATATACATGCCATACTGTCCTCCGGGGGTTTCTGAACACGTATTGTTTTGTAATGTTGAGATTAAGTTTAAACGTTAAACGCTCGCAGACCGCAGATCTTATTATTTTTGATCCAAGGTTCTTGGATCAGCACTATCTCCTCGCCTGACTCAGCAAGTCTGAGAAGTAGCGCCGCCGAAGCCGCCTTAGTGTGATGTAAGTTTATCTGCACAAACCTAATCATTGATAACAGTATTCACTTATCTTAATTGCGACAGCAGTGCTGCGTCGGTTATATGGACCCGACGGAGTTGACGGTATCCTCCGTCTCACTCCCTCTGCAGTCCCTAAAACTAAGGAGATCCACATCTCCCCCCTCGGAATCCGATGTATCCCTCCTCCCCCTGTCAAGGGATAGTCGGTCCCTAGGTTCGCTAGTCAGCCCCTCACTCGGGTTCACCACTAGCGGCAGTGTCTCCCCTGAAGAGATACTGCTCCTCGCGGTTCCCATAGCAGGCTGGACCTCCTCCACCCCCTTCTCGGGCTTTGCAGTATCTGATTTGACTCCGACCTCATCCTTTCTGAACACCTTAAGTGTCACAGAACCGAATCCGAAGTTTATAACCCCTTTAGTTTTTCACAGGGGAGCCAGGTATTCCTTATTTATCACCATAATTGATGATCTGAAATTGCCCTTAGGCTCCTCCTGCTTCACAATCTTCCAATTTCCTGTCGGAAGATCCGGGTTGCAAACCTGGATAATCCTCAGGGATTCATCCAGGCTTGCCGGCTCCGTGGGGAGCCAGGCCATTGCTCTTGGTCTGCTAGGTATTTCCTCCTTGGGAATTGCCTTGAGCTTAGCTCCTGGCCATACCTCGCCTACCTCCTCGATCGCCTTCCTATACAAGAAGGCCGACCGTTGATCCGCGCACGCGGTCCGCTTCAGCCGTCGCTGATACCAACCCGCGTCCCTGCAAACTGGCGGTGGTCCTGGATGTTGTCTAAGGACTCGGAGGAAAACATCAGTTCAGTGCATTAAACACCAACCTCCATTTTTCCCCGGTGATGCTCCCATCTTCGTGACTCTCGTCCACGACGGCTAGCACCACCTCCCCCTCCGTCACAACGTCGCTGAAGAGCTTAGACCCTTTCCTCGACTGTTCCCCCTGGAGTTTGGCCCGTTTTCTTTCGGCATCCAAACTTCCCTGCTCTTCCTCTCCAGACCTCTGTCTTTTCGACCCAAGATCTTCTTTCTGAGCCTTGCTAACATTGACGACGCAGCTCTTCACCCACTCCGCCCTCCGCCTCTGTTTCTCCGTCCACTGCTCCTCCGGGACTGTAGCCAGTCTATCCAAGGCACGGTAGGCCGAACAACTTTAGTAAATTGTATCAGGGATTCAGGGACTTCTCTAGTATAAATGTTAAAGATTATCTAAAAATGTTTCAATTTCACTACAAAACAAATCCAATTGGAATATTTTTAAATTTAACAGTGTAATTTTTGGTATGTATTCCACAATCATAGTTGTTGCTATCCTCGCACTCTTAACATCATAATTTCGCAAGAATTCGAACTCAGCCTATAGAGCTATTTTGTGTTGCAAGCACGAAAATATTAATAGCATGTTTACATCAAAATAATTTACATCATGCAAATGGGTTTCTAATTTAATTTAAAAAACTAATTGTAATTTTAATTCGACACATAACTATCGTAATCAAATTATTTTATTAATACTCACCATTACTAAATGAAGCGATTCAATAAATTTTAATTTGATGTTGTTTATGTTCATTTGATTACTTGTTTGTGTTTTGCTATAGTTGTTGTTCTTAGAAAATGGAATGTAACTAAATAAAACTAATTAGTGAAATTAAAATATAATTTGTGCCAACACACGCAAATAATCCATTTAAATAAATAGAAACATTTAAAAGGGATATAATATATAGTTTGGATCTAGCATTAGTTTTGCCAACTATACGTTTTTAGTAAACTAGCTTTGATACATACGCCGGTGTAGTGGGTGGTGTTGTGCATGATACTATGGCGAATTAGCAAAATTACAGTCAAATCGGAGAAGCTCTAGCAGAAAAAGCTCTTCAATAACTCCACTAGAGCTTTTGGTGGATGTCAAGAATCCGCATTCATCATAAACTCCTAATCAAATCTGCAACAATCAATTTTTTATGTGCGACAATTAGCGTATTATCGTGTGCAAAGTACAAAAGAACAGGCGATATGAGGAACCTAGAATTATCCCGAATTGTCCCGTGTTGCCATATGACAACAAAAATTATATCTCATTTTGTGTCGATATAGAAAGAAAATCAAGAAAATTAAAAACGTTTTGCTGTTAGTTTAGTTTTGTAAAGGGACAACAGTTACTTGGGTAGAAAAATTATTTCAGTTGTGCGTTAGCACTTACTTGAAGGAGGTTGTAAAATTAAGCAAAAATGAAAAAGAAAATTAGATTTTATTTTTAAGTTCCGTTATTTTTTCACAAAATATTTTTAGAAAATAATTAAGGATCCTTTATGCTAATCAACCCTGAATGTGCTACATGACGTAATAAAAATTTTTGTTTTTGTGCCTGTTGCCGTATGGCAACACGGGGACATAAGCAGAGATTTTTTCCGTTTTCTCAAAATGTGCATATTCATTGCGGCTTTAGTTTTTTTGTTTTATTGTTTCATTGTTTCATTGTGTTCAGTTGTTTGGTAATTTTTTATTAATTTTGTTAAAACTTACGTTGAAAGAGGCTCTTGATTATCTCGAAGAACTCGAAGGCTTAGAGGCTAACGGTACGGACGATTATCGTACTGTTTTTATTGAACCTCCGGGAAATGATGGATTCATAATCGGGAAGGACGATGGCGAAGATGAGTTGTGTGGGGTTCCCGATGATGTCAGCCCTGGCCAGCTAAAATCAAATTGCGAAATATTAATGAACGATGAAAATGATTCCGATTTTGAATTGGACATGGAAAATGCAGCGTGTATCCCGTTATTTGCAGATGTACACGAGCCTAGTTCTCCAACATCAAACGAACCATCGACTTCAGCTCCAATTCAACAGCCACGTAAAAAACAGAAAATTAAATCTAAAACAAAAAAACCTGCAAAACGTAAATCAACTAGAAGAATTTATGCAATTTTCACCTGGAACGTCGACGACAATTCCATCCCCATGACTCCAATATTTGCTGAGGGGAATTATGAGGATTGCCGAAATTTTAAGCCCCATGAGCAGTTCGAAAAAATTTTTGACGACGAGTTGATGCAACTTATAGCATTGGAATTTTTCTGATCAGTGGTTATAGTTATCACACCAGTCTTCGGAGTATGTGCAGCAACGATGATGATTTGCGGAACTACCTTGTGTTCAACAGCATGCGAAAAAACCGATTCAATGAAATTTTGCAATTTCTCAAGTGAAGACCCGAATCCAGATAAAATGTGGAAGCTTTTTCCAATTACGGACCGTTTAAAATCCAAAATGTTACATTTTCATCCAGAACCAAATTTTTCATTTGATGAAAGTATGATAGGCTACTTCGGAAGACACGGATGTAAGCAATTTATTAAAGGCAAGCCATTGCGCTTTGGCTACAAAGTCTGGTCATTATGCACTCCGTCTGGATATATGGTAAATTTCGAAGTGTATCAAGGAAGAAATCCTCGTTCGAATGTAGACTGCGAAGAAAAATATGGCAAATGTGCTGCACCACTCATTAGCATGATCGACGAATTACCGGAGGCTATTCCATTAAAACTTCCATTGAAAAAACAGATGAAGAAGGAGAAACGCGGCCACTGCAAATCAGCAACAATAAATAAAGGTGGAGTTCGTAGTATTTTATGGCTTCAACCACTTTTGGGACACATCCGTATTCTAACGCGTTTCGCTACTCAAAAGAACAAAAGAGCAAAGTCATTGTTCCTCGTCCTTGTGTTGTGACGGAATACAACAAATATATGTGTGGGATCAGCCGTTTAGATCAAAATGTGGCTCTTCTTCGCATTGCCTACAAAGTCAAAAAGTGGTGGAGCTCTATTTTTACCTGAGTGGTAGATGTTTCTGTACAGAATGCATGGCAACTACATCGTTTGGGTCAATCGAAAATGTCGCAGCTCGAGTTCAGAAGACATATCGCCAAATACTATTGTCAAGATTACGGTGAGAAGCCAAAGCGATCAGGTCCATCAGTCAATCCGAAGCGTAAAGTTAACGAAAACTCTGTAGAAACTAAAAATTTAGAAATTTACATAAAAACTATATTTTATTTCAAATGTATATTTAGTGTTGCCATATGGCAACGGAGGTTTCCCCGAAAACTACAAATGGGGTGGATGCCCCAAGGATATTTTCCAATGTTTTAGACCCCAGAGACATTGTAGTTGGGGTTTAAATAAAAAAAAAACCGTTAAAAAATTCTGGGTCAATTCGGGTTAAAGAATGCAATAGAGTAACTAGATAAGGATTTCCAAACAAAAATATTTTATTGCAAATGTAGATTAACCATGAAACGAATTTGAACCAATTTTAACCAAATTGGATTGGGGACTACTAGGTCTGGTAGCACTTATTTTTGCATCGCAACCCCCCCCCCCCCCCCCACCCCTCACCGATAGTTATTAGCATATTTCTATGATGTCCTTTTGCAGCATAAGTGAATTAGATGTTTTGGTATCCAGTCACGATAAAAGTGATAACTTTTACACACGAAAAAAATATCGTATAAGTCTACTATTGAATATCGTGATGTTTTAGTAAATTCGCATTCTCTAGATGTTTTTCAAGATAAAATGTAAAGTGGCACGATAAATTTAGGTCAGAAAGTATCACAAATAATTTATGGTGGAATAACTCACGGCTTGGATTTTATTAATAATTAATTGCAATTTTTGATATTTTGCGAAACTTTACGTAAAAAAGTTTCAATTTAGAATGTAAACTTGTGAACTTAAAAATGGGCATGTCCATATAAAAATGGACTGTTCTCGTTGGCATTAAAATATTTTCTCAGTAAAGTCAAACATTCGAATATTTTACTCTATCGTCTTCACCTCGCTTCAAATGTGGAAACCACCACAACAAAACAAATAAATTTATTAGCGTTTAAAGTAGGAAATAAATAAATTGCCTGTTTATGTTAGAAAAAGCTTAAGGGGTAGAATATCCTAAAACCAGATGGTCTGTGGATTACTGCAAAAGCCATTTTAGTTGCTCAATTTTTAAATATAAAAGTCAAGTGTTTCTAGTGCCTGATTTGACAACATCTAATGGATGAGTTGTGCACTCGTAATAGTTTACTTGCACATTTAAGAAAACCGACGAGTACAATAAATATGAGGTCCTGTAGCAAATCTAAATTAGTTAACAAATTTCAGAAAGTGAAAATGTTTACTCCTTAACTTTTATGTACGAAAATTTGTCACATAACGTCGAGTATAGAAAATTACATTCGAATCTTTATTTATTTTAATTCACAATAGCTTGAATTATCGTCTTTGCTGAAAATTAATTAAGCAGGGAGAAAAAGTTTTTCAAAACAAAATTAAACGGTTAAAGGTTTTTTTTTGTTTTAATCCAAGTCTTATTTGTCTTACTTTACGCAGTTACTGCCAAATCGGAAACGTACGGCCATATGCCCGATTTGGGGGGGTTGTAGTTGTGTTCCAAGGTTAAAGGGTTAATATTTTATTTAGAGGCACTATTAGCTCTCAACAATGTTTAAGATCTTACAATGCTTTAATTGATAATTAGGACAAATTTCGAACAATAATGAACGAGTACAAAATTTAATTATCTTATGCAATAAAACTAACTTTTAACTAGCACTAAGGCCAAACAAGATGTCTATTTCTTAAAATCGATTTCTAAAGAAACCTTAAGATTAAAAATTAACTCAAGGTAAAGAACAAATGGTAAAACTAGAACGTTCCTCTATAACTAGACCTAAATCAAATAACTAGAAATGGTTTTGATTAATAAATTTTTGGTGTAATTGAGAACTTATTTTCAGGCAGTATGTTATTATTGGATGAGGAACTCGTGGAGTTCGAAAAACTCGCAGTTGATAACTAAATTTGATGGTTAAATGATCTTCGTTGCTTAAAATGCATAGTTTTTTGTAGTTTACTCGCACTTCTAAAATTCTAGTACGACAATCCCGGGATGACAGGGGGGAATACCGGGAACTATTTCAGATTCCAAGATCCGACTATTATACTTAGACATTGTCAACTCGCACGAGCAGAGGCTAAATAGGCCAATTCGTCTTCAACAATGAAATACACTGAAATTAAGTTCTGCTTAACACAGATTTGATTGACAGAATAAAGAATAACCTTTAATCCAAATTCAACGGATGAATTGTAAATAAAACTTAGATTGTATATGTCTTTACCTTACGAAATTTTTGACTGTTGTAATGTTCTTTTCAAAGATTTGATTTGTTTTATATGTTTATCAACCCGTATCTTGTTCCGACTATTTTTCAATATGATTTTTGGTGCTATTTGTGATTCTAGATGGTGGATTCTTGATTGTACTTTTTTGAGTTATGAAGGATATAAATTAATTAAAATTCGATTTGACGTTTAATGATATCTTGTTCGCTTGATGTCAATATTTTATCTTGGGTAAAAAAAACTGTTTAGAGAATACGAGTTAAAATTGGTTTATTGTATACAATTTTCACCAGTGAAATTACCCAAACCACAACCAATAACTACTTGAACTTGTGAATAGAATAACTTGTACCCATAAAATTATTGTTGAAAATCTAAATAATTCCCTAAAAATCTAAATATGAAACTACATAAATCGTAAGTGTGTAAAGTTTTGATATTTATTTATAACAACTGTTTTACATTTTATCTTGGAGTGCAATTAGAGAATGCGAATATTGTAAAACGATAAATTATCGTTTATAAATTATCTTGCTGCTTAGAGAATTAGGGCACTGAAAATCTGGAAAATGGACACTGTGATTACGATTGTAAAAAATAAAGGTATCGATTCTTTGGATAATCTTAGACTGCTTAGTTTAGTTTCCATTGTATCTAAAGTATTCGAGATCATTCTTCGTGATCAAATCAACCAGCATTTAGCTAATTGTAATTATTTAAATAAATTTCAATCCAGATTCCGTAATAACCACAGTACAATGACTAACCTGCTTCATGTTGTAAGCGATCTGGCTTGTCATCTTGATGGAAAAAACTCATTTGTTGCTCTAATGCTATTGGATTACTTCAAATCAGTTCCTGAGCGTATACGTATAGGTGTATTTCAAGGAACTATACTTGGCTCAACTCTGTTTTCCAGTTTTCCTCTGTTTCCCCTGTTTATCTTGGTATGGTACTAGTGAAAATATATTGGAACCCTTTCACAATATTAATTTGGATCTATCCAATGTATTGGCTTGTTCAAGTCTAATGGACTCTCACTGAAAATCGCTAAAACGCAAGCAATTCTGATTTTTAAAATAATGGAAACTTCTTTCCCATTCTATTAAAAACCAGAATTGCTTGCGTGATACCCGCTATCTTTATTGATGGTGTGAAGATTAAGGTTGCGAATCATGTTAATTCACAAGTTGTTAATGTTTATGGTAAGATCAATTCTACTTTGTATGGTTTGAAGCTTCATAAAAAAATCTGCCCTAAAAATGTTCGAATTTTGTTGGTTAGATCATTATTAATTCCCCACTATATGGCGAATTTCTTTTTTTAATACGTGATTCTACCTCAAGTGACATGCTGCATGCTACTTTGAATAATACCTTTAGGTATGTTAATGGACTGAGAAAATCTGACAACATATCAGCTAAGTTTAAAGAATTTTTTAGTTGCACTATGATTCAATTCTTTTCATATTTATATAAGAAAACAAACTTTGGGTCTAATCGAAATGGTAAAAGAATACTGCCTGTTAACCGTTCAAATATTTACAACAAATCGCCTCTGTTTAATGCTGTATAAAATAGCAGAAAATATCCAGCAGAAAAAATTTGTTTTTGCTATTCATCGCTAGAGGCATCCCTATCACAAAAACGAAATATTTTTCTGCTGATATTTTTTGAAACCAGCAGAAATTATTTGAAATTTTTAAGCAAATCAATAAAGGCAATCAATCTCAGCAGAAAGTTTAAACGTTTTGAAACGAGAAAAATGAAATTTTCTTTAAAAAAAAGGCAAGGCTCTCAAAATATACTAAAATTATCATAATAATCATAATGCAAATACATGTTGGTAGCACTCTGGGTATATGTTTTTATGGTAGCTGAAATCCTAATCTACAAACATGAGCAACATAAGAATCACAACTGGCGTCAGTAGCATTCGATAAATTTTTGAAGTCATTGTAATGTGAAATGTTTTCAGTTGTTTACCAAAAGTGTTAAACAAAACCCTGTCACTACCCTGGATATATTTTTTTATGGTAGCTGTTACAAAACGTTTAAACATATATGTTCTCTTCTGTTTAATAAATGCTTCGATTTTTCATAAAACTTTCTGCTGAGAATTATTGATTTGCTTAAAAATTTCAAAAAATTTCTTGTTGTGATAGTGTTGCCTCTAGCGGTGAATAGCAAAAACACAGCTTTTTTGCTGGAGATTTTCTGCTATCTTATACAGCATTTCCGGTTACCTCTTTTACAATTTGGAATGAGATTCCGATTTAGATTAGACGTGGGAATCCTTTTACTATCGCAACGCCTAACATAGTGATTAAAAGTTTTATAGATAGGCATTTTTAAAAATTGTTGCATTAACCAGATCGTTAATTATTGGTGGAAACCTAAGTTAAAATTGGTTAAATATTCGTTTAAAATATTGCGCAATTAACCATAGCCACGTCAATCGAAATATTAAATCGCATGCGATCGAATATCAAAAACCGTTGCACCAAGCTTAGTACTTGCTTAACCAATTTATCTAAAAATATACCATTAAATTGGAGAATGTTGGCGTAAGAATTAAGAGCACCGAGTAACTATAAAGAATTTGTGGAATTGTTGTTTGAATGAATGGGAAATACAACTGACCGTTAGTGTCGGAGCGTACGATTTTCAATTAAACGACACAATTATTCGAAATGTAACACCAAAATTACAACTACCAGGGCTGCGGATGCCAAAATTCACCAGAGAATACACTGAGTCACAAACATTATATTAATTGTTACAATACACAATAATCCGAGATTTTTTGTTAATGCCCTGGGTGACGAGCCATCACGACTAATACGTCATATCGGCATTATGGATGAAAGTTATGTTCTGGCATTAAATAAATTGAGGGTAAGATTCGATCGTAGAAGGCACAAAGTAAATAAGTTTATTCAAATAATTATAGATCAACGTGTCAGATGATGTACTACGTGCTTTGCGAACCTTTTGGGTGCAGCATTGCGTCGAAAATTATTTTCCGAGTTTCGAGTCGTCCCTCAAATTTGTCACAAGTAGAGCTCTCGAATATCATGGTAAAGCTGACGAGAAACCGAGGTGATAAGTGAAAGCATTTACTACTACAATTTATATCTGTCCGTTACGTAAAACAAGTACCCGTCAGATTTATAAATACGTGAAATTTCGAAAGGTGACGGTTCAAATGCCGTAATATAATTCAAAATCCAATGCAATCCCGTCAGAAACCAGTAAAAAAGAGATCAGCTTGAATGCGACGTCCTCTATAAATTTAGTCCACCTGATGGCGGTGAAGTTGAATCACACGCCACAAGTAATCATATCGATACTTCCGACAGCGTTCGTTAAAATTCGATCAGAGTTTTCTTTCATATCGAAAGAATCCGTATAGAAACTTGGGTCATTACGATGTAGCATTAAGATAAGCACATCCAGAATATGGCACCAAAGTATGAGTCAAACCAAAGGAATTGCGTGGTCAAACCTAAAACCGCATTTTCGGGCGTATGGCCCCCTTATAGCTCAGAGCAGTATACTGGGTTGGATCAAAACATGGTTGAAACATTAACCGACGACCAAGCTACTTCTGTCTTATATTTAAGTTGTCAGATGGATATATAAAAGAAGTCTGAACGATTTGTATAGCTTTAGAAAGTTCGTATGAAGCTGCCCAAAAGCCGGCATTGCGGAGGATTTGAAAAAATGTACCACCAAATCTTGACACATCCAGAGGATCGTAAATATAAGCGCTTAAAACAAAGATACAAATATAAAATAAATACAAAGTTGACGATCCAATACAGATCTATGAGTTAAATACCATAACATGCGGCATGGCTTCCCCACAAAATGTCAGATGTTGGCGGAATTCAGCAGAATATTCGATCCATTGGGTTTAATTGCACCTTTTGTCATACGGATGAAAGTAATGTTCCAGCATTTGTGAGGTTTTAAATTAGCTTGAGATGAGCCTTCATAGTAAAGGACATATTAAGAATGGTTAAATTTAAGGCAGGGAACGCCGGATATTAAGAAAATCAAAATCGCGATTATTAGGTTCTATAAATAATAATTCCCTAATCCACGGATTTTCGGACGCCAATGAAAAGGAAAAATTTATGTAGTCACAACAGCATAATTAGTCGCCTCAAAAACCAAAGTTTGCCCAGTAGCAGTGCGGCTGGAACCGTGTGGCATCTTATTAGACTTGTTATCTGATACGCCAAAACGGTGGAAAACTTATTTTGTAAATCTCACTAGCAAGATAATAAACGTGTTTTGCAGATGCTACCGGTATCACATCCCGTCTGAGCTACTTATGAATCTAGCTGGTTGCACAATCCACGGCATGTCGCCCAGCGAATTGGGGAATTTTTTAATTTTGGTGCCATGAACCGGACTATTTATTAGCCGGTCCAGGTTTCCAAAATCCGATGTAGGAACGTAAATGCCTGCTTCAAGAGCTATACCAATCTAGTCGGGATGAGTTGATGGTAACAATCGTCAAGGTGTTTAATACCATTCAAACCAAAGGCTTTCATATGGAGATAGCAACATGATACAATTGTAAAAATATTGATAATTGAGCAGCATGTAAAGAATTGTCATTGTGGTTCAACTTATTCTCTCTCTTCAACTTCTCATTCGAAGTTTTTTGGAACTGTGTAAGGTACACCACACAAAGCCAATAAACGGCCGCTCAGATGGGTGTGCTATCTATGGAAAGGTTGGACTTAACGAAACAATTTTTGCGCACTGATGTCAATTGCAAGACGCGAACCGCGCCCCCATTTTGTTTTCCGATAATGGCTACAACAGTTTGAATCAATATGTAATCGAGAAACAAAATTGCGTCCCAGGTGAAGAGGATGCGTCGAACCAATTGGGACTTCATTCCGGTGCAGGTGCCTCTGGATAGGTATAGGAGAACTGGTGTCACAATTTTATCAAATGATGAGCTTCACACCCTCTTTGTGCAGAAAGAATCGTTGGTGAATAATCGGCAGTTGTGTAGGAATGGTGCAGAATTTAAAGAAATGCTTACTTTGGCACATTATTTAATAGGGATATAGTGGGTGTCCCTTGTCTATCCAGATGTTATAAATTGTCGTATAATCGCTTGCGTCACAGGCAAGCGGTTTAGAGAATGATACAAATAAAATAGAAACGATGGTACCAACGATATATTCACAGCTTACAACAAAGGATCAAGTGAAAGCCTGAGGAGGGGTAATCTGCAAGTGGATCAATTCGTGTTATCAGAGAGGACAATCCACTGATAAGTAATTGGAGACTGGGGGAGTTGTTGAAATCACATACAGGGCACGATGGGATAGTTCGTTTACTGGCATTGAGAACGATAGATGGCGATATTCAAGGGTAGTAAATACACAAACCTTGTCCCTTATCTACACAACAATATGTATATTTGCCTCTGGTTCGTTGCCATGGAACCAATTACCATACCTACCTATGAGAATAATAGAACCTACCTATATGATGAAAATACTTACCAGAATGCACCAGCAAGGAATTAGCTATCAAGAAGACTTAGCTCCAATTCCAAACATTAACCACAAAGGATCTGGTATACCTATCTCAATCGTCATGCAACGAAACCAATTGTTTCATTGATGATCAACAGTCATAGGTTCTCTGGATCTAATTTTGTCTAGCTGAAGAAGAGAGATTGAATAGAAAGTTATTCAAATATTGAAGAAGTTCCGAAATCATCCAATATTGATCGGCATCACCAAGCTGGCAAAACAGCACGATAATAAATCCTTTGGGGTATAGGGAGCAACACGATAGAAAATGTCAGTGTTTTTCGATATTGTTAAATATCTACTTGATTGAATCGTAAGCAATGACTGGTTGTCGTAAACAACACCAGCAATTGCGTCAAGCAACCATTGCAACAGTTAGTATAAATTGGGTGACCGCATGGGAACCCAAATACGAATACGAAAAAAACGGAATGAAATCGAAACACCTACTCGCCGGCAAACCAGTATGTCTCATCCAGCTGATCTGAGAGCTGGCTAGGATTCAATGGAGTAATCAAGCATTAATCTGAAAATAAAAACTGAGTACCTAACCTTAGAAAGGCGGCCAAATCCTTCTATGGGATGCAGCGCCAAAGAATTAAAATAAAAACTTGTTAGAATCAAAGTCGGAATTAGTTTAGTTACAAAATTTATGCAGTACATATTTCCCCGGGAATTAGTCAGTGGAGGCCACTGCGTACTGAACATATATTTTAGAAATGTAATTTTCTCTAGAGAAGTTTAAATTTAATTCTAATTGCTTATTAACCTACACTGTTATCTTCGTCTTTTTATTGATTTTGATTGGATCAATTTTATTAGTACTTAAATAATTCGCTGTCCAAGCGCCTTTAATAAGAAGCTGTTCAAAATCCATTCTTTGATTGTTGCTATTATGTTCATTTTAACCCTAATCAAAAATGTATTTGTTAAGGGTGATGTTTTACAGATTTCGGCCAATTTATAATTTCCGGTTGGATTAAATTATTTATGTGTTTCGTAAAATAATCTTTTGGATCACGCATTTATTCTATGTCAGTTCATATTAACAATGTAAATTCTCAGCTCCTAACGTCACGCTAATTATGCTGACATACAATTTAGCTGTAGCTCAAATCAATATTTATTTCACCCAGCCTAGAGATGTTTTCATATAAAGACAAACGCTGTATGTGTGCGACAAAAAGGCAAAAAGCCTTCAATCAAACAGAAAACAAGAAAATTTCATTCCCACTAAATTAATTTTCCGGATTTCTTTTTTTTTTTGATTTTTTTTAGCACGAAAAGCAAAATAAAAAAACAAAACATGAAATTTAATTTAAAATTCCTTTCGCAAAAAACTCCTTGCTAAACGAAAATCTATATTCAAATTTTACCCTATTATCGTTTCCCTTGTATCAATTTAATAACTTTATCCTTATATACAAGACGAAAAAAAAAAAATACAAAAAATCAAAACAAACTGAGTACATTCAGGATTCTGGTGTTGTTGTTGCTTTTGGTGTTGCTGCTCATCGCCTTCGTCTCAAAATTCTCTTCTATTTTTTGCTGAATTCTTTTCTGTTAAAATGTAACTTTATTATTTTATTTTGTTTTCATTCTTTAGCTTGAACAAATCCTTAAAGTTTATTTGTTATTCCTTATTATGTTTGGATGATGATGCTGATGATGATCATGATGGTTCTTCTGTTGTGTAATGTAACGTCACGTTTTTTTTCTTCGGTTTTTGGCTCAATTCATTTTTTCCATATACTTTAGAGATTTATTATGACAATCGACATCAATAGTTCCTAATGTGTGATCCGCGGAATGTTTTTAGGATATCAGGATTGTCATAAGTTTAGCCGAAAATGTGTTTATTTTGAAAATTTATGTTTAGTGCCAATATTCAGTGGTTATCCCAAATCCTAAAAATGCGTTCCTAAAGCTTTGAAGAAATTGGATCCACTGATACAAATAAATTATTTCTTGTAAAGTAGCCAACCAATTAAAAAATAACTAAAAAATAGACTGGCCAAATGGCACGGTGGTTAAAGCTTTGGTGTTTGGATCAGGAGGTACCGGGTTCGAATGCAAAGGGAATTTTCATTAACAAATTACGATCTGTAATGAAATGGAACACATCTATGACCTCCTGTCTGAGTGCAAAACTCATGGGCCGGCATGGAACTATGTAATGTGCAGATGGTGATAAAATCGGCCCTATAATCGTACGCCGTAAGCTGGGAGAGACTTGGCCCCAGAACAGATTGCAGGGATAATAAAAATAAAAAACAAACAAAAAAATTATCCGAGGTTGGCATAAGATGCAACTAGCTAAAATGGGTTATAGTTTCTGCATTCGTGCATCTAATTTCTTCTCATTTCGTATTTTATCTGAGTTTATTGTAAGCCTAACCGCCTAACAGGTTAACAGCTTGGACAGACTGCGTTTTATTAAACCATAAACCGAAACCATCAGTATAATATAGACCTGTAAATTCAGTTACTTTCGTCAACAAACTTCATTTGTGGTATTAACAAATATTTGAATGATGAAAAAGCATTTTTATTTATGACTCTTTAGCCAAGAAATGAGCAAATAATTTCAAGATGACAATTTTTAGTCACTTTTCACCGGCTTAGCAATCATCAGTTTTGAGTAAAATTATATTAAATCGTTTAAAGGAAAATACTTACATGCGAATCATTCAAAATGGCGGTATCGAAAGCTCATTTCATTTCAGTTGCTCAAATAGTTACTCAAATTATGTAAAAAGTAAAGCCGTACTCGATCGTAATCGATCATTCTTTTCCGCCACTTTAAACAATAGTTTATTTATTTCCTTTCTTGGGTATTTAGTAATTTAAAAAAAGATTTTTGTCGCAACATAACTGCCCTCTAAGTATGGGAAACAAGGCTAAATTTAGCGAAAAATATATTTGACATACAAAAATATTGTGTTTACTAAAATTAGCTAACAAAGATGGTTAGAATATGGTTTGGTCAATCATCCAGTGGTATTTAAGGCCCATTACGCCAAAAATGTTGAACTATCCCGAAATTTTTAATTTAAATATTTTTCGAAACTTGATAAAATGGGAAAAATTTACAGAATTCATTCACTGAACAAAAATCCTAGATTATATCGAAAAGTTGATGAAACAAAATTGACGGTATAACACTATCACTGTTTACGGATAACTATTGGGTGTATTACTTAGTTTTTTGGATTTTCTAAGAGATGGCGTAACTTTAGTACTAAACATTCTTTAACAATGACACCTACGGCGTTTTAAAGTGTTGACATTCCTCATTAAAATTTAGTTTTTCATTATTCGTGAAAGCGTAAACAACAAATTTTTTTAATCCCGCTCAAACATGTCGAATTTCGTACCAACAAAACAGCATTTTCGGGAACCATTACTTTTTTGTTTTAATCAAAAGAAAAAAGCTGCTGAAAGTTTTCGTTTGCTTCAAGAAAATTGCGAAAACTGGTTTAAACGATTCAAAAGTTGTGATTTTGATGTCAATGATAAAGAACGGTCTGGTCAACTAAAAAAAATCGAAGATGAAGAATTCGAAGCATTATTGAAGGCAAACTCAGCTCAAACAGAAAAGGAACTTGCAGAACAGTTAAATGTCACTGAAGCAGCTATAAGCCATCGTTTGTATGCCATGAAAATGACTCAAATGAAAGAAAATCGGTACCACATGGACTGACTGAAGCCAACATTAAAAATCGTTTTAACCGCAGATGGCATTTTTTGTCTCAAATTGTGACTGGCGATAACAAATGGATTTTAATGGATTTTAAACGCAAAAAATCATGAGTTCATCCAGGCGAACCATCCACATCAACAGCAAAACGAAATATTCATAGAAGTAAGGTTATGTTGTATATTGGAAGTGGTATACTATGAGCTGCTAAAACCGAGCTGCTAAAATGATTTTGCTGCACGACAATGCTCGACCACATGTCGCGAAACAGGTAAAAACTACACTGAACGTACTTAAATGGGAAATTCTACCGTATGCTCCTTATTCACCAGATTGTGCCCCATCAGATTACTATATTTGTTTCGATCAATGCAAAGTGATCGGTAAGACCAGCACTTCAGAAACCACCAAGATATCAAAAAATGGATTGCATCAAAAGACAAACAAATTGTTTTCGATGGAATCCATAAATTGCCAGAAAGATCATTGAAAGTCATAGATAACGATGGAAAATATTTTGATTAAAATAAAATTTACCATTTCTTACAAATAAACGAGTTTTTTTCAGCAAAAAAAATTATTTATTAAATCTTTCAACTCGAAAATAACAATAAGTTATCAAATCTTAATCACTAAGGTAATTATGTAAATCTCTGGGAGCAGAACTTACTTATTATCAATAAATAAATTTTCTTCTTTAATCATGAAGACATATGATATCTTTTAAAATTCTCGCTAGCAAATTGTAACGAGATGATGGTTTCCCTGCATAGCTGATCCGTTTTTTTGCCGTCTTTGACAGTTAGGATGACTAAGACCCTTATATATGTGTTGGTTGGACAATATCAATATTCGAATTTGAGGTTGATTGCCATAATTGACACCGCTACGACCAAATTGGTTTAATCATTGTGTAAAGTAGTTTGTATTCTAGGTCAATGGTTGAATATTTTCCCATCAACCAGTGCATTTTATCCACTTTGAATTTGATGTGGTCTCGTTTCATGTCAATATGTTTTTTTTTTCGCCAAGTTAACCGTCGGTATATATGGACGCCTACATATTTTGCTTCATTTGCTTGAGGAATCTGTATTCCGTTAATTGTGACTGAAGCGTGATTAATGTGAATGTTCCGTGGGTCGATTTCTCTCCATTGACGTTCATCTTCCATTTCTTTAGCTTCGATGTAGTTCCTATGCCCGTTTGTGGATTTTTGCGGGTACATGCGATTGCCGTATCATCTGCGAAACTAGACATCATAATTTGCGAGGACATTGGTAGGTCTGAAGTGAAAATTAAATATAATGTTGGGTCAAGCACATTACCCAGTGGTACCCCTGCCAGAATGTTTTTCTCTCCCGATTTTGAGTTATTCTAAATTGCGACAAATACGACTTCATAAGTTTGTAAATTTCTGGTAATTTAATTTTATGAACCAGACCCGCGTGCCAAACTTTGAGCAACATCCAAAAAGACGGCGGAGTAGTATTTTTTCTCTTCGTATATGCTGTCGTTATTTCTGCAGCTACTCGGTGCCCTTGCTCAACGGTTCCGATAGAAAATAATAATTACCTGATTACCTAACTTAGATCCAAGTTGACTCAAAAAAAGTGCGTGAATACTAACTAACCTGGGTCTTACGGAACCAAACACTTTTTGAAGTAAGCACAGTTTACTACTACTCTAAGCTGTTAGTACTGAAAATTATTCATGGCTGTAAAGAAATATACAAGGCAAGGATGATATTGGCAAGAAATGAAAAGTACTGAATTTTTGAGGAACGGAGTACTGAATACAGTTTGAAAGTACTTTCTATACTAGAAATAGCATTTTGCAGGAGCCAAGTCGCAGATCATGAACAACCAACAATGTCTTTTTAAAAGTGGTTGTTTGCGATTCGTCATTTTTTGTTTGGCAAACAATGGGATTTTAACTGTTGAGTACCCGTAGTGTTGTTATTTAAAAAAATTAAGAAAAGCATTAAACTGAGCTAGTCATAACGCTCGATTTTTTTAGTCTTCGCCTACCTCTGCAATCATTTAAATAGATGGGTTTGCTGTTAAAAGCACTCGTTTGGCAATTAAACCTTCTTATTGCATCACATTAAAGATCTTACCGTAATCTCAGCAATTATTATTGTTAAACCTGGAATTTGGCACTGGAAAAAGTGACTTTAGTAAGGCCAAAGTAATTATTGGATCTCCCCTAACTCACAAATAATCGTTGTTAAGAGCGCTGCACAAATTTTAGTTAGTAGAGCCGGTTGGTCTCTGTGTCCAAAAAATATTACTCTAATTTAACGTTAAATCTAATAACTAAAGTAACGATAAAAAATATTAGAAATTCTTCTTTGTTTAGGGATAACTGAAAAGAGTAAATATTTTGTGATCTTTCTACGTAATCCTGCTGTGCTAGGAGCTAAAATAGAGCAGATCTTTTAGAAAGTTACTAAATTTTATGATAGTTCCAGTAGACCAATGTACTGGGCTTCGCATTCAAATCCAGAGACCCAAATTTTAATGTAAATATCTCCTCAATACGGATGGTTATTATCAAGGATTTTCGCTATTTTGTATTGACCCTATGTATGGGCTGCTTTTTTCTAATGGAATTAAACTAGTCGAGACTACTTAAGGACTTCTTTAATTATCTTTCATTAGTCCGAACGTGGTTTTATATAGGCATTACAAGTATTTAATTAATTGAATTACTCGAGAAGAAAATTGCCCGAGAATTAATAAATGTTGATTTTAAATTTATTATCGGGATTTTAGACCAATCATTTAAACCAATACAAGAAATATTAAATTACGTTAGCAGTTTTAATCATAAAACTGAGTAAATGTCTTAGCCATTGAATTAGACTTTTGAACACCCAGATCATTAGATGAAACGCTTATTCGTTTCTTCCATAAAAGTTCTCTCAAATCGAATTACAAGTGACATTTCTAGAATTTTCTTAAAACCACTAAATATTACTTGAAAGTATCGAAGTACTTTTGATAAAGCCAAAGTATCGAAAACTAGTACTTTTTCGTATGAAGCAATGAATAACGAAACTTTTGTTCTAATTTTAAATGATTAATTTTAGTCTTGTACAATAGATGTCACTTTTTAATAATAAAAATCTACTAATAAAAATCACATTTTTATGTAAAAGAAGGAAGTTCAAAAACAATTGAATAAAAAAGAATAGAAATAAAGGAGACGTGGAAAGAGGCAAGGTGTGCGGACATATTATTTTTAAAAGAAGATATTAAATGTGGCTTTGGTCTAATCTTAAAAAAGTATAAACACCCAATGTCCTTGCTGAAATTCTTCAGAATTTAGTCGCAAAAGGTGTGATTAGAAAAAGTAATTCTCCATATTGTTCTCCAATTGGGTTAGTGAATAAGCGTAATGGTAATGAAAAGCGATTATGTGTGGATTATCGCGTTCAAAATTTCACAGTTATAATTATTATAATTTACAAGTCAATGTTAATTAATTTTAGTTTTAGTACGATCACTAAATGTTCACCATTATAAAGAATTCACAAGTCGCCATCTCTATACAAAACTTTTTGTAAATATCTGACAAAACGTTAGAGGGCAATATATTGAAGCAATGACAACATTTTCTTTATCGCGGTCAACACATACAGATTTTCCTCAGTGCTGTATTCATTTAGAACGTAATAGTGGCTTTCCAATCGACCACCGCATGTACTAATGAGCACTTAAGGGTTTTATCTTTGCTAAATTAACTACTCGCAACTGCTCTACCATTCGAGCAGTTGCAAGCAGTTACGTCAAATTTGTCCGCTTGGTGGTTGAACGTCAATTTTATATGTCAAAAATATTTAATTTTGTTTCATTTGTGCTATTCCGTTGAGGTTATAAACAATACAATCAATTATTTTAATTTTATCCGACCCTCATTGGATGAGGATTTACCAAAAACAAGAAGAGTGAAGATACAAGATTTCATGGGTACTATTAACCAGTATTCTAACGAAGAATTTGTTAGCCATTTTCGATTACAAAAAATGACTGAATTCATTGATAGATAATTTAATCTTGTGATGCGCTATCTTCGGCGTCTATTTCCACCAAATGTAAGTGTGCATAACAAATTGGATCGATAGCTTCGCGCACCATACAGACAGATCGAGAGTGCGACGAAGAGATAGTTGAACGGGAATTAAAAAGTTCGTCTATTATTTCTTAAAATGGAAATCTCGATGTACTGCCACCGCTCCCTCGATCCCATTTTATCTCGACATGTTCGGTCGTTGGAAAATTTTCCTAAAATTAACAATAATTATGAATGTATTGCCTATGTTTACAATTTTGCACTTACTAATATGCCCAGAGCTTCAAGACCCGTTCAAATAGCCTCCCAGAATTGCCTTTTCTTCACCGTGGTGACATACTCTTCTTGTCTATTTCCATATTATGCATATGAGATCTTTTGTCGCGGCAAAAGACCAATTTCTTTTGTTTTTAACTAATATTTTCTAGGTTATGTTTTACTCATGTCATAATTTTTTTGTGCGTTCTAATCGACCACTTGCTCTGGTCGATTGGAAAGCCATTAATGGTTAATCCGCTTCTGTTATAATAATAGCAGTTCTTCCTCGACTTCTGCCCAAGGAATGTTTCGTGTCATAGACTTCGCAATCATTTATTCTGAAATTGTGTTTATCAGTCAAATGGGTTTCAGAAACAAGCATAAGATTTATCTCATATTTTGCTATAGGCAATGTTGTAATTGGAGTTTGTGATGGCTTATACCGTTTAAGTTCCAGTGGCATATCTTCAGATAATTGATCGGAGACATTCTAGTTTATGGATGGCAATGGTTTGATTTGTAGCATTGCTTGCTGTCATTATAACTGCATCATCAATTGCATGCATTTATTCAGGGTATGTTCAGAATTTGAGGATTCACATTGGAGAACGGTTGCACACGGTGGTTTACGAAGGTTTATTATTATTATTTATTTATTAAGATTTCTGGAGACTGAGCATCCCCGGCAGTTTGGAATAGAGTTTCCACCGCAATTGCTGTATTTCCTTTCTGTTGAAGAAATCTTTGGTTTAGAACAACTTTTGGTTTAGTGTAGTTCACCGCATACGACGCACACTGATATGAACTTGCAATAAGTCATTGAGTGACCATTTCCTTGACAGTTTGGACACTGTATTGGTCCGGACCTTTCTTTGGTCCTTTAACAGTTATGCGTCTGTGTATGAGGTACTTCACTTTGTACATTGAATAAATTTCTCCTTTCAAAACATTTTCGGATGATCCCAGCTCAACTTAAACCTTTGATTGTAGTTAATTCAAGCACTTCATGTTTATTTATATTTGGTGTGCAAGTAGAAACTGATTTTTTTGGTCAAATTCAACTTTATTAAAACCATAATTTTCTCAAAGATTAATTACCGACGCAAAATAGTCATCGAACCATTTTTGGACATCTTCAACTTTCGTGAACAGCAGGTCTTTCAAACATAATGGCATCGATCTGAATTAGTGGTAGTAATCAGACCGAACCAAGTCTGAAGAATACGTCCGCAGATTGTAAAACTTCCCAGCCTAAGAAGAAGATGAATTTTTGGGTTTATTTTGCTGTGGATGAGTATTGCCATGCAGCAATATCACTTTCAGCCTTTCGTGGTCCGTAAATGGTATTTTCCTCCAGAGCATCCCACCAGATACACAGTAACACTTTCTTTTTTTTGTACCGAGGAAGCAAATTCATGCAGATGTGAACTCTTTGGTTTTTGTTTTCTTCGGTCACCGGTATTTTATCCATTGCATGCAATCAAAGTGATATTGCGTCGTGAATAATTCCTAACTGTTTTGTAAACTCTTTTTGAGTTTGGCCCAGATTTTTATCCAGTAAAACTTTAAGTTCTTCGTCTTAAAATTGTTTTACTGCACTTGGACGTAGATCGTACTCAAGACTAAAATTACCATCACGAAATCTTGCAAACCACTTTTTTTTTAATGTTGAATGACTCACAAAATGTTCACTCAATGTCGAAGTAATCAATTCAATTGATATGCACTGCAATGACTAAGCTACATATATCCAATATGGCGGCTGATTTGAATGCATTCAAGTATATTTTAATGCAACCAACTTCAGAGCAGCGTTTCTACTTACACAGCTACATACTCTCTCTTAAATCCATCTTCAACAAGCGCGGCTTGGATTTCGGTTGTTTCAACTTGAACACCGTTTTCTTTACTAACAACAGAAAGGCCCTTTGAACAATTCAATCGGTATTGATAATAGTTTCGATTGTGAGCATCGTAATAATTGGTGACTACTCTATATAGTCGTTGGTCTCGCGTGTTTGAATTTTTTACTTCGAGTATTATGCCACAAAGTAAATTTGCTTTTTCAGTTTTGCTCTCTTCCGCATCCTTTTCGGTGAACATTTCAAATCGATTTGTTAGCAGTGTTTTGAATTTTTCAACGTTAGATTTTTTTCTTGTCAGTAGTTTTTTATGTCTTAGGCTATTCCTTTTCCGTTTTACAGTAATATAGCGATCGATGCCAATTTGTGTCATATGTACATTACGTGCAGTGCTCACTTAGCTCACGCTAAGTTGTTGAAGGATTGTTCAATCCCGTAAAGATGTTGGTACTTCAGTCAGCCGTACTGGATGAACAGCCATCAAACTTATAAGTGTGTAGTAACCAAGCGTTGTATCATTACGTCACTGAGATCGCTGGATCTTGACGACTGGGAGCTCGCTTGCTCACTCCTTAGAGCCACCGGTACTGGGCATCTGATTCCCTCCACCGTAACGTTGGTATGATTGACTCCATTGTGTATTAAGATTGTGGGTTCTTTCTCTTAGCCTTTTATACTTACAACCAGGTTTCTGCACAACCGCCCCTAACATGGAAAACAGACGCTTCAGGATTTGCAAATTTTTAAAATAATAAAGGTTATCTAATTCTTATTTCTGGCGATTTTTTAATATTTATTACAATCTTCGGAAAAAATTATTGCTCAAAAACTATTATTCGTAAAACGCATCTTTAAAACCTAATTCTTCGGAGAAAAGAAACGGGTGAAGGTAGTTGAAAGCGGAGGTGCCATCAACACTTTCGAAAAAAAATGCTATTCGGGGAATTGATTTTCGAAGAATTGTACGTGAATCGTGCACAAATTGTAGAGGAGAATGGCTGGCTTAAAATGAAATGTAAATCACTTATTGGTCGAATGGTAATTCGCTTTTGAACCGCAATGCTTCGTTTGTGGATTTAGAGTGTCGATTTTAGGGTAAATTTCATAAAAAAAACAAAGATTTGGCTTTATTGATAGAATTCAGTACATCCCTGAATAAAAAATTTATAATTGGTGTTTGGAGCAGCTGGAGCAGCTGGCATTATTATAAATAAAATAATACTGAACACATTTCATTACTATTAAATTAAATAAAAAAAATCGTTATTTGCTTCAGAATAATAATGGCTGATTTGGTGAAATTTTCTAAATTTGGTTTGCTTAAATGAACTGATGTTGATTCGGATCATCATGGTTGCGTAAAATTGTAGCACGGTGAATTACTGGTCATGTTGTGACTGATCTTAAATTCATGTGATGAAACCGAAATTAATAAATAATCGTTTAGATGATGCGTTTACTAAAGCGGAATGTGAACGGCTATTTTGTGCACTACTTGCTAAATTTTCCACTTTACAGAGGTTAATATGAATCCAAAGAAACTAATAAATTCCCCTTAATTTATTAAAAACTTCCTTTTAGATAATAAATAAATAATGGAGCCGGCCCGCATCGGTTTATAGCCAGCAAGTAATCACAATTTGCGTAGCTCTGCTGTAAATGGATACACGAGTAAATGTATCTGAATTTCCCTCAATATATTTTCATACATCAATTTCGGTATACATTCAATATTTCAATCATGTTCCATCTTATGGATTACACATCCTTTTTTATAACAAAACTCTCTCTATACATAGTTTGTTATTTTTTTGCTTTTATTTGTTGGTATTATTGGAAAACATAATAGAACAAAAAAATACGGAAAAAAATCGAAGAAAACAATTTGTGCAAAATAAAAAACGTAAACTCTCTCCCTTGTTATGCGGGGGGAATCAAATCGGATTTGCCTGAATGTATGTAAGTATGCACACACTCCCTCTTTGCTCTGATTCCCTTCGACGTACTCGTCTCGTAAATATTGTTCAACAATTGATTTAATTTAATTTATTTAATTTTTTGTTCGACAAAGGATTAAATATAAAACAAACATTTTTAAGTCGACATTATATGTGTATCGTTATTGGTGCAATTTAAACGGCAAAAAGGATATTCTGATTAATTATAGATCAAAAGCAAAATGGAATTTTAAATTGGGATCAATTTACAAAATCATCGTACTTTAGGCGAATGCCGAATAAATCGATAAATAATTAGATTATAATATCAGGTTACACATCTTTAAAAATAAAGTAATTTCAAGAATTTTTGGGAGATGTCTAATACAACAAAAAAGGATGTTTGGTTTCCTTTTGTATACACTGTAGCTATATGAGATTCGTTTTTATGTTAATTAAATATCAAATATATTATTTTGTGATTCTCAAGGTGTGCCGAACGGAGACACAAAGATATCCTTTTTCATTTTTATGGTTTATATAGGATCTCCCATTTACCTATTGTTCAGTACGTAATCAATCCTTATGAATTTGAATACATATGAAAACTATATATACGAGCATATATACTTAGTTGCTATATTCGACATCTTAAGGATGAAAATGTAGGTGACTAAGATAAAAATGATGAAAATTACAAAATGTGTAAGGTAGAAATTTTCTTGAACCCATTTAGTTGTTATCTATAGCCATACATACATTTTCAATGATATTGTATTACTTAACTAAAAATGTTAAATGCTTAAGTGTATATAATGTAAAAGGATGAGGGCGTTTTGGTTTCAGAGTTTTCTTTGAAAAAGGATAAAATTGATTTTAACATTAGTGAATATGTGAGTGTGTGCTGCTGAAATGAGCATATACATACACAATTTATATGCGGATATCATTATTTATTCGACGTGTGTAGTGTGTGTTCCATGTAGCAGTTTTGGTTGATTGAGTAATGGCCAAAATGTAATTCGATATAAGAGGATAATAGTTTTTTGAAAAGGTATCTTTCAGCTTAAGGGTATATAACATTTTTAGTGTTGTTAGATATAGTGTAATAGTTCCGGTTTTCGAAACGATGCTATAAATATATAAAATGGTTATAAAATTAGTTCGTTCGGTTAAGGCGCTGAAATCCGCCCGCTGGCATTTAGTTAAATATTTGAAATGATATTAGTGTTAAATTCCTATTTCCGCAACCATAATACATCTCACCATGGAGATCCCTTTGTTATGTAACTGAATTTTAAATAATCTCCCGATCTCTCTCCTTGGGCCCAATACACAAAAGCACTTTAATCATAAATACACCGTACAATGTATATAGAGTAGTAAGAGTAATTTTTTAAGGTGGGCCCAGCTTAACAGGGATAAGCGAGCTTTTGGTGTACATGTTACGATTCTGGCGGAGATTTACGAAAGAAAAATTGGTGATTAAAGGACCACAAATTAACGAACTATATTACTCCGAGATAATAATTTTTCGTGCCATTCAAGGAAAGGATCGCCAATCAGTTCCAACCGAAACTTAATGCATTAGATGTTTTCCCACACTAAGAAATTACAATTTAAATTACTCAACACGTCATTCAATTATCCTACCGCAGGTTCAAAAGTTACAATAAAAACTGCACAATATAAATTCGATTTTGTTTAAACATGAGATGTCCGAAGAAGGGACCGGCAGAACAGATTTTATATTGAACGTTGCCAAGAACAACTCTTTATTTATATCCTTGTCAATTCGCCCAATTATACCTATAAAATGTCACAACTTGATTTTTGGGTTGGTAACGAAATTAAATTCAGTGCTGCACAGAGGGGAAAAAATTCATTCACCCTCATATATTGCATTCCTTCTTCCTTGAATCCGACTAACTCCCTATCTCGAATCCCATTTTTGGTCTTTCTCCTGGTTCTTTCCGAACGCGATGGCGAGTTGGTGAGAATCGATCTTGGAACGAGTGACTCTAGAACAATCGCATCTTTGACTGTTCTCTCCAACGGTGGTTCTGATTTGTCGCGAATATTGGATCTCATCGGATACTGCGTAGGACCTCGGCCGAATTTGATTTTGGTGTCTTCTCAGTATTCGGTGTCCCTTGTCAACTTTACACATTACTCGACCCACCGTATGAATAATTTTGTGAAAATCGGTAAATCTATATGATGATAAATCGGTATGACGATAAGTATCTCAAAAGTGCATCTTCTGTTGTGTTTCCATCTAATCGATACTTATCAATCGTTCTGACAAATCCTTCTGCCTCGCCGTGACAGAACTGATGGAACTCCTCAACGCAAATGACGTTCCATTATCGAAAACTATTAAGTCAGGCAGACACACCTTCGGTTGAAAAAAATACCCGCATCGCTCGTTGTAGAACCTGATTACCCGTAATAGAGTCCAATTTGACCACCTATGAAAATTTTGAGAATGCGTGGATGCACAAGAGCCATATACTAATCTGGAATGGAAGGCCATTTGGAAAACTCTGGACGTGGCTTATCTATCTCGATCGAGGGCCACCAGTAATACATTCTAACTATGGGTTTGGTGCGTACGATATACAAGCAAGAGCTTTTGCACTCCTTTCCGATGGTTTGAAGGTATGACAACTCTTACGTGGTCAGTTTGCAGCAAAACGATATTTTCGTGGCAGGTTAATGACGTTCTTCTTGCGTAGAACTTGGATAGTGATTGTTGCTCATTTGGTAAATGTTCAAGCCAACCATTCTCAATGTAGTTTAGTACTCGTTTCAACTCACAATCGTGTTTGGTGTGTTTTTTATTTTGGCGAAATTAACACGAAAGTTGCTTAATTGTTGCTCAGCATTGCTATGTTTCGCTGTTGGTCTATAACGAATTATGTAGTTATAATTCATAAGGGTTATTGCCCACCGTTCTAATCTTTGAATTGTCATTACAGGGAACTTCTTCTCCGGATGAAATAATGACATCAGCGGCTTGTGGTCTGTCACCAATTCGGATTTCCTACCATATAGATACTGGTGGAACTTAACAACTCTAAAAATTATCCCCAATGTCTCTTTCTTGATCTGAGAGTATTGTTGGCTCCGATTCCAATATTTGATGCAACTGTGGCGAAAATTAGTAGCATTCTTCCTTATTCTTTTGATTTTTTAAACGCGTGCTCTCTTACTTCCGTCCAAACGAATTCCACATCCTTTCTTCGAATTCAAGGGTACCAACGCTTGTGAAAAATTCCTCAAGAATTTATTGTTCGCCTTCATGCGTTGATTTGATGCCATCTTTTGAGATGACATGTCCTAAATATTCGATCACGGTTTGGAAGAACGCAACCCTGCATCGTTTAACCGTTTGAATAATTGTTCAAGTGTCCGCAGGTGTTCCACAGCTATTCGACCAAACACTATGATGTCATCCAAATAACTGGCGGTCTTGCGTAAATCAGCCAAAACCTGATCCGATCCCCCGCCATAAACTTTTGAAAAATCGCGGGTACACCTGCTACCCCAAATGGAATTCTACTTAATTGGAACAACCCCACGTGTGCATTGATCACAATGTACTGCGTCGACTCCTTATCAAGGGGAAACTGTAAGTATGCCTCAGTAAGATCGATTTTGGAAAACCACTTTCCATTATTGAGACGATGCAAAAGTTCTTCCGGTCGAGGTATCGGATATTGTGCAATCAATCTTCAATTGATGGATTGATTGTCATTTTGAAACCCCCGCATAAACTTTCAGAGTCAAATGAACCCTAAAAAAACACACCCAAGTTTCTTTTTTTTTTTTATTCTTTGCAATCTTTTCTGGGGCCGAAGCACTCACAACTCTTTCGCAGTTCGTTTATTTACGTCCTTACCTTACGCAATTGTCTGCCAAATCGAGGACGTACGGATATAGGTCCGGTTTTGTTACCATCTGCACATTGCATAGCTCCAAGCCAGCCTATACTGGCATGGAAGATGGGTCGGCCCATGAGTTCTGCACTCCAACAGCGAGTTATAGATGTGTTCCATTTCATCCCATATCGTAATCTGCTGATGCAAATTCCCTTTTGCATCCTGCCCCTATCGGGATTCGAACCCTGTACCTCCCGATCCAAACGCCAAAGCTTTAACCACTGAGCCATTTTGGTCGAATTTTTTCATAGGAAGGACACATATCTGATATTTATTGATCGAGGTATGATTTCTCTACTCTCTCCGCCAACAACTTTTCTGCAACCAGCGTTTGCACCTCGTCTCGGACTTGAAGATGTAAAGCTTCAAAAAATCAGCCACGAGACTTCAGGCTCATTATCAGCCACGAGCAACGGTTACTTTAGAATCTGGTTCCGAAATTCAGTTTAATTGACATATTTTCGTAGGTTTTCAGTGTTTTGTTGGTTGTTCGACAGAACAGATAAATCACCTATGGACGCGGTTGCTCCTGTGTCAAATAAAAATTCCATTAAAACACCGTTAACTTTGATGGGTACATACAGCTTTCATGACGCACTAACAATTGATTGTTCAACAGACAGTGTGTTGGTTTGACGTTCGCTGGTGAGATATTTTGATCATGCACACAGATTGAATATGTCCAATTTTATTGCATCCCCAACATGTTACATTCAAACTTATAACAGCGACGCTCGTGGTGTTTAAAACTTCCTGGGCATGATCGTATTAGACTTTTATTAGGACGACTGATCACTGATCGTGAACGACTATCACACGATTTTGATCGACTTGACGACTTTCTTGAACGTGACCGATTTGTTGAAAAGTTCGCACGATCATACATCTTAAAAAGCTCAGGACTTCATTATCTTTCTTCCCAGAAAGAGTTTGCAATGAAGACTGTGTTGATTCGAAGGATTCTGAGATCTTCAAATCCTCCTGCAGAGTTGGATTATTTTTTTGTAAACACGCCGCACTGTCATGTATCGTATTCATCACTATCATATCTCTAATTGCTCAATTTAAATGAGACTCTTTGCACCCAGGCTTATCGCATGCGAACTCACACTCTCTTGACGCTCCACGAAGTCTTCCAACCCACTCCGCATATGACTCATTCGGATTCGTGTTTGTGTGTAAAAATGTGCACCTTAATGCTAATACGTGAGTTTTTGGTTGAACATAGCATCCATTCAGTACTTCACAGGGTGATTGCAAATCCATACACCCTCATATATAACAGAGTCGTTCAGCTGAACCGAAACTAAGCTTGTAAAATGAGACGCGATGATAAGGTTCATTGTGCTAGATTAGGGCAAATGAATTTAACAAGAACAAAACATTTATTCATTTTCATCTTCCACTCAGTTCCCTTCGTAAAATGGTTTCAAACTAGGCATTTTAAAATTGAACTGGATTCAATATTTCAATAAGGTATAATTTTATGAAGACTCCTTCTCAGTACAAATGTCAATTTTAAGTAGAAAACACATGCCAGATATTACGAGTATACAGAAATTCAAGAAATGTTCTTTAGATAATTTGCAAAGACTAAAAGCTTTCGAGAATTGGTTTTATACGTTTCTACCTTTGATTGCAATGTATTTGATAAAATAATAAAATAAATTGTCTGCCTGCTATATAAAAAGACATACAAAAGCATTCAAGTCTGAAGATATTGGATATATGTTAGGTGCGCAATTAAATTTCCGAGTTTTAGAAAAATTGAGAATGTAAAATTTCAATAGAAGTGGTTTATTCAAAGTATTGCTCTTCGCTATCTACACAGCTTCTGTCATAAATGACAACTAGATGTCCCGCTAGCGCCATCTATGTGTGAATCCCGGAAATTTAGTGGCGCACCTAAACATAGATACTCATTTGAATTGAAACAATTTCACTTTGTAATAACACGCGACAAAAACCTACAAGAAATATTTTAAAATCTGCATAACAGGAATGCGGATTAAATATTGAACATGAAAACATTTTAATTTATACGTGTTAAACGAGGTATACCTGTGCCCATTTAACAAATATATATATACAAATATCAAAATAAAAGGTTACACATGTTTTCGCGACTAATTAGCCACAAAACTAATTTGGCGGTAATTAACGGGGCGGCGATGATAATGAAAAATTACGATTTTATATTAACGAACCAGTATACCACACCTTCGTGTTGTTTTCGCACTCTGATGCAAAAGAGATTCATGTGCGGCCTATAAAAATATCGCGTGCCTGGCAGCTACCACAATCAACTAATTATTGAATGCCTTTGTGCTCATACACAGTTGCTGTTCTGTATTATAAAACTCACCTGAATTATGAATGTTCAACTTGAAAGAAACATTTTTTTTTTATTAACTTTAATTTCCCTTTTTTTATTTATTTATGGGAGAAAATTGAAAAATCGATAAGAGGAAAATAAAATTACTAAACCATAAAAAAGGCGTTCATCAAAATTTCATTTGATTCCTTCGGTAGGTATCCCGTACATACTTTATTATGAGTGAGGAAATTTTATGTCCAAGTATTTTATCCCTTCCTAAAATTTTTTTTTAAAGACTGGGGCGTTTTCTTCGATACAGGCTAAATTACCTAATTACTAAATAAACGAGAGATGATGGCACCCTGGTCTTCTATTGATTTATCTTAAAAACGATTTTTTTTTTGTGAAAATAATTTCCAATTAGCAAAATATCGCTTAATTAACAATTAAATTGCTGAAAAAATATGTTATGGTGAAAATGTAATTAGAGAACTAATTTAAAAAAATACAATTGTTAGGCGACCGATATACTACACACGGGTGGGTTTGGGTGGAATGACAATATATACACAAATAATATATTTTACTTGTATACCAAAAACTAAATATTCGACATAATTTCGTTCGTTTCATTTCCCGTTGTGACGTTGGTTTGGTTTCCTTTATTATTATTATTTTTGTATATATTTTCCATTTCGATAACAACAAAAGCAACAACAAAATAAAAAGAAAAACAATTTTTTTGTGCTTAATGTTTTTCTGATCTAGACATTTGATAAGACTTTTTTTCCTCCTTCGTTCTCTGTTAGCTAATTAAAGGAAAATGTTTTATTTTTTGCTTTTTCATTTTTACCATTATTTCTTGATGTATTCGGGTTACGGCTCTGTTCTGCTTCTGCTGTGGGTATATACCCAGTATTATATGTATACTGTGCAGAGGCAACAAGCAAAACCTATACATACTTACATACGTAAGGAACACAATTTATAAACACAAAAAGGTATTTTATCTTTTTTAAGATGATATAGAAAAATAGATCTTTTAATTTAATTCTAATAATTTAACCAAAGGTGCGGTTAAGACAATGCGGTTTCATTTTTATTTTTGGTTTTTGGTTTACGGTGCTGTTTGGGCAATTTATTATACATAACACAACAATAGCAACACAGCAATGGATAGAGGCGCAAAAAAATGTCGAGCGAAAACTTTATGGGGAAGTAATTAAGAAAAATGTATATTACAAAAGATACCGTGTCATGATTTATTAAAATACAGGAAAACAAAAAAAAATGGTTTGCACGTTTCAAGACATTGGTTCCCTCCATTACCTAGAGCGTTCCATTTGAAACTACACTGTAAAAATGATACTCAAACAACTATGGATGAAACATTGAATAGAAGCTTCGAATCGGTTTGACATATTTATAAATTTGCAATCCAAGATGAAAGTGTTGTTTCCAACAAAATCAACCGACATATGACAGAATTTCTTCCAAAAATCATTTAAGAATCACATTTCAATCCAACATAGCCAATCCCATCATAATCGGTTAAGAAATTCCCGAGTTCCGTTCCAGGTGGCCATATTCCAGAACTTCTTACAAAAATCACTTAAGAATCCTATTTCAATCCAACATGCAAAATCCCATCATAATCGGTTATGAAATTACTGAGTTCCACCCCAGCAGGCCGTATTCCAGAACTTCTTCCAAAAATCATTTAACATACCCAATCCCATCATAATTGGTTAAGAAATTACCGGGTTCCGCCCCAGATGGCCATATCCCAGAAATTTTACAATACCAACATAATCGGTTAGGAAATGGCCGAGTTCCGTCCCAGATGGCCATATTTCAGAACTTCCTCCAAAAATCATTGAGAATCCTATTTATATCCAACATACACCATCATAATCGGTTAAGAAAATACAGGGTTGAATACAAATGGCGAAAATTACAATGGCGGTGCTTCCACCCTATTAAAGTTAGCCGAAAAATGTCGATAATGTAGATTCAAACTAATCAAACGAAAATGACAGCCGATAATTGTCGGTAACATGTTCATCGAAAACCCCAACAAAAAATGCCGATAATGCAGATACAAGTTTTTTGTCGGAAATCAATTACTACAAAAACAACTACAAAAATTAAAATAAGAATTTTTAATTCAAAACATTTAAAACAAATTAGCCAAAGCAAATTTTTCTCGGTGCTTTATTGGATGTTTGGGGAGGTAAAATGGGAAATCTATAGTGAAATGTCTAAGATAATATTTCAAATGAAGTGCCTTCTATTGAATATCATTTTAAAAACGTCAAATAAATTTTAATGTTGGGAGTCCGGGAAAACTCGATTGAATATATCGCACACACAAAATTTGAAAATTTCTCAAAATTCACCGTATATAGTGTCATGGCTGGAAATAGATTCAAACGAAAGGTCATAGTAATGCTCATACGTGATATGACTCATACGGGAGTCCGGTAAAACTCGGTTGAATAAAATAAATAAAATGGTTAACAAAATCACAGAAATACCTAGCCGAAAAATGCCGATAATGCAGAATGAATTCAATTAAGATTAAATGACAGTCGAATAATGTCGATAATGTAGATACAAATATTTTTTTATAATAATTTATAATTTCAACATGAAAATAGACTTGCAATTTTTTCCTGGTATAAGCATCATTAAGGCCTATCTATCATTTGAATCTATTTCCTTTCCTGAAATTTTTGAGGTTTTGCTTCATATTTTTCTTCGAGTTGTCCCAGTAGTAAAATAGTTTTGTATTATAGTGTTAATTCATTTATTGCAACGAACTAAACATTTTGGATTTAAGAAGAAATTACTGTTTAACACCAAATGTATTTAACTGATTGAACGACATTTTAAAGCTGGCCATGTATACGAATCTGCCTTACCGACCTTTACTAGCGGAAAATCCATATTGTTTTTCATCTGCATTATCGACATTTTTCGCCTGATAATTTTTAGTTGTTACAGCCGAATCTGCATTCTCGACATTTCTCGGAAGCGAGTCGGCTAACTTGAACAGTATGGTGCTTCCCCATCCACCGCAAGCGATGCATCACTGTCCGCACTCAACGTAACGAATTCTTTGTTCCTTTAGCTGTCAAGTGGTGTAAGTAAATTTTGGCTCTAGATGGTAGGTATATAGCTGCAGCATCAAACAGTATCCCCTGATTTTGTTATCATCAATTTTTTTGGATTGCCTCCCTACATGAAAGCAAATTTAAAGACGTATTCACTTCAAAAAATAACGGCAATATGTATACGAGTCCAATCAGAATATTCTAGAAAATTGCATGTGTTAGTGTAAAAAGTGTAAAAACTGTTAAACACATTGCTGGAAATGACACCTCTATCATATTAGAAAGAGATGAAACGCTCGCGCCATGTTTTTTCAAATAAGAAATAAATGAATTCATTCACTTCGTCTCTTTCTCATGATATTCAGCTCACTGGCTCTTTCATGCATAACTCATATTGGATTCCGATTTATATGTTGAGTGTTTTATTATCCAATACAACTTTATTTATTTTAAAAAAAATAGGTGGCACAGTTTATACCAAACGGATTGATTCGGATTGGGAATTATTTTAACGGCCAATAACAAGACGGATGATTCCTATAGGCTTAACATTTCAAATTAAATAGATTTGATTCCAAACGGATTGGTCGCGATAGATCTTTTTCAGTGAAACTCGTTCGTTGAGTGGCACACGTTGAATGACCAATAACAGGACACCGTAGACTTTGAACCAAAATTTCATTATATACTGATGACACCTATGAGCTTAACCCTACAGGGCGCAATGATTTATATATGAATCGTTTCGGTTTTCATCGGTTTACTTTGTACGACAAGTGTTATATACAAAATGGTTGCTTGGTTTGTATTAAGGGGATTCCCCTTTATTGAATTTATTTTCTCTTTTCAATAAAATTTGGACTTGGTTGTGAGTAAAGCAGTGTGATGTGACGAGCCTTGTTATAAATATTATAAGTAATTTCTGGTAGATTTGTTTTCTTATAATAAATAAGTCGATATTATGGTGTTGTGTGGCCTAGTTCTGTAGTTTTATCGAGAATTGTATGTACAGTGATTCTGTACTGATTCATGTATGAATCACCGCACATTTTTGGTAAAAAAAATTATAATAATGATGAATTATAGTGCGCTTTCAAAACTGTGTTTGTCAATGTCAACCTTATTTCCGTTTTTCTTCTTCTAAGCGTGGTCTATTTTTTACTTTAGTTGTCCCTTATTTATAAACATGGAACCAAAATTATAGATGTACAGAGTATGAAAAGCGACGAATTATTTAATTTTAGCGATGACGATGAACCATGTGTTGCTTCTGCTGAAGTATAAGACAAAGATGAAGTAATTGTTGCTTCTGAAAAGATATTAGAAAACCTGATCCTGAAAAAAATCATAATCAGGAACCTTTAACATCTGATGTAGCTTCAATCATAAACCTGCCAAAATCAAACAAAACTGCTCCTAAAGTTTATAAATCAAAAGAATTGCAATACAAAAGACGATGAAGATTTAGAAACCCCATTTCAGTTCTTCAGATTTTTTTTTTCGACGACAATCTGCTTCGCAAAATTAATGAAGAAAGCATGAAGTACAGTTGTTCTAAGAACAGTGGAAACCAATTCAATTTGTCTAAAAATGACAAAATCGTTTGCCTTATGTCTTCGGTTTGCACGCATTCGAACATACGAATGTATTGGAACGAAAATGTTGGTGAAATTCAATTACAAAAAGATTTTCGCAAAAATACGATCGAATTTACATTTTAACAATAATTTTGTGAAAACGAACGATAAACTGCACAAGCTACGACCGGTGATAGAAACGCTTTCATCAAAATTTTTAAAGGTCCCCATGGAGGAAATGTTGTCAATCGACGAGTAAATATGCGCCACAAAAGCTCGCCACCATCTAAAGAAAATTATTTGTTTTATAAGGAATTTCCGGAGTTTGCTACAAATTACCGCTAGTAGTAATGTAGTGCTTCGGCTTGCTCGATACAGACGTCTGTGCCCGTAGTAGGATATTTAGACAAAGATGGTGTACACGCTTTTGGAACTGTTAGACGCAACAGAATACCTTCGTGTAAAATTCTAACCGAAACGGAAACGAAAAAATTTAAACGAGAAACCTCCGATGATGATCGGACTCGTATGTCTGTGATTTTTAGGGAAGAGATATGTGCAATGTATATTGGAAGGATAACAAAGCATTGTAAGCAAAACAACGGACATATGGAAGG
This sequence comes from Nephrotoma guestfalica, assembly GCA_963691935.1. Lineage (NCBI taxonomy): Eukaryota > Metazoa > Arthropoda > Insecta > Diptera > Tipulidae > Nephrotoma > Nephrotoma guestfalica. The sequence continues at coordinate 257,807,163 of OY829914.1, forward strand.
GGTTGATTTACTTGATAGCCTGATAGGTCGGTGCAAAATAAAAATGAGATCACGAAAATGGTTTACTCTTTTACCATTTGTTAGATATCAGCATTATAAGTGCTTGGCTTCTACACAGAAAAACCAATAAGGGCCAACTTATGAAATTAGTCGATTTTAGAATCGAATTAGCTCGAACCATACTGACATACTATTACTACATACTAATAGTTGCACCTACCCTTGCAAAATGGGGAAGACCATCCGAGATACAACGGGAATATGGAGAGAAAAAGATAATACAAACCACTTTCCCGTTTAGAATGAAACCCGGTGGTGTTGTAAAAACCCAAGCTGTAATGCTCAAATATATGTAGTTTGTGAAAAATGCGACACGGCTTTATGCTTCAAGAAAACCCAAAATTGTTTCAAAATATTTCAAAAACATTTTTTTTATCTTATTGCGCACTGATTCATCGAATTTTCTTTTACATAAAAAACAATGAAATACAGAAAAACAATTTTTTATGATTTTTCCGAACTTTGATTTCCAATTTCTAATTCTTCGCCATTTATTTTTTTTTTTTGAGAAAAAACATCGCGCACTGTAGGGTTAACCTTGCAAACGGCATCAGTGACATTCCAAAACGGATTGACGTCGGAAGATTTTTATGTACAAGTTGTTTAGTGCACTCATGAAGTCTGAGTGGAACACTTTTAATGGTCATTAAAATCGTAGTGAGAGTAAATAATGCAAAAATCAGTAGGACTGGAGAAAATACACCGCACAACTCCTCGTACCTCACCAACAATATGAAATATTGCTCATTAACGTAAACGTCAAGTGATAAAACGTGGATTAACTCACCGATGTTATTTTGCAATAACTTAAATGGAATTTTTTGGCGGAATCTTTTGGTGCTGCATTTGTCTCTACTGCCTTTTGATATTTTACTGTCTGGCCATAACAGATTTTTTTCCTTCTAACCAGTTTTTACCAGTTTCTTTACGAATCGATATAAATTGGAAATTAAACAAATTAACAACTTTATAAAATTTAATATTATAAATTTATTTTAATAATAATTTTTCTCGACCACAAATTATTAATTCGTGCACGACGAATGCTTTGTACTTCAGGAAAAAAATTAAAACGTGGCGATGAACAAATCTAAGTCGAAAATGTTCCTAATTTGTCAGTCGTATTCCAAACTATGGTTGAATTCCTCTCATTTGTATGTCTCTTTCGTATTTAACGTATTTCCATTGCCAGTATGTTTCGTATCTAGTTTGTCTTAGGCTGTGTACCAATAGTCGGGTAAAAGCCAATATTAAACCTCTATGGTAAACTGATCTGTACTAAAATCGATTTCTACCATAGTAAACGATTTACCCGACTATTGGTACGCAGCCTTAGTATGTTAATTGATAGTCGTCTTTGTTTTTTATTAAAATTTGTTTCCTAATTTAGCTCAAGTTTTATTTTTATTTACTAATTGATTTTTAATTTCAATAAAATGATTTCCAATGAAATGGTTTCCAATAAAATGATTGCGATTCTTTTAGTACGAATTTCCTTTTTTTTACTTTAAGAGTTGAACATTTCCGTCTCTAACACAATATTTCGTCTCTTCTAGAGACGGAAACGTCGTAATGGCCGAAAATTGTTTTACGGAATATATACCACAAATAATTGCCATCTAGGGACAATAAAATAATTTAAATTTAATCATCATTACGGCGCAAAATAATTAGGTTAAAGAAACATTGTGTTTGTCAAAATGAGTACTTTATAGCCTTAAACAGTAAAATTATCAAAGCAACCTTCGATTTCGGTACCAAAGTAGAAAAAATATTTCCCTTTGGCATTTAATTTTCTTGGTCTACTGCGATTTAAATGATTTGTATTTTATTTCCAGTAATGCGACTTTTTCGGTATTTGTGCAAGTATTTTTTAAATCTTCAAAAATATTCATTGGGCCGAATTTTTCGTAAAGTCAATGTAGAACAATTATCCCTAATTAAAATTTGAATACGCTAATTTCTAAATCAGTAGAATTAAAAGGGCGTAAGTCTAACATGTGTAGTATTCAGAAGAGCGAAAATAAAATTCAAATTTTTCTGGGAAATCGGAGAATTTTAAATTAGCCTAACTTTTGTTAATACCTGATAGGTAAGCTTCTTACTAATTTTTTCTGCAAATTTTGAGATTTCAACTGTATGTTCCTGTGAGTTATAAGGCAACTAGTAAGTTAAGTCCTTTTCACTCTATTTCATTCATATTATGTTTAAACATAACTCAGTTAGGCCCTTTTAAGAAATGGTTTTATTGATTCCTAATGTGTGTAAGTCAAGTTACGTCTTTTTAAAACAATAATAACAGGAATGTGGGTCGCAACAACTGTATACAAACGACTGGATTCATCTAATTTTGCAGCCAATTTGTCCTTTTATTTCAATTTGTAAGCATCATCTGCAAGTTGATGATGAAGACTTTGCTGCGAAATGTAATGCTCCTTCCTCCAACTCCATCACACAAATCTATTTTTTTTCAACGTATTACATGTGTGACATGTATCAGTTTTGGGTTTTTTAAATTTAAGATTCATATCGTTGAAACCTGATCGTTTTCCCCGCAAATCTTGTAATGAGATGAATCCTGGTTCGTTAAAAAGCTTTTGTGACAGCACCCGAATAAACTTTTCTGTTTCCCATAAGCTTAGTCTGAAACATTTTTGGCACACTTCAATCCTTTGTCCATTTTTCTTTAAAAAGTATTTACATGAAAATCTCCGGGTTTTCCGAGAATCGATTTTTTTATATTTTGTATCGATAATATCGATCAGGCCTCCAACAAAGCTGACACGTAAATTATACTCCTTTAGCGCCCAGTATTCGTTAAAAATCAACTTTTGGTGTGTCTATTCTATTTTGGAAATACATTTTTTGCGACAACTGGAGTGGTGTACATTCTCTACTTCCTATTGAAATACCTTTTCTAGTTATAAAGTGTTCACCACAATTTCGTTTCAGTTTCCAAATTGTTGGTCATGTTTTTCGCCAATTAAAGAGCTATTGGTTTCAAAATCTAAGAGTTTCGTTCAGTCATCATTCTCGTTATTATTATTCACGAAATCCATTTGATTTTGTTGAACTAAGTTTTCAGACGATAGTTAATGATTATGTGTACTACAACTTGGCTGAATATTAGGTCCCAATTCGGTTTGCTGATCCAATTTAGTTGGTTCCGATAAAGCTGATGGACACTGCGCCTGCTCTACTAAATAAGTATAGTTTGAGCCAACTCATTAATCTCAGAACCAATTTCAACTGGATTTTATAATACTGACGGACCTACTATGACTAATTCGCTGACTTCATGTAGATTTTTTTCTTAAAACAAATTTTTCCGCCATTTCCACCATTGCTTTCGATCGCAGAGACATGTTAACGCACGCAAACGTATTAAACACTAACGCTATTTAACGCCGAAATGCATAAATTTAATAAACACATTTTTATTAGATTTCATAGAAATGCGCGTAAAATATTTCCTAACTTTATCCTAAGCTAAAAAAAATTAAGGAAAGGTTTGTGTAGTAGTAAATATACATCAAAAAACAAACATTTAGGCGAAGCTAGTTAAATATGCAATTTTGAATAATTGGTTTTACTGATAAATTTAAAATTTCAAAAACTAGGTGTTTTCACTTTGTACTAGACCCAATCCAACTAGAAAACATGAGTTTTCCGGAAAAATAAGGGGAACACTGAGTTTAATATTCAAAAGTTGGAGTTGTAAATCCGTCTATCCTAAGATACTTCTGAAAGATAACAACTCTTGGGATAGGTGTTTTCACTTTGTACAAGATCCAATCCATCTAGAAAACATGAGTTTTCTGGAAAAATTAGGGGAACACTGCGTTAAATATTCAAAAGTTTTAGAGGAAAAAATTGAAGTAAAAAGCCTCTGTTCTAAGATACTTCTAAGAGGTTACGGCTCTTAAGATAGGTGTTTTCACTTTGCACTAGACCAAATCCAACTAGAAAACATTAGTTTTTCGGAAAAAATAGGGGAACACTGGGTTTAATATTCAAAAGTTGTAGTTGTAAAAACCCTCTATCCTAAGATACTTTTAAGAGGTTACAACTCTTGGGATAGGTGTTTTCGCTTTGTACTAGACCCAATTCAACTAGAAAATATGAGTTTTCCAGAAAAATTAGGGGAACACTGGGTTCAATATTCAAAAGTTGTAGAGGCAAAAATTGAAGTAAAAACCCTCTGTCCGAAGACACTTCTAAGCGGATACAACTCTTGGGATAGGTGTTTTCACTTTGTACTAGACCCAATCAAACTATAAAACATGAGTTTTCCGGAAAAATTAGGGGAGCACTGAGTTGAATATTCAAAAGTTGTAATTGTAAAAACCCTCTGTCCTAAGATACTTCTAAGAGGTTACAACTCTTGGGATAGGTGTTTTCGCTTTTTTCTAGACCCAATCCAACTAGAAAACATGAGTTTTCTGGAAAAATTAGGGGAACACTGGGTTTAATATTCAAAAATTGTAGTTGTAAAAACCCTCTATCCTAAGATACTTTTAAGAGGTTACAACTCTTGCGATTGGTGTTTTCACTTTGTATTAAGACCCAATCTAACCAGAAAACATGAGTTTTCCGGAAAAATTAGGGGAACACTGGGTCTAATATTCAAAAGTTGTAGTTGTAAAACCCTCTGTCCTAAGATACTTCTAAGAGGTTACAACTCTTGAGATAGGTGTTTTCACATTGTACTAGACCCAATCCAACTAAAAAACATGAGTTTTCCGGAAAAATTAGGGGAACACTGAGTTTAATATTCAAAAGTTGTAATTGTAAAAACCCTCTATCCTAAGATACTCCTAAGAGGTTACGGCTCTTGAGATAGGTGTTTTCACATTGTACTAGACCCAATCCAACTAAAAAACATGAGTTTTCTGGAAAACTTAGGGGAACACTGAGTTTAATATTCAAAAGTTGTAGTTGTAAATCCCTCTATGCTATGACTCTTCTGAAAGATAACAACTCTTGGGATAGGTGTTTTCACTTTGTACTAGACCCAAATCCAACTAGATTTATAATGGGCTTAACTTTAGACTTACGCCCTTTTATTAATTGACTTTTTGAAACAAAAACTAAATTATTGCATTTTATTCACGTTGGTGCATCAATTTTACGGATTTAAAAAAAATAGATTTTTTCCAGATATGCCCTTTTTATTCTTGTACCACTAGCCCAAAATGAATTATGCCCTTTCTATTATTACGTTTATTTCGTGAACTATTGATAATAAAAATATAACGGTTAGCTTAAAATATAAGTTACAGTGAAATCTCTTCAATTATTAAATAAAGTAAAACAGGGCATAACTCGACTTACGCCCTTTTAATTATCGACCACAGAAATATTAATGATGCTTTCTTAAAAGTTTGAAAAATGGACTGCAGCCACCAGGCAATAATCACTTAAACTTCGATAGATTATTTTTAGGTAAAATTAGTAATATCAGTCTTACTAATTTTATTTAAATTTTTTGGGTTGGTGTGCTATTTCACTGCCCATTTGCACCTTCCAGTATACTTAGTGCCTATAATTATTTAAGTTTTATCGCGTAGCTTAACAAACTTAATTATCAAATAATTTTTATGAACGATAATTTTTCTTTCGTTTCAGGTAATTTACGAGGGTCTTATGAATGTATAAAATAATGGGGATTACCAAATGTATTAAAAATATCGATGATATGCGGCGTGCAATCAAGGCAGTGACATTTACTACGGTAAGAAAATAATTTCGTTTTCGGAAAAGCCGTTAAAGTAATAACTGCTAGTGCCTAAAAAGCCTGTCCTTACAAAATTTAACCGACAAACCGAGAAGTGAAAATTTTGGTGCTTAATATTCATTTAAACAAATTTGCAAATCATTTTACGAAAAGCACTGCTAGTCGACGGAGAAAAGCTAATCCTATTTCTCTTGGCGCACAAATTTATATCTGCAAACCAAAACATTGAACCTAATCTAGTTAAGTTATAATATTATTTATTATTGTTTGTTGTCGTATCCTTGCAGCTCTCCTTCTCTCTCTCTATATATCTGTCTGTGTATAAGATACAGTTACCGTATAGCGTTATAAAATTATTGTTTGTCTCGAAGAGTTAGAAAAAAGATTTTATATAACGGCAATGGAAAAACTTGTAAAAATCCATAAAAACCGAAACCGACGGAAAAATTAAATTCGTTTCGGTTTCATTTAATCCTGTTTCTCCTAGCTACATTTTTCGGAAAAAATATTGTTTAGCTTTTTAAATACTTTATGTAGATGTATTATTATTATTATTCAGTTTGTTGAATATTTAATGTAAAAAATAAATCCTACATTATAATAATATTATCCTTATACAAAAAAAATACGACGAGGAGTAGTACTTGGTTTGGTTGGTATACTTGCAAATGTTAGATCCTATTAAAAAAGGATGAGCAACAATAATACGAAACCTTATTTTTATTTTATTTTGGGAGTATTACACTCCGGGTATATAATACGGTTTTGGTTGTTCTCTCCTCGAGCAAATTGCACATTGTGCGAGTTCTGTGCGGGGCTGGTATAAAATTAAATATTTAATTGTATTTTAAGGATATATTTACCACACACACCAAATCCTTAACTCCTATGTACCTGTGTACGGCTACATAGCACATAAAAGTGTTAAATGAGGGATTTATTGTATGTAATTATGATTTTATCATTATTTTTGATTACATTTCAAATGAGAGTTTACCTTTTTTGTGTGTTTTTATGCCAAAGATTAAAAAAAAAATCCTTTATTGTAAATCCCGGTATGCATGTATGCGGAGACCGAGAAAGGATGTGAAATTTTATTATAACCTAGTTTAGATAATTTTTTTTGTCGTACAAGTTGTTTCTACCTACTTACTTATTTTATTATTTGTTTGCTCATTAAATTGTTATTAAAAGGCAGAAAGTTCTGGGTTTTGTTTGCATAATTTTGTATTGTGTTGCCAGGCATATTGTGTAATTTAGCACACGATGTACCTACAAAATATTTAAGAACCATTAAATTATGTATACAAGTATAAATTTATTGTCGGGTCGTTAGATCAGAATATAATCATGATTGCACACGCAGAAAGCACAACCGGGAATATTCTCTGCCTACCTGATTATCAATGTTGGTTTCGATAAATTATTGTTCCACTGTTTGGTGTAGCTGCACAAAATGACGAAAAGTGATATTCACCCCGATCACATTAAGTGTATTTGAGAATTTATTTTAACAAGAAGGGCCCATGAAATTTTCCATAGATTTTTCCATAGATTAAAATTATATACGTATACAAATCCAATTGGACTTCTGCTAATTCCAATTGAAATTTTAAAGCCTTTCATGTACGAGTATATCTGTGGCAAAAAGGTAAAACAGGTTATTTCAATTTTACTCATTTTTCAGAATAGTGGGAAAAGTTTTAAAATTTTTTTTTTTTTTATTTTCTGAAAATTGAGGAGGTGGGCTGTTTTGCAAAAGTGTTGGGTACTGAGAATTTATTGAAACAATTATGAAAATTAAGAAAAATGTGATTAGGTTGATTTAGATTATTATTTTGTTCATAACAACTTATCTTATCCCAGATAAGCGTTTTATCTAAATTTTTTGATTACATTTTTGTCAAGTCAATGAAGTTAGCCCGAGCCCGAATTTTATGGTGGGTTTCTTGGATAAGTGTAGGCACCCCGAAAAAGTGTAAATAGATTAAAAAATGTCGCACCATCCCGAAAAAAAATTCACGCATGCGATAAACAAACAATATAGAAAATTAATATTAATGTAAAAAAAATTACTGGTCTAAATTTTTTTTTTTATTTTATTTAACCCAAATAGCGATAATTTGAGTAGTTACTAGGGGAGATAAAGCCACCAAGCGGCATACACGGCCCGATAGGCCAATGTACTAACTAAGATGTGTAAACTATTCTATATTCATATCAGGTGGAAATAACCTTTGTTTTAATTCATTAACCGCAAAGCGATTTTTTGTGTAGTTATCATGGGCCAACATTAAATTCTGTACCGAAATACCTAGAGATAAAGCCACCAAGCAGCATACACGGCCCATTTTAAATGGGATGCTTAATCAGCACTCTCTTGTCACTACAGATTTGAATTGAGGAAAATGTTTGATTCTGAATTTAAAATTTGATGTTATTAAAACCGGGGAGTGGTCAGATGATAGTTTGTAGCATGTTTTGGCCGTAACATAAGTTCTAGCAATACTCTTTGTTACACAGAAGTCGATTTAATCAGGAATTTTTCATCTATCGGTTGGCCAATATGTTGGTCAGCTGCTTACGTTTTGGTGGTGTTAATCGAGTGCCCTATTGGATGTGTTTTGAGTTAAAATCTCCTCCTGCAAGCAATTTATTTCCCAAGGTTTTGAAATAGTTTGCAAATTGTTGCTTTTTAATTGAATATTTCGGTGGACAGTAAGCTGCAGATATGGTGAAGTATCGGAGCATTCTTCTAAGCAGATGCTAGTTGCCTGTAAATGTTCCTCGCGATATTTTTCCAGTTCATGGTGTCTTATTCTATCTCTAATAATAATTGCTGATCCCCCACGAGGTTTCCCGTTAGGGTGCTGGGTATTGTAAATCTTATAATCCTTAAATTGTACAGAGCTCATTTGTGTAAAAAGTGTCTCAGCGACCATTATGATGTCAATGTTGTGTTCATTAAGAAAATGCTGTACTTCTAATTTATGTTGCGCTAGCCTTATGTTGATTGTTCGTTAGCAGTTGCTTCGGGATAGTCATGTTTTGCAGCAATTTGTTCATTGTTTCGTTGAGGGAATTTATCATTTTTTAGATTCTCTGATCATCATTCTGCGGTTTATTTGCTTTATTTCGCATGAATAATGGTTGCAGAAATCATTTTCTCATTGTTTGAGCGTTTATGTATTTGATTGATAGCTCGTTGCTCAATTCGTTACCTTGGTGTCATTTTTTTCCTTAACTCCTTATACACAATGCATCCTCTGTAATTAGCGGTATGGTTTTCCCCACAATTGCTGCACTTCTTTACTTCAGGTTTGGTTTTGTCTAAATCACACTCGCTAGTTTTGTGCATGTTGCCGCATATCAGCCTGCAGTTTGCAATAGTTTCGAGAATGCCCAAATTCTTGGCAATTGGTGCATTGTAAGGCTGACTTACATTTGTGTGACTCTTCCACTACCACCCTTCTATACAACAAGATATCTTATGTTGTAGATTTCGTGTGTCCCTTTGGTTTTTGCTGCTTCAGGTTCCAGCTCAGTTTCGAGGGATTTTCTCACAATTAATAATGTTGATAACGCTTCTTATATTGAAGCCTTGGTAGTGAGTTCCTCACGTATCTCTTGTGACAGATGACCCGGTTCGTTTTATTCCTACTGTTAGTCCTCTCGAACTTTTTAATCTGTATGTGTAAATCTGCTTCTAATATGGCAACAATTTTGCGATATGCCTCGATGCGCAACGCTTGAATTCTGGTTTCACGGATATTGCCTTGTTAATTTGGAGCAATGAAAATCTCTCCACCTGTTTTTAAAATCAGCTACTAATTGTTGAGATGGCGCTTCTCGAAGATATAGTGATGGTGGTCGGTTTTTTGGTGCCCTCACCTCTTCTCGAGTTTCCTCCTCGTGATTACTTTTATGTCCACACAGAGGTTGGAAACGGTTACCAGTTGTTGTTTTGTTGCAGTTTAGACTAGAGACTTGGGATTACATTTACGTTTGGATGTTACGATTATGTAACGTTCCATACATATTTACATTAATGAAGATGGTTCTGCGTGGACCGGAACAAATGGTAGTCCAATGGTGCAAGGTCAGGACTATATGGTGGGTGCATCAAAACTTCCCAGCCAAGCCTCTCAGTTTCTGCCGGGTCACCAATGATGTGTGTGGCCTAGCGTTATCATGAGCGTTATCAATCCATTTCAGCAGCGTTTCGCAGATATAAATCCGGTCCATTAAAGTTTTAACTGTAAATTCATGTGGTACCCAAACGTCAAGCTTTTTTGTATCCAGCCATTTTCAAATGATTTAAAACTGTTTTGTGATCCATATTTAGTTCTTTGCCAATTGCATGGCTGCTTATATGCCGGTCTTCTTCAATTTTCTGCATGATTTCATCGACTTTTCCAGGGGTTGGTCGACCAGAGCGAGGTGCATCTTGGACATCCATATTTATAGACAGCACAAATTTGTTCGCAAGCTAAAGCCGCGTTTTTACCTTTGTCGTAATAAAATTGTAAAATATATCGAATTTTTTCATTACTTATATCCATGTTTAAAATGTTGTAACTTTTTATTCACGTCACCGATTTGTTGTCAAAGTACATGTTTTGTACGTCAAAGTACAGGTTAAAATGTCATCTTTCAAACGCACATAAAAATTTTCCGATAAGATCACTGGGTACTGAGATATATGAATGTAAAGCCATCTACCAGGAAAAAGGCCACGAACTTTTTCCCCTACCTAATTTTTTGAAGGTAATGCTCTTCTAATTATTAATATTTTATTTATTTTTTACTGCACTTGACGATTTTACGTCCGTACCTCGCAACGATTTAAATCGAATTGCTAAATTAGTAAATTTGTATTTCATTTGGTATAGGAGAAGCTTCATCATTAATTCATTAAACCGCGGCATACAAGGATGTACCGATTTAAAATTATCGAGGTTGAATTGACTATGAACATCACACCACCTCAAACATTAGGATTGTTTAAAAGTAAAAATTGAGCCTACTTCACTTCAGTAAGTAACTGTAAGTAACTATTCAGTGCTACTAAGAGGGTTGCCGTGTAGCACCTGCATACAACGGTACACATCTAAACGGAGAATAGAGCAAGAAATCAAATTTTGTCTTTAGAAAGCCATAAGTTTTGTAATTTCGTTTTTAATCTGGCAATAAATAACAAAACTTTGGAAGATGTTGGGTCACTGTACTGGTCGATGTACGTTTTTCTGTGATAAAATGGAAGCGAGTAAAGATAATATTGCATGCAGTGACACCAATAAACCGGTGGGCGTTGATTGCTTTACACTGTTGTTTGATACACAAAATACTAATTTATAGAGAGTAATAACCTCAACATTTGAAGGAGAGGGTGGATCAAAAAAACACCTTCGACTTAATAAAATTCTGTTTAAATTATTTTGTTCCCTTTTGTCATTGTTTAAATAAGACACCCAACTTCCGTGATCTTAATCACAAAATACTATTAGACCATAACATTATTACCAATAATATATCCCGTAATAATTTTTTATCGCATATCTCGCGCGCATGCAATGCGGCTGCTATGACCGAAAAGCACACAAACAATCTCCGTCCTACTGTATTTACGGTTGTACGAGTACACAAAATGATTTATTGGTAACAATATTTTCCAAAGTCTATTATAAACGGTTTGACGATTTTTTGTGCTTCGCCTTTATCTCGAAATCTATGTTTTCCGCTCGCTATACCATTTCGCGTTTCTTTTTTAAAATTTTTATTCCTTCTGCTAAGCGGAGCTCTTTTTATTGTGTAAGCGCCACACCACAAAAAAAAAAGTTTATTCCGCAAGTAAAGGAAAAGCTGATTTGAAATGTATTTCGGTTTGTGATAAAAGATAAGAGAGCGAACAAAATTATATTTAGTTACCTATAAACGGAAAACCTACACGAAAAATACCTTTGATACCAGGGTACATTTTGACATCATTCATATTATTATACCTGAGACCGAGAATGTTATTTTACCGTAAAATGTAAGGCAGAAAAAACATTTTCGTTTTTTGATTTTATCGAACTCAAATAGTACAAGAAATGTATAAGTACGCCTAAATGATGTTCCTCCCATTAACCTTATTATTCTAATTAAATTTTTTTTTTGGTTTGTATTCCGTTTTTATTTGGGTAAAAACACAGAAACCAGAAAAAGGTCATTTTAATCACATTTTCCAGTTGTTGTAACTCTTCGGTTCTGTACATGGACATTTTTTATACGAACAAATCAAAAATAATTTGATCCAACTTTACATGCGAAACCATAAATAAATCGGAATTATATTTATTTAGGGAAGGGAGGTAAACGAACAGATTGGATTACAGACAGAATTTTGTTGTTCGTCCGATATAATTGACCGTCTGGCGTAAGGTATTGATTTTAATTTTTTTTTTTGTTTCGTTAATTTATTGAGGGGCACACGATTCGATCACCTAGGGTTACAATTTTGATTAAATTCCATTTGACATTGTAATTTGATATTGTTTTGAGCGTATTCGTTTCGAATTTTTGTTGTCATATTTTTTGCTTTTTTGTGAATTTGGAGTAACACTGTAATCGTAAAATTTGCTTTATATCCGAATTATTGACACCACCAACCAACCATATTTGATAATAATCGATATGTTTAGTCAGCGGCGGACCCCCTGCACCCACTTATGTAAACGGCAATGTTACATAAGTTAGAGTGAAATAAAATTTAGTTCATTGAATTGAAAATTTGCTTACAAAAATCTGTCCAATCAAATGGGCCATGACATTTTCTAAATAGAGAGCATTTTGAACAAACTCGGAGGTTTGTGTCCTAACTAAGTATTAAAACCACCCAGAGAAGTATTACAGAATAATTTTTTGACATTTTTAGAACAAAAAACGAGAAATCAACTTCAGTGTTGATTTCGTCAATACCAGTATATGTGGCCAATTAGGAATGTCGCGCGCCCGTATGCGGTTAATTATGAAAGTCGATTATTAAAAGTCAGTTTATTAAATGTCGCTTATTAATTGAATGTCACACGGTTGAATGTCGCGGATTAATATCGTGAATGTGTCGATGATTCTAGTATCAATTATTTTGCGAGTAATTGAGTTGCTACAGTACCCCGCTCCTAGTTTGAAAAACGATCAAAAGCGAGGAGTGTATTGTTTAGGCTATGTTTCGTACGGATTTTCCTGTTCTCTTTGTTATTAGAAATAGCAAAGTATCTACGTAATCGACGAATGACTTTATATAGACCTTCGTATGGGGGTTGCAGTCCGGTGCAAATCGTATCCGTATTCGTGGGGATAAGATTTTGCATGGTTGTGCGTAATTGGTCAACGACTATGTCGGTTGAAGTTGGAGGCGAAAGAGAATTTTCGGAAAGACCATTTTGGCTGATGAGCACTTGAAATCTTCTTTAACCATAGCTCGAATTCAAGTAATACGATTGGAATTTCGAATCTCTAATGAATCGTGTTTTCTTAGGCCTTGAGAGCAGCTTTAAGCTGTCGATGAAATCGTTCGATCATGTTATCGGCTTGAGGATGATACGCAGTCGTGGTATTTGATGAAACCAAGGAGTTCCATTAATTCGACGAACAATTTTGATTCGAATTGCGTACCTTGGTCGGTGGTTATAGTTTGCGGAACACCGAACCGTGCATATATAACGCTTTGCGCCATCGAGTGAATCGGTCGACACAGTTTATAGATAAGTATACCCATTGGATTATGGAAGCGGACCAATTATATCCAAATGCTTGTGTTTGAATCGGCCTGGTGGAATTTCGAATCGTCCAATCGGCATCCTTGTATGTTGTTGGACTTTCGATCGCTCGCACGATAAACAAGCTTGTGCCTGAAATGTTTTATAACGCGCCGACTATTTTACGCTGTAACGGGTCTGTGGTATATGGCCGATTCGCGCCTGTCGATATTTCGCAGTATATTTCCATGCCGGGCAATTTAAAAAGCTCTAGATTATAAGTCGAACTAGCGTGAAATTAATTTCTGCCAGAATGTAATTTGTGAAGTTCTAAGTCTGCCTTTTACTGATAGTCGAAGATCATTTCGACTGATTCGATTATCGTTTGTTCGTTCGATGTTGCGGTTTCGTTGTCTATCATGTACCGTTAACATGTCGAAAATCCGTGGTAAATTGACTGATATAATCCAAATCCCTCGCTTGTCGTGGATTACGTTCAGTTTTAGGCTGAGTTGCTCTAGTCAGAGGTTTATGATTGGTGTAAATAGTGAAGTCCCAATCTTTAATGAAATATCTAAAATGTGTAATCGAGAGATAGATCGCGAGTAATTCCCTATCGAATGCGGAAGATTTTCGTTCGGTATTAGTGAGTTTTTTCGAATAGAATCCCAAGGTTCCCAAAAGTCGTTATTGTATTGCAGTAAAACTGTACTTCGCGTTGTTCAGCAGATGTGTCAATAACGTGACTGTACCCAATTCCGGTTTTAATTTCGTAAATGCGTGTTGGAATTCGGCGGGCCAAGATAAGTTTTTCGGTGTCTTGGGCTTCTTTAGTAGAGCAACCATGTGTTCGTTGATTGGGGCGAGTCTTTTAGCTAGTTTCGGTCTAAACCGATGGTAATAATTTACCATGTCGATAAATTGTTTAATACGTTTGATCTTGGTGGGGGGTGGGAATTCCGCTAATTCGTTCTTTCGACGGCAGAATACCATTCGGCGTGATCGTGTGGCTGAGGAAATCGAGAGAGTGCGAACCAAAAACGCATTTAGAACTTTTAGTATTGATACCACACTTATCGAGATGTTTAACAAATTGTTCGAGATGTAGATTTAAGTTGTTCCTCATTTTTGATGCAACAAGGATGAATATATACGTGAACGCGAAGTATAAATCACGCCTGACTTCGTTGACAAATTTCTGAAACGTTTGAGAGGCGTTTCTTAAACCAAATGGCATAGTGTAAATTCGAAAAGGTCAAATGCGGTCGTAATTGCCATTTTGTGTACATCCTCGGATGCCACGGGAATTAAATGATAGGCTCTGACGTGATCGATTTTGGAGAAGCTCGAGCATCCATGTAAACTCATGGAGAAATTTTTGCTGTGTAGTATCGGGTAACGATCCGGTATCGTCACGGAATTAAGTCGGCGGTGGTCTCCACACGGTCTCCAATCATTATCTTTATTTCGTACCATATGAAGATGGCACGAGACGGGAAATGCCAATGCGCGGAAAATCGTTAATTCTACCATATTTTGTTCTACCACGGAACCACGGTATGTTTAACGGGTAAATCGCAGTTTATTTCGACTGTTAGGGAAGGAAACTTTCTTAGTAGCCGATTATAATGATTATCAATCGTAAAATGTATCGCAGTGGGAGTATTGACCCTGATAGACGTGGTATTGATTGACAGCTGAGTCGCTGAATCAATCAGCCGTTTTCGTTTGATATCTACTAAGAGAGCGAATTTATCGAGGAAATCAGTCAATGATCGGACGATTTATATCAGCTTAAACGAAAGCATGAGTGAATGAGCGCTTAAGTCCGAAATTAACCTAAATCAAATTCAATAATAATGATGACGTATCGTGACGTTTGACAGGGAACACCGAAAGGTCAGCTCCCGTGTCGATAAAATAATTCAGATTATTATTCGTATCGTGAACCAAAAATCGTATATTCCTATTATTTAATTCATTTGTGCTGTGTGACTTAATCGTTTTTTGATTTATCGATTTGTGTTTGAGAGAATGTATCAAAATTTGCATGGTACCAGCATACGCCTAGTATCTCGAAGTCATGTGATCGAGAATTACTTCGTGGTCGCAGAGCGAGGTCGTGAACGCGGCCTAATTCGTTGCGTCGCGAACCGATTATTTTGATAAGTCAATCGACTGCGGTTACGGAATGACATTTATCGTATTATAGTTTCGAATTTGTTAATTCGATCCTCGAGTGATATTGCAGCTGTAGACGTTGACGGTATCGCTTGTCTTGATTCGCTTGATTTGATTGGAATGCGGCGATGGAGGCTTTTTATAAGTTTTGTGTCTCATACCTGTTGTTGACCACTTCCTTCGGTCTGATTGGCCCAATCGTTCTATCAACGTCCGCTTGATGATGTTTTTTTCTCTTAAAAGTGTAAAAAAGAGAAAAATATTTTTTTATGGTTTCTGTTTTTGACATTTTTAGAACAAAAACCGAGAAATCAACTTCAGTGTTGATTTCATCAATGCCAGTATATGTAGCCAATTATGAGTGTCGTGCGCTCGTGTGCGGTTAATTAGGAAAGTCGATCGCGTATTAATTTGGTAAATGCGCCGATGATTGTGGTACGAGTATCAATGTTCAAAAGTATTCCCATCCTAAATTCAGAAGTGGTGTATGACTTAATGGTTCCCAAGTATGAGATTAATTTTTTCGATCAGTTAGGTGTCTGTACCGGGTCGATTTCCATGGTGGTAATAAATCTTTCATATCCTTATTATGGTATGTGTAAAGAGGGTGTATATTTGGGACCGGCATTATCTGGAACACATATTTAGTCCTGGCTATATATCCCAATCAACCAATCAAATTATTCGCAAAATTGAGGCTCTCTTATGTTAATTTTAATATTATAGACAGCAAAAGCTTGGGGAATTGGTTTGAAATACTTTTTAGGAAGCGGATACACCTAGTGGACATACCTAGGATATTCATGATAGTGAATGAATTACGGAACTAACCTTAAAAGATCCGATTATTAAAAACGTATCATATTTTATTAAATATGGTTGGCCTAACGTTTTTTTTACTTTAGAAATGGATTGGTTTTGTTATTTTGAAAAAGTGCGTGTAGTTATACAAGCTAAAGTCCTAGATTTACTACACCAAGGATACTGGAGAATAGTACAAATGACGCAAATGGTAAGGCGTTATTACTTGCACATTAACTTCGCCGGACCATTTTGCGGTAGTTACTGGCTGGAGTGTGTAGATACGTTTTCACGTATATCCTACCTCGTTAGCTTAAATCACAACACCTCTGAAGCCGAAATGCTATCATTGAGATCTATTTTTCACTGGATAGTGGAATTGGAAATTACCGGCAAAATTGTGGCAGACAACCATAGAATATTTATAGCAGCGATGCTAGGTAACAGGTCAGAACAACCAGAGTTGTGAGCTGAAATTATTTCAAAGTTTAAACCAAATTATTATGTTTGGGTAAAGAACTTCGTTCGAGTTGACAGATGGATACGAGGTCAAATAAGATCGTGTATAGGTAAAATGATGTATTTGGTTAACACACAAATCAAATACGTAGTAGATATGAGGCCACCACACCCCATTAGAATATCAAGATTAACTAACAGCACAACGACATTGTCGAATCTGTAATACTATCTGTAAACTATCGACAGTGAACCAGCTACGATGCGAGTTCAATTGATTAATCAAACTATAGGAGACCAGCTGAAGTTGCAGTAAGAGACTCACATAGAAACAAACGTCCGGTTGGACATTTCGTCTCAGGAACAGGATAGTAGAGGAGGAGGAAATGTAATGTTTATCAAATCAATGAAATATACAACGCTTCCTCATAATGTTAACTATTTCAACGTACATATATATTTTGTAAATTTTGTACAACGCTACTAACGTGCCTTTATCGTGAGGATGTCTCGGGTAGACAAAATTTCAAATATATCACAAAAATTTGTTGGGCGCCAATCTACCTGGCACGTTTAGCCATGCTACGCGCTCGAAGAGCAGAATGATTTGCAGGGTGGTCTCCTTCTTGTTTTGTTTGTGTTTGGAAAGCCAAAGGAATGTGACAAAACCATCAACCGATCTCAACTAAAATTGGTAACCACGAGATCGTGTCGGGATGGAAGTATGCGTGTCGATATCAAATAAAAAAACGTATAACGACAGGTAGGAAAGGGACGCACCTGGTCTGAAGATACTTACCGATTTTGCTTTTCGCTTTTTTATGTTCGTCGAACACCGTTTCCTCCTCGTTTTTGTCCCGCAACCACGTTCCGGCGTAGATGACTTGCTCTTAACCGTATACACAACTTATACAATACTTCTCCTTTCGATTTATGTCAGGCCGCGACACTTTTTATTTTATTATAATTTCTCACCAGCCCGTTCCTTCTGTTCGCCCGAATATCGATGTTATTTTAGTTTCAATTTTTACTTAATCCAAATCAGCGTTATTTTCTCTTCCTTTTTTTAATTAATTTTTATTTGTACAATACAAATTTATACGTCATCAGACCGATATCCTTTTGTATCCTCCTAACTTGGCCCCACAAACAGCATCCTAATTTGTTTTTTGCTTTTTTTTTTACAATTTTTAGTGCTATATCACTGTTCTACTCCTTGTAAAACCAAAAACTGACACCTGTCAAATTTTACTTTAATAAAAAAAAAATTCGAAAGGAGCATATTTGTTTTGATTATCTCCTTTCTGACTTTAAATCTAATCGTACGACAAACATGATTACGTCATGGTGAACCATTGGAATTGAATGTAGTTTTCATCTCAGCCGATCTTGCAGAAGTTCCAATAACTATTAGCCTTTGATCCGGTTGCTCGAGTGATCCTTTGTATCTCCTTTCAGCCGATTAATTCTCCATGGTAACGAACAATTTACGGGCCCACACGATCCGCCATCTGTCATGTACTCCCAATGGACTAAAAACAAACAAGTTATTTACGCCCGTTACAAACGAAAATCGTCCCCTTACAGTCCCCATTCAGAAGCGTGAGTTAATTGGAAAGGGGAATGATGATGTAATTATATGGAATTATATGGAAATTCAATGGTCGGCGAACATCAGGAAGCGGATTGGGTACAAGCGTTTTGTTGACAACGACGGTCACATATATGTGCCACCATTTTTGCTAGAGTAAACCAAGGTAGATACATTCTTTGGCCTCTTCTATTTTTTCTTGGTTGATATATATTGGTGTGTTTAGCCCCATCGTCTTATTTTCTTGATATTTATTTTGATGCCAACTACTTTTGCTGTGCACAGGCACAGAAGTGGCCAGAGTATCCCTGCCTTACTCATTTGCTGTTATTCGATTATGAGTTCGATTCATTTCTTTGGGATGCCAATTTCACAAAGTGCCTTCCATATTGCGTTCCTGTGTATTGTGTCGAATGAACGTTCGAAGTCCACGAACACCAAAGTTATGATTAGACTACTCAATGATGAAACGTGTTGTGTTAATATGAAATGATCGGTGTAACTTCGCCCTGGTCTCTGAAGTTGACCATTGATATATTTTTATACGGTGGTTATGTTGAGAAGGAGGAATTTGTCACCTTTATTGGCAAAATTGTTTCTACTGTTTTCGCGGTATTAAACCGGAATTCATCATTTCTGTTATTACTGGAGGAGACAACACCTTTGAATATTTCAGCTCGTATATTGTCTGTTCCAGAGGTCTTGCTATCTTTATTTTAGCAATGGCACCTCTAACTTTCCGCTTCATTGGTTGATGGGTGTTAACAGCCTCGATATTAACATCAGTTATTAATTCGAAGGTTTGTGTATCGTTGGTGGTGTTGTCTTCTTCCATCTCTTCAACTGCGGCGCTTCATCTGTTTTTAAGATTTGACCAAATGCATGATGAATTTGTTTAAGTACGCGCATGTTCCGGGTTCTGCGGCCTCTTCTCCTTAAGAATATTTTCTTGATTTCTCGTGCTGTATTTTTGTATTCACGTTTTAGCTCCAACGTAATTTTATTGGCACATTTGCAAGTTGAGTTGTCGGCGTTCTTAATTTATGGAACCCGCCCGAGTGTGTTGTATCTGTTGCGATACAGGCTTCTTCGATTTGTTTCCACAGTTACTCTACACTGATGGCTACTTCCTCATTCGTTTGTAGGCTGAGCTTGAGCGCTTCACATAATGTGTGTCTTGTGTTGACTTCTTTTAATCTGCCGGTGTTGGTTTTTTTTCTTGATACGTTTTACTTGATGGTCACTTTGAACGTCTGCCATCAGATGATGTCCATGTATATTTTTGTATATTTTTATGTAGAAATTTACTAATTCCGATGAACAGTTAGTTTGTGATGTGTGTTATTGTTATTGTGGCTTGTAGTTGTTCATCCTTAGTTATTTCATCAGCGCCTTTTGTTGGGGCACATCACTGAATATTATCCCTGTGTTTCGTGATTTTGAATGGAATCTTGTTACAATTATACGACTATTCTGCTATTAACTCGTTTCTATTTCACTAGTGCCTCCTTTGTGTTAGCTGTTGGCTATATGTCCACACCTTATTCATCGCTTCCAGAGTACATAATGAGGTAATTTCCGTCGCTTGTGTTTATTCCACCACTGTCTTTCCATCTCATTTCACTAACGTCGGGAATATTGATTTAGTAACTTTTCATCTTTTCTCTAAATGTGCCAGTCTTGATGCTTCTGATAGAATTTTCATGTTTCGATTTCCGAATCGTGTCCATGTACGATACTCGCGGGTTCATATTTGTCGGTTTGCAATATTTTTCCTAGTATTCGTTTCTGTAACCATTATGAATTGAGATTAGTAAATAATTGGTCCAATCCTCCCAGCTCCCAAGGCTTCGAAATGCATACTGGCATGACGGGAGGGGAGTGGAGTAGTTTGATTCCATTCCGTTATTCACTTTGTCCTGTTTCAAGGAAGACAATTCGAAAAAGGATTCAGGAAAAACAAACGACGATTGGTAATCAATTGCGGAATGTATCGAACAAATGTAATCCTGAGCCTAAATTATTAATTTCTATAAAGCCCGCTGAAATCAGAAACCTTAAAAGATTCTCCCATTTTCCGGTTTCATTTTTGAAGGATTACATCGTCGCTAATATAGAATCGATATTACAAATCAACAAATGTGACAGGATTGTGTAAACGCCTGGTATGACAGTTACGGGAGCTACCTGGATTAATAAAATATATAACCAGGTTATATATTTTTCCCATCTTTCTGGCCCCAAAAAAATGTTCTTCTTGTGAGGCAAATAAGTGATAACCGGACGGAGCGAAGTCTGGCGAGTAAGCCGCTTGTGAAAGTACTTCCCAATTAAGAGCTTCCAACGTTTCCATGAGCGGTTTTGCTTTGTGTGATGGTGCATGGTCGTTTTTCACGCAAAGTTTGATTCAAATTGATCATTTGTTGTTGGTAGCGTTCAGTATATATGGTTTCACCAGGTTTTAGCAGCTCAAAATAAATCACACTCTTCTAATGACACCCGATATCTTCTATCCGAAGCAATTTGGATTGCAGTCGATGTCGATGGTTGTCCTGGATCAACCCAAGACATTTTGTGCTTTGGATTCTCAAAATACATACATTTTTCATCGACAGTCACAATTCGATGGAGAAATGACTTCCTTTTGTATCTGGCGAGAAACACTTCGCAAGTGGTTTTTCTATTTTCCTGTTGCCTTTCAGTTTATGCTGAACCTCTTTTTCCAGCTTTGGGATTTTTCTCATGGCTTTTAAACATATAGAGACTGCTTCTCGTGACACATTCAATTGATCAGCTAGTCTTTTTTGCATTTGAGCGTCATCCTCATCCAACAATGCTTGCAATTCACTGTACTCAAACTTTTTTGATGGCCTTCCATGTTCTTCATTTCTCACGTCAAAATCACCACTTCTGAATTTATTAAGCCACTCATAGCATTGTTATTTATCAAGAACATGCTAACCGTAATTCGATGTGGTTCTGCAGCAGTTTTCTTCAAATAATATCAAAAAATCCATGATGTCGTAATCGTAATATGAAGGCACAAAACTCGACATTTTTAACACGTAGAAAACATGCGTTATTGTTGGCATATGCCAAAAGAAAACAATGGCGCCGATGACGTGGTTTGTCGATAGGGACATTGATAGGTGGCGCCATTTATCGGTACATTTCGGTTTCATATTTACACACCTGGTAATGTAATATATTTCAATCTCACCTATTTGTTTTATAAAAATTGAATTTTAACTGCCAAAATATAGGTAAACCCAATTTAAACTGGAAAAACTATAAGATGACGACCTGGTACAGAAAAACCAATGAAAACAACAACAAAAAATCAATAAACTCATAAACCACCTCACTGTTTCACATGAGACCTATGCCGCCATCACTTGGGACATTCTAACCGGTGTGAAGTACTTAACGTTAATAAAAAGTGTAGCTACACATTTTAACGAAAAGTGTAGACTCAAAAAGTGTAGATACACAAATTATCAAAAGGTTTGGCTGCAAAAGAAAAAAATAATTTTAAAGTCTTTTTAATTCCGAAAATTATCGGAATAATGCGGGCCGAGTATGGAATTTAGTGTTCACAACTTGACATGGTATCTCAAATTTCACACTAAATTCTTCAGTCAACACTTCTTGTTCCGATGTTTTTTTGAATTATGAAGGAATTATACGAATTTGGCTCCAAAGGCACTTCCCCGTGTAGCGCCATATCGCCTATCATAACATGCAAATTGTCTTGCATTTTTTTGTACACATTTTAAACAACATGCCAAGTTGTGATTACTTAATTCTACACTCGGTAGTCATTGTTCCGATGAGTTTTTGAATTATTAAAGAATTAAGTGAATTTAGCCCCTAAGACGCTTCCACGTGTAACGCCATATCGCCAATCACACATGCAAATTGTCTTGAAATTTTTTGTCCAAATTTCAGACCCCAAACCAAGTTGAAAACACTAAATTCCACACTCGGCACTCATTGTTCCGATAATTTTATGAATTAAAAAACTTTTTTCTTTTGCAGCTACACTTTTTGATAATTTGTATATCTACACTTTTTGAGTCTACACTTTTCGTTAAAATGTGTAGCTACACTTTTTATTAACGTTAAGTACTTCACACCGGTACATTATATTTTCAAGATATGAGGACAAACATCTACTTAAATAAATACTCACACATCAATACAATTCTGGATCTAGCTAGATTAGTAACAGAGTCTTTCACTGAATCACGAATTGTATATGCCAATGTATTAGAATGCCAGATTCTTGGAATGCCATATTATCGTCACTTAACAAAAAAAAATATGTTTAATCTCCCAAATTGAAAATAGTATTAATCTGCAGACTTAAACTATTCCAAAATCTGCACTATTCAAAAATTGGACATAAACCCCCCGCCACAAGAGAATAATAACCAATTATGTGAATATACTGTCACCTTAGTTCGAAAAATAATAACGACAACAATAAGTTTTCCATTGTGTGTTCTTCGACGTATATAGGTGGATAGTAACTCAACATTTGACGTGTCCCTTTTCCTTCTTTACTTTTTACACGAATGTGAGGACTGTGTACCTAGGCCTTGTGTGCGGCCGCTACCCACATCCAAGTATACATAACTAAAAGTAAAGAAAAGTGTATAAAGTATATAATTTCACTCGCTTTTCCGATTAAACAAACACACATACACACACACACAAAACAAATTATTTGAACCAAGGGATGAATAAGTATTCTAAGGAAAAGTACTGTGCACAGTTTCGAATACAAAAAGGATCGAGCGCTGGGATATTGTTTCCTTTTTTCTTTTATTATTGTACACACAGTTTGTTTTGTTATTTTTATTCATGTCATAAAAATTGGAAATGGCAACCAACTCGAGAGAAAATTGTCTCCGGAAGTTTATCTTTTATATTAATACCGAAAAACGAAAATACACAAACAAAATAATGCTCGTAATCAAAATCATTATGTTGGAATTTATTTTTGGTTCGATTCGCCTGAATTTAGATTATCATTTCGTCGTCCGCCATTTTATCCTACTTTGACTAATAGAAATTGAATTAAGATCCTGATGTCGTTATATAGTTTGTTTATTATAAATCTATTTTTTTTTTTTTGTTATTTATCTTAACCGAGAAAGGACGGCAGAAGAGTGTATTTATATCCTTTTGTAATACTCAACGATTTATTTTATCATTTCGTTTTGGGTTTCGTTTCGATTCGATTCGATTCGATTGAATTGAATCAAACAAGAATATTAAATGCGGCAAAATAAAATATTGGAAAAACTCTTTTTATTTATATACCTCTTTGGCACTGTACATATCCGTGTGTATGTCGTGTCGTACCTGTATATACATCCAGATGAGTAGCAAAATTCGGGAAAAAACGTTTTCTTGGGTTTTTAGTTTTTGTGCACACGTCTAACATGTACTGAACGTGATCAAATTTTTTGATTGAAAGGATTTCAAATTTTGTGTATTTTTACGGTAAGGTAGAGAAAAAAATACGGGAAATGTGTAGCTGCTCAAATATCACCATTTAGGGGTAATTCAATACTTTGATTATACTTTGCGGTTTCTTTACACTTAGTTCTTCATTTAATTTAGATTTTCTACCGCACTAACATTTATTTCGATATTTTGTTTCATTCGAGGAACTCAGTATCGAATTGTAAATTTTATTTTAATTATGCTCGATGTGAAATTGATTAATTTATTTAAGGATTCGTAACTATATATCTTCTACAATCTAGGCAGGTAAGGTATTTATATATCCTGCGTTCGAAATACTATAAATATCCGTGTGATTTATTAACCGATATTTTTTTCCTACACTAGGAACTTCTTACACGTTATTTCTTTTCCACCTTAAGTATAAAAATCAATACAAATAAAACGGAAAAATTGGAAGATAAATGTGTATACACTCATCCTTGACGTAAAATAAATATTGTTTGTGTGTGCTTCTATTAAAATCGTATATATATATAGGTTTATGGAGCTTAATCGAAAAACTTTTATTTTAAGCTAAAGTAAATTTGAATAATCATAAAAAATATGTTTCAAGTATACGAGTACACAGCGCGCATAACATAGATACGAGCACATACATTAAGCATGAGATGCCAATCAATAAAATACATAGGCAACATATTATAACACGTCCCACTTTCAAAATTATATCGAATTAATGGAAACACCGAAATATACAATTTTTATACAAATTCTTGAAGTGAAAATATAAAGGAGCTTCTGTTGGTATGAATACTGTTGCTGTTTAATTTTAAGAAGGATATAAAGTTTTATATTTCAGGTTTGATTTGTCGGATTTAATTTCATTTGGAATGCTATATACATCGGAATGGTGGGAAAATGTTTGTAGGTAGATTAAGTAACTCAAGTAGCAAAGTTATTTGATTGGAGAATTTCTATTTAACAGAATTAGTTGCTGCACATACAATCAAAATGTCCGAATGATGTCTTGGTTGGACACATTACATGTAAAAAAAGATTTCTACATTTTTATGTAAATAACGTAAATTACATAAAAATTTGTGTAATTTACATAAAATATGTAAAAAACGTGAAAACCCTCAAAAATAACTGAAAATTTTGTATAAATGTTACAAATGTTTATTTATGAGGGTTATACGCATCATCAGTTCATTACATATCTACAATCACAAGAAGGAAGTAATTTAAGTATCTGCACTGCCATCTGTGTTTGTCTTAAACAATCTCTAAAACACGATTACTGACATCTTTAGGTTTAGTTTGCTACATATGAGTAAGATAGTAATTTTTATAGAGCCATATACGTGCCATCTATTATCAAATTGCAGCATTTTACATGGTTTCTTCGTAAATGTCAAACAGTCGAGTAATATCTCGTTTGTAAATTGGAATCATTTGTTGGCATTCGCAAGGATACGGAAGAGCATATCGCATTTAACATCTCACCGACCAATTTTGTATGTTGTCCAAAAATTATGGAAATTTTTAAGAGACTGGACTTCGCTCGGCTATACCGAACACTATACGCTTCAATAAATCGGAACCGATCGCAAAATTACGCATGTGTAAAAGGTATGTAAAATTTTAAATTGTTTAAATTGTGAAAATTTAAATATTCAACGGAATTTTGTGTTATTCCTAAAACATGCTCACATATACATTAAACTATTTTTACAATTCGGTATGTCGATGTTGAAACGTAATTTGAGACGAATCCCGGAGTGAACCAATGAGCTCCCAAAACATTTTCAACAAACAATTCCATATTTACACAATTTGTGCTGTTATTCAAAAGCTTTTTTTATTTTTTTATTTTTTTTTATTTGGGCTCTAGTTCCAGAAATTGGTGTCATATGGCCCGTTTCAAAATTTAAAATTTTCTTTTCTTTTCATACACCTAGCACATTTCGATCATCTCTCACACTTCTATGTGATTTGTTCTAACAAATTCATACACATTCTTATGTACGTTCATTCCCATTCGTAATAATTCAGTCAAACTACTTGCAGTTAATAGAACATCGAACATTTGTCTGCTCTGGTTAAATGCAGAACATTTCAGAATCAAATGTTCGATGTCTTCCACAAACAAACACCTTTTACATAATTCACACACAACCAAATTGCGTTTCTTCAAACATTCTTTCCAATTTCCATGATTCAATCTCACTCGTTCCATAGTTCTTAATATTCTAGTACCTCCTTTGAGCACCTTAAAGAACGATTGCCTCAAAGGAGACCTAACCAACTCAAAGTACTTCTTACCTTTCATCTGATATTTTTCAACAAACTCTCTCTCCCATTTTCTTCACAGATTCACCGGAAATATGCGAAGTACGTCTCTGGCATCCATGAATTCATATTCATTTACATCCTCAATCAAACAACCCCGTTTCGCAAGCATATCGGCTCTTTCATTACCTTCAATCTTTAGGTGTGAAGGTATCCATTGAATGAAGAGCTCCCTTCCACAAGATTGAAGATACTTATACAGCATTTCCACATACACATTGCCATGAGTTCCCCCACCCTTACTAATTAACTCCAACCCACTCCTGGAGTCAGAGAATAACACTATTCTCCATCTCCCTTGTGTCAATACCAACTTGATCCCTTCCATAATCCCTATCAATTCTGCATTCATTATACAGATACTGTCATGCACTCTTACCATTTTCTCTTTCCTCATTGAAGGAATATAAATTCCCACACCTACTCGATCAATTCGCATTTTGCAAAATTCACTCTTAACCGAGAACTCATTCATCATTGCTTTTGTTGTGTCACCAAACTTCAACCGCACTATTAGATTGCTCGGAAGGACTTTCGGATTTGCCGGACGAATCTTGAAGAATATGTTAATATTTTCCAAGATTACCAGTGATCTTGTTGTCTTTTTGTAAACCATCCCTCTTTGCAATCTCTCTTTCATTTCATTCACCAATTTATTGTCCTTAGATAACATTCGCACAGTCTCTCGCACGGTGATCCATTTCCTCTTATAATTGAGTATTGAATTGATCGCTCCCATTACCACTCTGGCACTTGAAATATGCACTTTGAAACTCATTCTTCTGTCAATCCAGATTTCCAAATACCTAGTCAATTTCACACACTCAATTCGCTCATTGTATACTCGCACATCAACCATCCGATTCGTTCTAAAAGCCATATACTACAACATTTACTCGAATTTACTCAAATTCAATTCACTCAAACATTCGGTTACCTGATTCACACATTCTTGAGCTCGGCTCAAGGCCTCCACGAAGGTTCTCCCCTTGTCCATCAGAAATGATTTTCCGGGGAGGAATCCGACATGCTTTCACGTCCACGTTCATCGCGATTAGATCGCCTATGATTTCCAGGTTACTCTATTTCCAATTGGTGCATCTGATGAGAGGTGGTTGGAGTTGGTATTTTTGACAGTCGCTTTAAACATTGTTCTGTCATTTTTTCTATCTCCTTTGAGAACCTACTTTCGACCGTTGCATCAAGATCGGCATTATCACACTGCCAATCGGAACCTTGACCTACTAATCTGACTGATCCGGAATTCGAAGCACCTTTCGATGTTGATGGTTTGTTGGTAGCATCGTGTGTATTTATTTGGCTTTTTGAGTTCAATCTCTTTAAATCGCGGCCCAAACTGCGGATAGTTCTTTCAAAGGTTTTGATAATCAACGATATGGAGGGCAAGTTGGAAAATAATTTTCTAATCGCACAGCCATTTCCTTCCAGTGCATCAATTTAATTAAAACAGACTGCCTACATTCTATCGAGGACTTATCAATTTCATCAAATTTTGATTCTATAAGATTAAATTCTTCTTCGGGAGTGTCAGTAATATCCGACAATTTTGGCTTTAGAGTAGAGCTTTTAAACTCTTTCTGAAGTATGTCACACAGTTTCACTTCCACACCCACTTCCAAAGGCGATAGGTTACGAACAATATATTCAACCCCTAGCTATTCGGCAGATAAACATTGAGTTAATAATTTAAGCTCCATCCTAACGACACGGTAATGGTTAGAGAAAAAACTGAAAAACGAATAAACTAGTCTATCTTCAAAGACTAAACTAATACCGCTGAAAAAGTTAAATTAATTCAGATGATGTCGATGAAAAACCTCGTCGATATCATGTTTTAATCACGCTGATGCTTTCGAGTCAAACAAAGGATGAAACCATTCATGCGGCCATGCAACGCTTGATGGAAATACGTTTGCGAATACGGATTAATACCAACTCGAGGAACTACTAGTACCGATCTCATTTTATAAAACTAAAGCTAAGCATATGAATACGATGGTGATATCTAGGATACAATTACCAACCTCGTAAAATTACCTGAAGTTGGTCCGAAAATGCACACATTTGTATGAAAGTGGCATGGAATCAAGAAGTGGGTGGAGAAGGCCAACAAAGAATCTGATCAGACGAGTTTAGCACTAGAAAAATGCTTACCTTTTGAATTATGGGATGCAATTAATACGATGCTCGTTGGTTTTGGTCAAACCGTCTACATAGATTTCCATTGTGCGATACCTGTTTAAATAACGATATTTGCCAACGTAATAAATAAAATCACCAAAGAATAAAAAAGTTTTGGTTCTTTAATGTAAATTTATGTAAAAAATGTCTTACTTTACAAGAAATACAAAAGTTTTAAAATATTTTACTTCTCGAAGACTCTTCTTCAGTCGTCCGGCAACTGTACATCACCCTCATCATCCTCGTTTTGGAATGTTATACAAGTAGCCAGGGATAAAATTTCATCACCTTGTAGATCTTTATTTTTTAAGTTACCCATCCAAAAAACAGTCGTGCGTATATTCGGGCCAAAGCCGCCTTCACTTTAAAACCAAAAATTCAAGAGTTTGACGTAAAAATGGAATTTGTGTAACGATTGTAACGTTTTGAACAGCTTTCGAATATCCAAAACACCATTTCAACTTCAAGACAACAACAGACAAAATTAAACCAACCACAACACCAACAGCAACAAAAAGATCAAGTACAACAACAACAAAACACACAACAGCCGCAAGAACCAAAACAACTACTAGAAACGAACAAACTGCAACAACAAACACTTCAAGTACAACAACAACAACCGCAATCAAATCAACAAACAACTTGTAATACAGCAATGGACGTAGAGACAATCAAACAAAATGAAGCATGACTAGCAATGAGATATTTTAATTTTACTCCATGTAAGTATGACTGATGATGAATGAGGGAAGGAGGTTAGAGAACGCTTTGGCGTTTATAAATGCCCTCCCTGCCCTAAGATCCAATGAATGCGTGAAAATTGGCCAGATAAATATTCGCAGTATACGAGTATAAGCCAATGGCGATATGTTGCGGAATTATCTGACCAATAACGATCTGAATGTGATGATTTTGTGCGAAACTTGGGAGCTTCAGGGTAAGACGTTTCGTGTGAAAGGATAAAATTATTTGGCCAGACCGAGGGCTGATGGCTTCGGCGGGGTGGCGATATTGGCACGTGCCAATATCAGCCTGGTTCCGTGTGACATACCGCTTTTCGAGCACATCAAAGTCATCGCAGCCAAAACTCGAAATCTGGACAGAAACTTGTTATTTGTTAGTATATAGGCAACTCCAGTGTTTTCTACGTCTGACAGAGGGTGAAAGGCAAAAGTGCCGTGATTCTAGCGGGTGATATGAATGCGCATTCGAGAATATGGGGGAGTGAAAGAACTGATGCGAGAGGTAACTGGTTGACCCGCCTCATTCTGGGTTCCGATCTCGTAGTCCTGAATGATGGTGGGTCGACTAAAATGGCGAGAGTGGGGTCGACAGCCAGCGCGATAGATTTAACTTTAATATCTAGCGGGCTGGCGGGCCAAGTCACTTGGAATGTCACAAATGGGAATTTGGGTAGTGATGATTATTTGATCACGACATGCTTAGGTGGTATAAATGTTGACATAGACCGTAAGGTCATTATGAACGGTAAGAAATGGGTCGAACATATGAATGGGGTTAACCAACTTGAGGATGAAATAGAGAGAGTGAATGAAATGTGTACTATAAATATCAGAGGGAATGAATGCAAGATGAATGGTTGGTGGAACAATGAAATTCAGTATTGGTATGAAAGAAAACGGATAGCATTGAGAGAGTTCAATAGGTGTATATGTCATGAATGCAGAATAAATTATGGAAGGATGAATGCAAGATTGAAAAAGGCTATCCGTAGAGCGAAAAGGAAAAGTTGGCGGGACTAGTGTCCAAAATGACACATAGAACCACAACTAAGGATGTATGGGATAAATTTAATAGAGTGAGAGGATATAGAGCGCAAGGTAGAAATACAGTGTTAGATGACAGAGAGAATGGAGGTTTTTACAAATGATTACGGACGTACGTAAGAAATTTAAGCGATAGATATGAAATTTTGTTACCTGATCCTGAAAATGAATTTATGAACGATATGTGTAAGGAGTTTGAATGGGAAGAGTTCTGAAGGGTTTCAGAAATATTCAAATCTACAACCCCCGGAACTAACAGAGTGAGTTATAAAATGATTGGTAGATAAGAATTGGAAGCCAAAGCGCCCTTGCTTCAAATTCTCAATCAAGTATGGATGAGTATTCAGATACCGGATAAATGAAAGGAAAGCAGCGTGGCACCTATTTCTAAACGGGATCGGGATATAAATCTGGCAACAAATTGCAGGGGAATATGTTGAATGTATTTGTTAAAATTGTGAATGGTATGATGAAAGGTCGTATAGATGAATGACGGAAATTTGTTGCCGGAAACCACGATTGGGTTCCGTCACAACCACTCTGCTAATGAATGTGTAGAAAAGTTTGTGTGGGAAGTACAAAAGGAAAATAAGCATGTTGTGGCGGTATTTTTGGATATAGAAAGGGCATATGATTACGTGGTTCCAGGGAAACTTTTAGACCCTTACGGACTTGGGGTTTCCTTGGAAAATTCGCAAATGGGTGTATGAGTTCATGAATGAGAGAAAGTTAGTTTTATGTGGTAGAGGGTATAGGTTTAAGGAGCGCTGACTAGAGCCTCCCACAAGGCAGTAAAATCTCACCGATTCTCTTCAACCTGCACACGAGATATTTACGAACTGCCTGTATATAGTGTCCAGGATGAAGTATTCCCAAAAAGAGGTCTGTTCACACAGACGCAACAAACTTATTTTTGTTCACCAGTAAATTATGGATCGAAATATTATTCGATTTGGATTATTTGCTTGCTCATCCAGAGTTTTAATCGTATCATCTAGAATAAAAGAATAGAACAAAAGAATCTGGAATGTATCAAATCTAAAATACAGATTAGATACTGGAAATATTAGCAATGCTAATACTTACGAGGTTTCTCCACACGATGTTATGAAACACAAGAAAACTAATAACCTCAAATTATTTGACATATTAAATTTAATTTGTTATTTTCAACGTTAGTAGTTAAATAATTATAAAATTTTATAACAGATAGCGCGCTTGTCATTTACTTTACATAATGTAAAAAATAAGCTATGTAATTCACATTTAAATAACCGTGTAACGTAGGGGTTTTATTGGAATAGAAAGTAATGCAATTTTTAAAAAATAAACTTAGAATGTTGTATCGTAATGCTCGTATAAGCTCATATCTAGTATGTATGCAGAGCCATCCAGAGTTATAGGAGCCCCTCTGCACAAGATTTTTCCACTAAACTTAAAATATTGAGCGAACAAGTTTTTATTTCCCATTGAAAATAACGAAAAACGGCCAATTTTATTTGTTAATTTAGGTATATTTGAACCAGCTTTTGCAATATTGTTAAGGGATGGCATGAAGCCAACCCGCAGATTCTTCTAAATATGCAGAGGCCTTTCACGGTAATTTTTCCGACTAGATCATAGGGTTTTGGGTCGGGGGGAAATTGAGGCTTGCAAATTATTGGCCTAAACCGTGGAACAGAACACAAAAATAAAAATAAATACTGGAATTAAATTAAATTGACTCCAGAATTAAACCGGCCGAAATTTGAGGAACATGATAAATAAAATAATAACCGAGTGTGCCCACCCAGGAACGACCGGATCCCCCCGAATGACAAATACAATGTCTGCTGATGAGACCCCCCATCCCGACCCATCAACCCCTAGGAGCCAATGTCCAGCCACAACGAAGCAGCATTAAAGGGTAGGGTCGTCTGCCCAACGGACAAAACCTGCCAAGTGCCGCGGGGAGACCGTGCAGATTTTACGGTTGTCCCTGAATGGACGACACATATGCTGGTGTCGCCACTCCGCCTCTGTGTCCTCCGACCCTGTGGATGAAGGGGAGTGGCGAGCCCAGCCTGCAACTATGGAGCCGACATGAAATGAGACCTCTCTTCTCATCATACCAATCCGAAAAATTTAGTAATTCATTTTAACACAAAAAACACAAACAGGTAACATAACCAGGAAAATAACGGAAAAATAAAGTGGGATGTGGGATGAGGCCGATGAGGGAGAAATAAAATAAAACACCCTCGCGCGTGCCAATAGCGGGATTTTTTTTAAAGACATTTTAAAATATTTTCTTTTATCTGAATATTTTGGTCAAATTGCGATTTGCATTTTAACACGCATTTTTGGAATTTGGCAATGCTCAATGAAACTTGGCCATTCCATAACTAATAATTGTCAAATTTGGTATGTATAATTGGATTTGGATTCTAACTTGAATTTAAATATTAATTACATAAATTTCGTTTTCAAAAGTTTTGGAATAGTTACGGTTTTCTCTAGACCTGCTGCTTCTTTCTTAATTTGAGGGTACTGCCAATTTTCCACTTTTGCAAACACCACATTTGAGTCTTGCTTCTCGATGCTCGCAATAATTGATAAACTCTCCCCTCTTATTGCCAATCTGAACATTTTGTCGATCACCAGCCTATTACAACCGACCGGTCCGAAGTTGTAAGGTAAGCATACAATTTTTCTATTATTCGATTAACAAGGGTATATTTATTGGCGAAAGGTTTCCACCACATGTCTAATCTATTATAATTTCTGTCATATAGATTTTAACAGTATAAATTATATCAACGCTCATATGTCTCGTACATAAAAATTATTATCTCGGAAATCTACTAAATTCAATTTAAAATAACTTTTAATTATATTTTTCGTTCTAGGTAAGTTTTAAAACACGCCATCAACAAATAATAACGTAAGCCTGCATATGTGTTATAAGCCATTTTGGTATTATTTAAATAGCTAAACGATTATCCTGCAGTACCTATCAATTATATAAAACAAGGATTAAACACTTCCCTCTGCATTAAACATCAATTTACGTATTCTATATCCCCAATACTAGGTCAAAAATCGCTAGATCAAACCTTTTTTCTATTATAAATTTTGTCGTTTTTCCAAAATCCCATAAAGCTCAATTTTTTTTGTTTGGAATATTGTTGATTCTATAATAATACCACCTGCAATGATAACAACAACATTCATACAAAAATG
The DNA here is from genome assembly GCA_963691935.1 of Nephrotoma guestfalica. NCBI lineage: Eukaryota > Metazoa > Arthropoda > Insecta > Diptera > Tipulidae > Nephrotoma > Nephrotoma guestfalica. Next base: position 257,840,775 of record OY829914.1, read on the forward strand.
CCAACAACACCAATGGGGGAAAATGTATAATCAATTCTCTCCTATATATTCACACAAATAGCACAGCACAAAAAAGTCGAGAGAACATAATTCCACATTAATCGAAATATAATTACCTGACAATTAAGTCCCACCTATAACGTAAAATTATACGTAAATTTTCCAAAGTATAGTCAAACAACAACAACAACAACAACAAAAAATTGAAATCACCAACTTCAATTAATCAAAAACAGAAAAATGGTAAATTGTAATCGTAAAGTTCGGTGTACCAGAGTACACACAGAAATCACTTTTATTCCAAACTTTTTGTTTTTGGTACTGTTGGATTTTCAAGAAAGTTCAAAGAATTAGGTAACGTAGAAATAGCAACAAAACATATTAAGCAGAACGAAAAAAATTGTAAATAATCTAAAAGGCGGGAAACTGCGGAAAAACTCATTAAGAAAATAAAATTACTCGAGTTGAGGCAATAAAAAAAAATTGTGACAATTAACATTTTTTTTTATTTTTGTAATTAATTTGCTGTACTAAAAAAATGTATAATGGAATTTTGTTTGTTTATTTATTGACCGCATTTAGCGTCGTCATCAAGCTAAATTTTGGCAATGCTTCATGTAACCCAATCAATCAAATCGTCATACCACATCTACTATTAGCCACTTTCGACGTTCAAATGGAAACAAATCTCTTTATTCAATCATTGAGAAACTTGAAAAGTAACTTCTCGCAAAAAATAAAGATTACGCTTTACTTATGTACCGTGATTTTGAATCCTTATCACGAATTTATATTCAACAAATTTTATGTTACGATTACAAACGAGAACATTAAAAAGAAGCAAGTTGACAGTATGACACAGTTTTTTTATTATACAACTGAGCTTCCTAGAAAAATCTTACATAACAATCTATTTCGGACATAAAATTGTCTCGCAATGGAACTTTATGAAAAAACAAATTTGGTGCATACCTGGGTAGCAAAATTTGATGCGCGTGTGTTATATTTGATTTAGGACGGTTTGTGGTCGCCTTAAATTTCCATGGCCTCGTAATTCAAATTTCGCAGAAGTAAGTTTTTTTTTATAAATTACTAGTATATCGACGGAAGGTGAATGCGCGAAACAGCACACTTTATATGTAGGTAGATTTGCACCTCATCTATGAATACATAACAGATACTCAATAGTTATCATTATCGAACACTGACGACTTCTACCTAAAACGTAGGTAAACGCAATTTTAGTAGTCTCCCAAAGAATCAACAGTTTGATAGTTCCAGCCGTCCTACACTCCAATGTTTTGATTGGTTTTTCATCTAATCCGGCAACGTCTTCCGGAACATTGTATTTTGAATGCAACGATTAAAAAGAATGTTGTAATTCGAAAAGTGTTCCTCACCTCACAGTTTTTGTTTATAGCATGTTTTTGTTGTTTTGTCCAAATGAGTCCAAATTCCGAAAAAATTACGGATTTCCTTTTTTACATAGATTAGATTTTGTCTGTTCCGAGTTGCTAATGAGGTTCTGGAATAAGCTAATTTGAATGAAACCGAATTTGTTAAACCAAAATTGTATTAAACGGAAAATAAAGTATTTCGTAACTGACTGAGATAAAATTTGCTTAGACATTGAATGAAATTGAAAGGATTTTCGAAAAACGATTAAGTTTGATCCAAATTCACCATTTCCTAAAATCACATTCGAAACTCATATTCGTTGGTGTTGGTTGGTTGGTCAGTTGGTCAGAAACCGTACCGAAGTTTTCATAAGAAATCCGATTTTGTTCACAAAAGCTGAATTAAATCATGGAGGTTTAAGAAATATTGGTTTCCATATTACAATTTCTTTGTCATTATTTAAACAAAATTACTTCCTAATGAGTAGATAACTGTCTTAATGTCATTCCGCAAAACTATTCCTCCAACTCATTGTAAATCCCATTTTCATCACAAAAAACGAGTTCATCTCCATCGGTTGCGTTATGGCTTTGTTATATTTACACTAACATAGTCGTTTCGCAAAATCATTTATGGAGCTCATTTTGTTCGTAAAAACTGAGACAACCCTTAAGCGATATTTTACCGAAATGTATAATTCCCCAGATTGTAGTTGAGTTTTGGTCGCTATTCTTACAGGCCATGGCTGCTTCAAACTCCATTTACAAAGAATTGGGCTTGCTCGTGATTCCTTGTGTAATGACTGTCAAGAGGACGATTATAGAATCCCATTTGTTTCCTGTTATCCAGTGTTCGAGTTAATTAGGCTCCGGTTTCTTGATTACCGATCTTTAAATGTTGCTCAATTGTCCCAACTGCCTTGCTTTAACCTTTTGCAGTTTGACAAAGCAGCACCAACTTGAAAATGCAGAGGAAGAAGGATTGAAGGTGAACGCATTAGCAGAAACCACAGAAATTTATTTTGAAGAGTTGAAAGAGTTCCAGCAATCCGTTGGCAAATTAAAAATGATCTGCAATAGCAATCATGTCATCAGCAAGTGTAATTTCTTGGAGTTGACTCTGCAATCGCTTAAATGTGCAACTCAACTTCTTTCATGAGTATTTAGTAATGTTAGATGGTATTATAAGTGAAAAAGTATTGTCCAGGGAAGAAGAACAATTGATTATTGGTATCACATTGCACATAACATTAATTTTGCTTAGACACCAGCAAACAAAAAACACCTTAATAAATCGAATCACGCATGCTCACAACGGTAAAATGAGTCTATGGTAATTAAGTCCAGTTTCAATAGCAACTTAATAAAGTCCAGCTGCACTTTTCAAATGATGATAGTGGGTTAGGGTGAAATGAAACAAACACTCAGAATACAGTCGAATAGACAAAGTGATTCGGCCAGCACGATTTTTGTGAAAATTGCTAAAAGGGGATTTTCGTCTATCTGGAATTGATTGTGATGGGTCTTAGTTTCAGGATAATCCGTTTAGAGGGTCCTTCGGTGGAAGCCCTCAAACTACTTTGATGCAAATTGCTAAACTGGGTATTTGAGTACCAGTAATCGATTGCTATGGGTATCGATTTTGTAGCACTTGGTTATGGGGGTCATTCCCCTATTATTTAAAATGCCGGGAATCGATTTCAATGGCTTCTAATTTCGGGAAAATTTGTTTAGGAGTCCTTAGTGGCGCTAGGCCTATTTTCAATTTTTATCAGCTCGATCGCTTAAGATAAAGATTGCGGTAGTAAGGGGCTTCTGATATCAGTAATTAATTGCGATGATTCCTAATTTTGAGAAAATATACTTAGAAGGTCCTTCGGTAGGACCCGGGTCTCATTTATTTAAAATCAAAATTTGGCTCTAACTATTTTGAGAAAAAATTATGAGAAGGGATTTTCGGCTGCCAGGAATCAATTTCAACGAGTCCTTATTCATGGTGGTTCTTGGGCTTGAGGCCTTTAAACATTTTATTTGGCTTGAGCGTCTTTAATGAAATTTGGCAGGACATGTTTGAATGCAAGAAATCGATTGGAGTCCTAAGAGTGGGCATGCTGCACAATGTTGTGTGATTTTGCATTGTATTGCATGATGTGGCATGTGGCATCATATTGCACCATGTTTCGTGATGTTGCTTGATATTGCACTTTGTTGGAACATGTTGAGTTATGTTTCACCATTTTACGTCATATTGGTTTTTGCCAAACGAAGGATTTCGATAAACTTTGGCTGAACAGGGGTTTCGAGTGGAAGGCAACGATTACAGAGAGTTCTGTTTTCTGGATAATTCATTTAGGAGTCCACCAGATGGGCTGCCATGTTTCACCTTCTTCTATTATGTTACACCTTGTTACGTAATGTTGCACCATGTTTCAAGATGTTGCTTAATGTTGCTTCCTGTTGCACACTTTTGCATTATGTTGTGCCATGCTGTCAAATATTGTATCATGCTGCGTCATATTGCACTATGTTGCGCGATATTGCATCTTGATGAAGGGTGTTGATGAACGTTCCACCATGCTGTACAATGTTACAGAATGTTGCATCGTTTTATGAGATGTTGCTAGATCGTTCAATCATGTCTACCTTGTTTCATCATGTTGCGCAATTTTGTACCATGTTGATTCGTGTTGGTGTTTGTGTTTTTCTATAATTAAATATCTTGCGTTATGTCCCATCAAATTCCGGAATGTTGTGTTGGTTGCGTTACAACGACATTATATGGTTGTACTAATATCGTCCTTTTTATCATGATGATTATTATTAGTATCAGAAATGATTTGTAACAATCGGAGAAACCGATTAAGACGAGTCCTGATTTCAGGAAATTTTATTTAGGGAGTCATTCAGTAGAAGCTGGATTCCCATACTATTTTATTGCTTTCGATTTACATGATATTCCCATTTGGTAATTTTTTGGGGGTCGCACGATTTTGATACAATATGGCGTAAGGGAAGTTTCAATTGCAAAGAATCCTGTTTTCCAGAAAAATCATTTAAGAGGTCCTACGGCGGTGCATGGTTCCTTTCTTTAATTTTGAGAGAAAGTTTTCGAGTGTCACGAGTCGGTTGCGATGGGTGTTAATTTTTGCGAAAATCGTAAACGGGAGCTTCCAAATGCAAGGAATCTATTCAAATCGGGGTCTTTCAATGGGGCCTGGGAATCTTTCTTATGAGTCCCATTTTCGGCAAAATCCGCTTAGAATGTTGATAAAAATTGGTGTAGGGGATTTTTGAGTGTCGGGAATTGATACTGATGGAATTCATGAGGGTTCTAGGTAGGGCTTGAAACTTCTTATTTTACATTTTATTTATCGACGCCTTAGTACAATGTCCCTGGTTCGATTCTCGTTGGCGACCAGAGAAAAAGTTCCGACTTTTTTTAATGATATCTAAGTATTTTAAGATTTTAAGACAAAGTTGTAGGATTTTCTCCATAAATCTTTTGCTTGAACGATTTGATAAAATTGGTCGAGATAAGGTTTTCGAATACAACGGAATGAATGAATACAAGCTCTTAATTCTGAATAATTCATTTAGGGGTCCTCCGAATGAACCATCATCATGTTGTGGAATGTTGCTAGACAATGTTACGTAATGTGTACCTGTTGCGCGATTTTGTACCAAGTTATGTCATGTTGCTTCGTGTTGGGTCTTAGAATTCGGGCCAAACGATTTTTATAAAAACAGATGAAAAGAGTTTTCTAGTGCTAAGAAGAGAATGATTTTGATAAAAAATGTGAAGAAGGATAATAACGAGTGTCAGGAAAAGGCTGCAGTGGATCATGATTTTGCGAAATTTCACATCTGAAACATTGTAAATTTGGATTAACCTTAAACATAGGAAGACCTTTCTCAAACGAAGAGTAGAGTGGAACTCGGTTGGTACTATAGTGTGGCACAAAAGGACCGCTCTACTATGCAAGTTTACCTTCTTTTATTTCTTCTCTTCTTTCAAAGAGATTTTTTTGATTAAACGTAAAAAATGATATCATACAAAAGAAGGCCATTTTCCGCTTTACACATTCTAACACATTTTTCACAACTTTCCCAAAATTTCAGATGTTTTGATTAGGATTTCATTTCAAATGTTGTTTAGTTCTAGTAGGCTTACTCTCTCGTTTATTGACGTAATCTTTTGTTCAAATAAGCAAAAAAAAAACAGCGGGAACGGTCAAATGTGACGAACGATTATGCACTGCTGGTCTTAAAAAAAATTCCAACGTCGTTCGATATTGAGTACTCAAAGTGCTGTAACTGTTGTGTCGACTTCGTTTTCGAAGAAATGTGGGCTAACGATCTTTTCAGACGATACTCCGCACCAAACAGCACACTTAAATGGGTATAATTGTTGCTGATGATTTGATCTTGGATTTTCTGTTGCCCAAAACCAACAGTTTTGTTTGTTTACGAAGACAATTAATTGAAAATTGACTTCATTGCTCATTCTTAGCCTGTCGGTCTTAATTCGTTCACAAGCTGAATTTTATATGAAAACGTTTTTCTTGTGGCTAAAATTCTCTGTACGGACCATCGCGCTAGTTCCAGTTGTGTTGAACGTCTTCTTGTTAACGGTTCTCGATTATTCTGCACACTCTCCTGTACACGTGTTTCGGAAACGGGGAGGTTTCTTACGGCACCTTGCTAATGGAAATATACAACCAGATGGTTTATTGTTACTCTAGATGGTAGAAGTTTTCCTTACAAAATTATGAAAATAAAAAAATTTTGTCAAAAAAATTTATTGACCATTCACACAAGAGCAGTCTTTTGGCGCCACCCTTTCAATCCATCCAAAATTGAATAGTACTAGGTCGCACTTTAACCAAGTGTGGTGTAATTATTACTTTCATTTACAAAGTAGAACTGAGTATAGTAATCATGAAAATTTTAGAATTTCCGAAAATGTCGAATCTGGTCGACTCACCGAAAATGGCAGCTTCCATCGGAGATTTTCCGTTTTTCATAAATTATAGCGTCTGTGAAGGTAACACTTAAGAACAAAAGGTTTATAAATTAAATTTGTAACAAAACTGGTATAAATTATTTTCTCAAATTTTAAACGGCAATAACTTTTCGGTTTGTTTAGATCCGGCAAACTAACCAATTTTGGCCGAGCGATACTTGGTGCTCCAGGGTCTCATAATATTGAAATGTTAAACAATATTGAATGGTTCGTACGGTACCACCCATTAGGTCGTATTCCACCCTATTAAAGTTAGCCGAAAGTTTCCAGCCGAAAGATGGTAATGCAGATTGTGTCCTTGCTATCCCAGATGAAAAAATATTTTATAGCCGTAAGATATATTACTTGATATACCTAGTTCTACTATGGATATATCACCTTCAAATAACCAGAATACAGCAAAAATCTGTCTGGAAATAAATAATTTTACAAAATTGGTCCAAATCCTATAAAATGTTAATTACAATAAATTTAGAAATTTCCAAAACAAAATTAATCAAACGTTCTGTATTTTATAGGTTACCCACTTTCCCATCGATCCTACTATGGCCATTAGATACTGAATTCAATGAGCTATAGCGCGAATACTAAAAATACAAAAATTCTCAAAAAATTATTTCAAATACGTTAAACGTTCCTCTGTCACCTTATGTAACTCACAAGTTCGGCCAGCGAATAATTTCTGAGTTCAATGGACTATATCTCGTATAATTGACAGAGGAACGTTTAACGTATTTGAAATAATTTTTTGAGAATTTTTGTGTGTTTAGTATTCGAGATATAGTCCATTGAATTCAGTATCTGAATGGCCATAGTAGGATCGATGGGAAAGTGGGTAACCTAGAAAATACAGAACGTTTTATTAATTTTGTTTCGATACTTTTTAAATTTATTGTAATTAACATTGCATAAGATTTGAACCAATTTTGTAAAATTAGTAATTTCCAGACAGATTTGTGCTGTATTCTGGTTATTTGAAGGTGCTGGTAAAGTGTGTGAAGTTATCCCAGTTTTTCATCCCAGGAAAATTAAAAATGTTCATCAGGTAACACTTATTTCATCCCATCCCAGGATTTTTAAAATCATCCCATCCCAGGATTTCTAATTTATACAATTAATTAGGACTGTTTACTTGTTAAAGGTAGCGAACATCTTTGCTTCCAAATATGCAGAACCCTAAAATTAATTTAAATCAAAATTATATATTTGAGTACAAACTGTAATTCATATATAAAGAAAAAATACTCAATAAAATAATTAATATTGCTCTCAAACCTATAGAGTGCCTAAAGATTTGACTTCTGCGTAAGCCTCGTCATGGTGTCCACTAACTCTGATAACAATTTGGATATCAGCCGTATGTTAGGATTTTCGCTATATGCTCATTTGCATATAGCCCAACCTCGAAATTGGAAGAAAATACTCAAAAAAATAATTAATATTGCTCTCAAACCTATAGAGTGCCTAAAGATTTGACTTCTGGTTATGACTCGTCATGGTGTCCACTAACTCTGATATCAATTTGGATATCAGCCGTATGTTAGGATTTTCGCTATATGCTCATTTGCATATAGCCCAACCTCGAAATTGGAAGAAAATACTCAATAAAATAATTAATAATTCTCTCAAACCTATAGAGTGCCTAAAGATTTGACTTCTGCTTAAGCCTCGTCATGGTGTCCACTTGAAAATAATATGAAATTTGAAGAAAATACTCAATAAAATAATTAATAATTCTCTCAAACCTATAGAGTGCCTAAAGATTTGACTTCTGCTTAAGCCTCGTCATGGTGTCCACTAACTCTGATAACAATTTGGATATCAGCCGTATTTTAGGATTTTTGCTATATGCTCATTTGCATATGGCCCAACATATGAAATTTGAAGAAAATACTCAATAAAATAATTAATAATTTTCTCAAACCTATAGAGTGCCTAAAGATTTGACTTCTGCGTAAGCCTCGTCATGGTGTCCACTAACTCTGATAACAATTTGGATATCAGCCGTATGTTAGGATTATTGCTATATGCTCATTTGGATATGGCCCACCACCATATGCAATTTGAAGAAAATACTCAATAAAATAATTAATATTGCTCTCAAACCTATAGAGTGCCTAAAGATTTGACTTCTGGTTATGCCTCGTCATGGTGTCCACTAACTCTGATATCAATTTGGATATCAGCCGTATGTTAGGATTTTTGCTATATGCTCATTTGCATATAGCCCAACCTCGAAATTGGAAGAAAATACTCAATAAAATAATTAATAATTCTCTCAAACCTATAGAGTGCCTAAAGATTTGACTTCTGCGTAAACCTCGTCATGGTGTCCACTAACTCTGATAACAATTTGGATATCAGCCGTATGTTAGGATTATTGCTATATGCTCATTTGGATATGGCCCACCACCATATGCAATTTGAAGAAAATACTCAATAAAATAATTAATATTGCTCTCAAACCTATAGAGTGCCTAAAGATTTGACTTCTGCTTATGACTCGTCATGGTGTCCACTAACTCTGATATCAATTTGGATATCAGCCGTATGTTAGGATTTTCGCTATATGCTCATTTGCATATAGCCCAACCTCGAAATTGGAAGAAAATACTCAATAAAATAATTAATAATTCTCTCAAACCTATAGAGTGCCTAAAGATTTGACTTCTGCTTAAGCCTCGTCATGGTGTCCACTTGAAAATAATATGAAATTTGAAGAAAATACTCAATAAAATAATTAATAATTCTCTCAAACCTATAGAGTGCCTAAAGATTTGACTTCTGCTTAAGCCTCGTCATGGTGTCCACTAACTCTGATAACAATTTGGATATCAGCCGTATTTTAGGATTTTTGCTATATGCTCATTTGCATATGGCCCAACATATGAAATTTGAAGAAAATACTCAATAAAATAATTAATAATTCTCTCAAACCTATAGAGTGCCTAAAGATTTGACTTCTGCTTAAGCCTCGTCATGGTGTCCACTAACTCTGATAACAATTTGGATATCAGCCGTATGTTAGGATTATTGCTATATGCTCATTTGGATATGGCCCACCACCATATGCAATTTGAAGAAAATACTCAATAAAATAATTAATAATTCTCTCAAACCTATAGAGTGCCTAAAGATTTGACTTCTGCGTAAGCCTCGTCATGGTGTCCACTAACTCTGATAACAATTTGGATATCAGCCGTATGTTAGGATTATTGCTATATGCTCATTTGGATATGGCCCACCACCATATGCAATTTGAAGAAAATACTCAATAAAATAATTAATATTGCTCTCAAACCTATAGAGTGCCTAAAGATTTGGCTTCTGGTTATGCCTCGTCATGGTGTCCACTAACTCTGATATCAATTTGGATATCAGCCGTATGTTAGGATTTTCGCTATATGCTCATTTGCATATAGCCCAACCTCGAAATTGGAAGAAAATACTCAAAAAAATAATTAATATTGCTCTCAAACCTATAGAGTGCCTAAAGATTTGGCTTCTGGTTATGCCTCGTCATGGTGTCCACTAACTCTGATATCAATTTAAATATCAGCCGTATGTTAGGATTTTCGCTATATGCTCATTTGCATATAGCCCAACCTCGAAATTGGAAGAAAATACTCAAAAAAATAATTAATATTGCTCTCAAACCTATAGAGTGCCTAAAGATTTGGCTTCTGGTTATGACTCGTCATGGTGTCCACTAACTCTGATATCAATTTGGATATCAGCCGTATGTTAGGATTTTCGCTATATGCTCATTTGCATATGGCCCACCACCATATGAAATTTGAAGAAAATGCTCAAAAAAATAATTAATATTGCTCTCAAACCTATAGAGTGCCTAAAGATTTGGCTTCTGGTTATGACTCGTCATGGTGTCCACTAACTCTGATATCAATTTGGATATCAGCCGTATGTTAGGATTTTTGCTATATGCTCATTTGCATATGGCCCAACCTATGAAATTTGAAGAAAATACTCAATAAAATAATTAATAATTCTCTCAAACCTATAGAGTGCCTAAAGATTTGACTTCTGCTTATGCCTCGTCATGGTGTCCACTAACTCTGATATTAATTTGGATATCAGCCGTATGTTAGGATTTTTGCTATATGCTCATTTGTATTAGGCACTCTATAGATTTGAGAGCAATCTTAATTATTTTATGAGTATTTTCTTCAAATTTCATATGGTGGTGGGCCATATGCAAATGAGCATATAGCGAAAATCCTAACATACGGCTGATATCCAAATTGATATCAGAGTTAGTGGACACCATGACGAGGCATAACCAGAAGCCAAATCTTTAGGCACTCTATAGGTTTGAGAGCAATATTAATTATTTTTTTGAGCATTTTCTTCAAATTTCATATGGTGGTGGGCCATATGCAAATGAGCATATAGCGAAAATCCTAACATACGGCTGATATCCAAATTGATATCAGAGTTAGTGGACACCATGACGAGTCATAACCAGAAGCCAAATCTTTAGGCACTCTATAGGTTTGAGAGCAATATTAATTATTTTTTTGAGTATTTTCTTCCAATTTCGAGGTTGGGCTATATGCAAATGAGCATATAGCGAAAATCCTAACATACGGCTGATATCCAAATTGATATCAGAGTTAGTGGACACCATGACGAGTCATAACCAGAAGTCAAATCTTTAGGCACTCTATAGGTTTGAGAGCAATATTAATTATTTTTTTGAGCATTTTCTTCAAATTTCATATGGTGGTGGGCCATATGCAAATGAGCATATAGCGAAAATCCTAACATACGGCTGATATCCAAATTGATATCAGAGTTAGTGGACACCATGACGAGTCATAACCAGAAGCCAAATCTTTAGGCACTCTATAGGTTTGAGAGCAATATTAATTATTTTTTTGAGTATTTTCTTCCAATTTCGAGGTTGGGCTATATGCAAATGAGCATATAGCGAAAATCCTAACATACGGCTGATATCCAAATTGATATCAGAGTTAGTGGACACCATGACGAGGCATAATCAGAAGCCAAATCTTTAGGCACTCTATAGGTTTGAGAGCAATATTAATTATTTTTTTGAGCATTTTCTTCAAATTTCTTATGGTGGTGGGCCATATGCAAATGAGCATATAGCGAAAATCCTAACATACGGCTGATATCCAAATTGATATCAGAGTTAGTGGACAACATGACGAGGCATAACCAGAAGTCAAATCTTTAGGCACTCTATAGGTTTGAGAGCAATATTAATTAGTTTTTTGAGTATTTTCTTCAAATTTCATAGGTTGGGCTATATGCAAATGAGCATATAGCGAAAATCCTAACATACGGCTGATATCCAAATTGATATCAGAGTTAGTGGACACCATGACGAGGCATAACCAGAAGCCAAATCTTTAGGCACTCTATAGGTTTGAGAGCAATATTAATTATTTTTTTGAGTATTTTCTTCCAATTTCGAGGTTGGGCTATATGCAAATGAGCATATAGCGAAAATCCTAACATACGGCTGATATCCAAATTGATATCAGAGTTAGTGGACACCATGACGAGGCATAACCAGAAGCCAAATCTTTAGGCACTCTATAGGTTTGAGAGCAATATTAATTATTTTTTTGAGCATTTTCTTCAAATTTCATATGGTGGTGGGCCATATGCAAATGAGCATATAGCGAAAATCCTAACATACGGCTGATATCCAAATTGATATCAGAGTTAGTGGACACCATGACGAGTCATAACCAGAAGCCAAATCTTTAGGCACTCTATAGGTTTGAGAGAATTATTAATTATTTTATTGAGTATTTTCTTCAAATTTCATATGTTGGGCCATATGCAAATGAGCATATAGCAAGAATCCTAACATACGGCTGATATTTAAATTGATATCAGAGTTAGTGGACACCATGACGAGGCATAACCAGAAGCCAAATCTTTAGGCACTCTATAGGTTTGAGAGCAATATTAATTATTTTTTTGAGCATTTTCTTCAAATTTCATATGGTGGTGGGCCATATGCAAATGAGCATATAGCGAAAATCCTAACATACGGCTGATATCCAAATTGATATCAGAGTTAGTGGACAACATGACGAGGCATAACCAGAAGCCAAATCTTTAGGCACTCTATAGGTTTGAGAGCAATATGAATTAGTTTTTTGAGTATTTTCTTCAAATTTCATAGGTTGGGCTATATGCAAATGAGCATATAGCGAAAATCCTAACATACGGCTGATATTTAAATTGATATCAGAGTTAGTGGACACCATGACGAGGCATAACCAGAAGCCAAATCTTTAGGCACTCTATAGGTTTGAGAGCAATATTAATTAGTTTTTTGAGTATTTTCTTCCAATTTCGAGGTTGGGCTATATGCAAATGAGCATATAGCGAAAATCCTAACATACGGCTGATATCCAAATTGATATCAGAGTTAGTGGACACCATGACGAGGCATAACCAGAAGCCAAATCTTTAGGCACTCTATAGGTTTGAGAGCAATATGAATTAGTTTTTTGAGTATTTTCTTCAAATTTCATAGGTTGGGCTATATGCAAATGAGCATATAGCGAAAATCCTAACATACGGCTGATATTTAAATTGATATCAGAGTTAGTGGACACCATGACGAGGCATAACCAGAAGCCAAATCTTTAGACACTCTATAGGTTTGAGAGCAATATTAATTAGTTTTTTGAGTATTTTCTTCCAATTTCGAGGTTGGGCTATATGCAAATGAGCATATAGCGAAAATCCTAACATACGGCTGATATCCAAATTGATATCAGAGTTAGTGGACACCATGACGAGGCATAACCAGAAGCCAAATCTTTAGGCACTCTATAGGTTTGAGAGCAATATTAATTATTTTATTGAGTATTTTCTTCAAATTTCATATGTTGGGCCATATGCAAATGAGCATATAGCAAGAATCCTAACATACGGCTGATATTTAAATTGATATCAGAGTTAGTGGACACCATGACGAGGCATAACCAGAAGCCAAATCTTTAGGCACTCTATAGGTTTGAGAGCAATATTAATTATTTTTTTGAGTATTTTCTTCAAATTTCATATGTTGGGCCATATGCAAATGAGCATATAGCAAGAATCCTAACATACGGCTGATATTTAAATTGATATCAGAGTTAGTGGACACCATGACGAGGCATAACCAGAAGCCAAATCTTTAGGCACTCTATAGGTTTGAGAGCAATATTAATTATTTTTTTGAGCATTTTCTTCAAATTTCATATGGTGGTGGGCCATATGCAAATGAGCATATAGCGAAAATCCTAACATACGGCTGATATCCAAATTGATATCAGAGTTAGTGGACAACATGACGAGGCATAACCAGAAGCCAAATCTTTAGGCACTCTATAGGTTTGAGAGCAATATGAATTAGTTTTTTGAGTATTTTCTTCAAATTTCATAGGTTGGGCTATATGCAAATGAGCATATAGCGAAAATCCTAACATACGGCTGATATTTAAATTGATATCAGAGTTAGTGGACACCATGACGAGGCATAACCAGAAGCCAAATCTTTAGGCACTCTATAGGTTTGAGAGCAATATTAATTATTTTTTTGAGCATTTTCTTCAAATTTCATATGGTGGTGGGCCATATGCAAATGAGCATATAGCGAAAATCCTAACATACGGCTGATATCCAAATTGATATCAGAGTTAGTGGACAACATGACGAGGCATAACCAGAAGCCAAATCTTTAGGCACTCTATAGGTTTGAGAGCAATATGAATTAGTTTTTTGAGTATTTTCTTCAAATTTCATAGGTTGGGCTATATGCAAATGAGCATATAGCGAAAATCCTAACATACGGCTGATATTTAAATTGATATCAGAGTTAGTGGACACCATGACGAGGCATAACCAGAAGCCAAATCTTTAGGCACTCTATAGGTTTGAGAGCAATATTAATTAGTTTTTTGAGTATTTTCTTCCAATTTCGAGGTTGGGCTATATGCAAATGAGCATATAGCGAAAATCCTAACATACGGCTGATATCCAAATTGATATCAGAGTTAGTGGACAACATGACGAGGCATAACCAGAAGCCAAATCTTTAGGCACTCTATAGGTTTGAGAGCAATATGAATTAGTTTTTTGAGTATTTTCTTCAAATTTCATAGGTTGGGCTATATGCAAATGAGCATATAGCGAAAATCCTAACATACGGCTGATATTTAAATTGATATCAGAGTTAGTGGACACCATGACGAGGCATAACCAGAAGCCAAATCTTTAGGCACTCTATAGGTTTGAGAGCAATATTAATTAGTTTTTTGAGTATTTTCTTCCAATTTCGAGGTTGGGCTATATGCAAATGAGCATATAGCGAAAATCCTAACATACGGCTGATATCCAAATTGATATCAGAGTTAGTGGACACCATGACGAGGCATAACCAGAAGCCAAATCTTTAGGCACTCTATAGGTTTGAGAGCAATATTAATTATTTTATTGAGTATTTTCTTCAAATTTCATATGTTGGGCCATATGCAAATGAGCATATAGCAAGAATCCTAACATACGGCTGATATTTAAATTGATATCAGAGTTAGTGGACACCATGACGAGGCATAACCAGAAGCCAAATCTTTAGGCACTCTATAGGTTTGAGAGCAATATTAATTATTTTTTTGAGCATTTTCTTCAAATTTCATATGGTGGTGGGCCATATGCAAATGAGCATATAGCGAAAATCCTAACATACGGCTGATATCCAAATTGATATCAGAGTTAGTGGACAACATGACGAGGCATAACCAGAAGCCAAATCTTTAGGCACTCTATAGGTTTGAGAGCAATATGAATTAGTTTTTTGAGTATTTTCTTCAAATTTCATAGGTTGGGCTATATGCAAATGAGCATATAGCGAAAATCCTAACATACGGCTGATATTTAAATTGATATCAGAGTTAGTGGACACCATGACGAGGCATAACCAGAAGCCAAATCTTTAGGCACTCTATAGGTTTGAGAGCAATATTAATTAGTTTTTTGAGTATTTTCTTCCAATTTCGAGGTTGGGCTATATGCAAATGAGCATATAGCGAAAATCCTAACATACGGCTGATATCCAAATTGATATCAGAGTTAGTGGACACCATGACGAGGCATAACCAGAAGCCAAATCTTTAGGCACTCTATAGGTTTGAGAGCAATATGAATTAGTTTTTTGAGTATTTTCTTCAAATTTCATAGGTTGGGCTATATGCAAATGAGCATATAGCGAAAATCCTAACATACGGCTGATATTTAAATTGATATCAGAGTTAGTGGACACCATGACGAGGCATAACCAGAAGCCAAATCTTTAGGCACTCTATAGGTTTGAGAGCAATATTAATTAGTTTTTTGAGTATTTTCTTCCAATTTCGAGGTTGGGCTATATGCAAATGAGCATATAGCGAAAATCCTAACATACGGCTGATATCCAAATTGATATCAGAGTTAGTGGACACCATGACGAGGCATAACCAGAAGCCAAATCTTTAGGCACTCTATAGGTTTGAGAGCAATATTAATTATTTTATTGAGTATTTTCTTCAAATTTCATATGTTGGGCCATATGCAAATGAGCATATAGCAAGAATCCTAACATACGGCTGATATCCAAATTGATATCAGAGTTAGTGGACAACATGACGAGGCATAACCAGAAGCCAAATCTTTAGGCACTCTATAGGTTTGAGAGCAATATGAATTAGTTTTTTGAGTATTTTCTTCAAATTTCATAGGTTGGGCTATATGCAAATGAGCATATAGCGAAAATCCTAACATACGGCTGATATCCAAATTGATATCAGAGTTAGTGGACACCATGACGAGTCATAACCAGAAGTCAAATCTTTAGGCACTCTATAGGTTTGAGAGCAATATTAATTATTTTTTTGAGTATTTTCTTCCAATTTCGAGGTTGGGCTATATGCAAATGAGCATATAGCGAAAATCCTAACATACGGCTGATATCCAAATTGATATCAGAGTTAGTGGACACCATGACGAGTCATAACCAGAAGTCAAATCTTTAGGCACTCTATAGGTTTGAGAGCAATATTAATTATTTTTTTGAGCATTTTCTTCAAATTTCATATGGTGGTGGGCCATATGCAAATGAGCATATAGCGAAAATCCTAACATACGGCTGATATCCAAATTGATATCAGAGTTAGTGGACAACATGACGAGGCATAACCAGAAGCCAAATCTTTAGGCACTCTATAGGTTTGAGAGCAATATGAATTAGTTTTTTGAGTATTTTCTTCAAATTTCATAGGTTGGGCTATATGCAAATGAGCATATAGCGAAAATCCTAACATACGGCTGATATTTAAATTGATATCAGAGTTAGTGGACACCATGACGAGGCATAACCAGAAGCCAAATCTTTAGGCACTCTATAGGTTTGAGAGCAATATTAATTATTTTTTTGAGTATTTTCTTCAAATTTCATAGGTTGGGCTATATGCAAATGAGCATATAGCGAAAATCCTAACATACGGCTGATATTTAAATTGTTATCAGAGTTAGTGGACACCATGACGAGGCATAACCAGAAGCCAAATCTTTAGGCACTCTATAGGTTTGAGAGCAATATTAATTATTTTTTTGAGTGTTTTTTTCGTAATATATGAATTTCAGTTTGTACTCATATATATTTAATTTTGATTTAAATTAATTTTAGGGTTTTGCATAGTCCGAAGCTAAGATGTTCGCTACCTTTAACAAGTATAACAGTCCTAATTAATTGTATAAATTAAAAATCATGGGATGGGATGATTTTAAAAATCCTGGGATGGGATGAAATAAGTGTTACCTGATGAACATTTTTATTTTTCCTGGGATGAAAAACTGGGATAACTTCACACACTTTGCTGGTGGATAGCAAAAAGGATATCTGCATTACCATCTTCCGGCTGTCTTAGCAAAGACACTATTTATTTCGCATTACCTTTCGGCTGGAAACTTTCGGCTAACTTTAACAGTATTTGTATTCCATAATTTATGTTTGACAAATTTTGTGATTTCAACATCGAGTATAAGGCAGCATAGGCAATGCTAGTTTGAAAAATTTTCACATATCACTTTCTTGTTGAACAATCACGAACAGTTGATTATTATTTTTTATATTAATTGTAACCTTAAACCAGTATTATGAATCACAAAATCTGTGCGGTAATCTGATATCCCACATATTAAACGTATTGACCAAAACAAAATTATTCGTTTGCCCTGCGAACACTAAATACGTACGCACAACATAATTTTCTATTTATAATGTACCTCTTCCGTTTATATTTAACTTATGTAAATATACATAAATATTTAGCCAACCTTGCCCTCAATTTAACCTTTGTATGATGATTACGCGCACTATACTGTACGTACATACACATGTACGTTTGTCATCAACACAAATTTTAACGAAATAAAAAAAAAATCACTGACACAAAATATTACATCACATATTGTTAACAGCAGCTGTCTTCCTTATGACTTGGAATTTTCTGGTGTGTTGTTAAATTTCTTCATACCATTTCTTCCAGTCGAAATACTTTTTACCTACTGGGGGTGTTGAAAATAATGAATCAAGTTATTTTATTCTGCGCGTTTCTTTCTTGTGTTTCAATTTTCAATTTTCCGGTACTTTTGTATATTGTTTTCCTGTTCCATTTTTATTTAACTCGACGGAAATCGTATTGAACGTAGGTATGCAGGTAGGTTAGGTATATATGTATATGTATAGGTAAAATCGGTTCGGGTGGGGGTAATGAAAAAATATAATTATTATTAAGAGATTATTTTATACATCATCGTCTCCCGTCGCGTGACGGTTGATGCTACGTGAATAAAATGAGCGCGCGTCTAAAGAAATTAGATTAAACCGGAAAAATTGTAAATTTATTCAACGGGATCGGGGCTCAAAAATCATGACAGGATTTTAAATCATTTCATAATTGAATATAGCGAGAGAGAAAATTATTTAGAAAAAATAAAAATAAATCTTTGAATTTTTGATTATATGCCATAAGTAAAACAGCGCGTAACGAGGACACGCCGAAAAAAAAATTATTATTATGATAAGCAGAAATGCGAAAAGCCAAAATAGATGATAATAAGAAAAATATGTTATTTTGTTATGTATGCACACACACACACACATTCATACATGTTAAGATAAACTGACATCTTATTATTTATCATCCATCTTCACCATCGCATATGCGGATGGTATACGGAGCATCATCATTTTTATCTTTATTATTTATTTTAATCATGATTCATGTCGTCAATATGTCGCCATATTAGTAATGAACTTTAGTTCTTGTCTCTCGATATATACGTAGCCATACATAGATATTCTAACCTTGTTACAGCAGCAATCTTTCATTCTCCTCCCTGGTACAACAAATTATTTCATCTTAACTTGATTAATTTATCTAAGAGTTATGTTGTTTTGTTCTATGTGTACACTTTTTTTGTTGATGAGAGATGATTTGGAAATAAATAAAATAAAGATTTTGCTACTCGTATATGTGCGACTTTTCTATACGAAGCAGAAAAGTTTACGAAAATTTATTCAACATTTAAACAACAATTACATTAGACGCTGTGTGTGCCTGCCTGCCATCAAACATACGGATGGATGAATAAATTTTATATTTTTAATCTGCAAATGAAAAGGCAACAACAATATACAAGTACGAGTATATGGCACTGGTAATAATCTAATAATGTACCACACACTCTGATTTATCTACTTACATACCTATCCATGTATGATGTGTTACGTTTTACTGTATAAAGGAATATACATATATAGAGATGTGTTCAAAATTTAATCATAAAAATGTCAAAACAACCCGAATTATTACAAACAACAAATCGGTTCTAGAAGATATTTTTATTCTTTTTTTTTGTTTGTCGTATATTATGTCACATGTTAAGTGACAAATTATACGTCACAGAAGAATTAAAAAATAAACGATTAACTTTTATCCCAAGTTAGAGCACATCATAACATGCAACGATATAATATGGTATTTAAGACCAAAACACACAACACGACAAAATGTCAAAATTATATGTCATGCTTGGCTTATTTTTTAGTCCTAGAGCGTTATCGCAATGATGAGGAAAACAATGGAAGCAAAATAGATGAAACATAATCAAATTACACCGATCAAACGGCATAGTGGTTAAAGCTTTGGCGTTTGGATCGGGAGGTACTGGGTTCGAATCCCGATACGCTGGGCATGATGCAATAATGTCTGTGTGAAGTTATTACCCCAGGATTTCATGCCAGAAAAATAAAAACTGTCATCAGGCAAAAAATAAGATAATGTGAATATTTATTCCGGAAAATAAAAAATTGCACATCAATATAAAATATAATTTACTAGCTGACGGATTGGGGATCTCAAGCAAAAGGGTTATCAAATAGAAAATGCCGTAAACATAATTAAGAAAGAAAAAATCGAAACTGAACAAGGAGTTCAAGTTAACAAAAGAGGGCTTCCACTATTTATGCTCACTTTTAATAACAAACAAAAAGTGGAAGATGTGTATAATATCAAGGCAATACTTAGCATGAGAGTTAAAATAGAGCCATTGAAAAAGAATAACGGATTAATACCGCAGTGCAAAAAATGTCAAGGTTTTAATCATACGCAGAAATATTGCCAAAGAGAAATTAGATGATTGAAATGTGCCGGAAAGCATCATGCCCAGGTATGCCCGGTTAGTAAAAATATTGCTGCAAAATGTGTCAATTGCAATAAGTCACATCCCGCAAACTACCGGGGATGTGAAATAGCTAAGGAGCTACAACGAATAAGAAATAAAACGCGAAAACAAAGTCCAGGAGTATCGGTAAAAAATTATCAAACTTCCACCAAAGAGGAACCTAAACCTCATGCTAGTAAAACGGGAGAACCAAAACCAAAACTGTACTCGCAAGTAGTCATGACAAAACCAATTATTTCGGAGCACACTACTGAAGGTACAGCAGTGCTCCAAAAGATACTAAGGAGCATGGAAGCTCTTAACATTCGTCTAGCTAAACAAGAGAAATGCCTTCAAGCTCTAAGCAACAGGTTAGATAAGCAAGACTCTCTAAATAAAATGAAATCCATGCTCTATTAAAATGATGCAAACAACAACAAATAAAACATTAAGAATAGTAACCTGGAATGCAAATGGGCTAATGCAACATATTCCAGAATTAGAAATTTTCCTAAATACTGAAAAAATAGATATATGCCTAGTATCGGAAACCCATTTTACTTCAACTTCATATCTTAAAATATATGGATACAATTGCTACCACGCCATTCATCCAGCAGGAAGGGCAAGGGGAGGATCGTCGGTGGTTATAAAAGAAAACATCAAACACTTTATAGATCTTAAAATTGAAGAGGAATTTATGCAAGTAGTCACCTTAAAAGTATTTATAAATAACAACAAAGAATATAGTGTATCGTCAATATATTGCCCCCCAAGATATAATTTAATTAAACAAGACTATTGCACGTTATTAAGTGATTTAAACTTGGATCAAGTTTCATAATCGGAGGTGATTTTAATGCAAAAAACACCTACTGGGGATCAAGAGTAACCTCTAAAAAAGGAAGAGAGCTGTTTGCAGCAGGAAGACTATGCAATTGCAATTTTCATTCTGGAGATCAACCAACTTATTGGCCTACGGATAGAAACAAAATACCCGATATCATTGACTTCTTTATCACCAAAGGTATAAACGAAAACTACATATACCTAGAAAGCAGCGAGGGGATTATGTCGGATCATACGCCTGTTATTATGACAATCAGTGCAACGATTATTAAAAAAACTAGTCCACCTTCGCTAACGAACAACAAAACCTGCTGGGAGAAATTCCAGAAACTTATTGAGGATAATATTGATCTTCAGGTGCCAATTAAAAACCCGATAGAGCTAGAAGAAGAACTAGAACAACTCAACAACAGTATACAAGAAGCGGCGTGGAGTAGTACCCCCTCAAGTTCAAAGGAAATGCGCCGAAATGCTACTTTGAAACGGGTTAAACTTTAGCTACTGCTAAAGTTAACCCAGTTTCATAGATTTGCCACTCTCTGTTTAGTACCCCACGCGGCATTGATTCCCGCAGCTCAGTCGGGTAGAGGGATCGGTGTGGGTTTTAGGGGTACTGCAGATTGTGGCCTAGATTAGCGCATTAAATAAAGATACAAAAAAAAAATTGGGGAAAGTAGGAACTGGGGTATCGGACCCCGAAGTAGTGGTTAGCCTATCAGCCCATCGCTTGGGCAAAACTGACTGTGGTTGTATAGGTAAAATGTTTATTTAAACATTCTACCCTAATCTAACTAAACTAATATTATCTATTTGGCCCATGGGCCCTAATGGGGTGGTGTTAGTAAGGTTGATAGTGGTATGCTACCAAGGTCAGCAAAAAGGAAAAGAGCCGCTTAGCGTCAACAATTTCCTTCTACTGACAGTCAGTATCAACCCACTATCGTTATATAATTTGTTAAAAACACTAGAAACAAACACTTACCAAAACAAAACTGCCCAAAAAAACTAAATTAAATTCAACAAAATCCAAAAAAAAACACAAACTAATTTCACTAACACTATCTTTATTTTATTTAAAATTACACAACACAAAAAAAACTCTCAAAAAAAACAAAAAAAAACTTGACCACACGTTGGTCTGTCTAAACACTGACTGCCCCAAGCAAAAAAAAATCGTACCTATTTTGAGTTTCATAGGAAATTTTTTGCGATCTCATCACAAAAATTCCTATGAAAATTGTACAGCAACGTGACCTCGATTTTGCTGACTCGATTCACGCGCAAGTATTTTTTTTCTTCAATCCATCCGTTGAGGAAGTACGAACAACAACACCACAATGCTTTTCAATATTTGCATTGGTCATTGTCATTCACCTAATAAATAGATCAAGTACATTTATTATGTACATAGTCAACGTAATCAAATTACGTTGATGTACATATCTGCGTTTAATTAACTGTGGCACATATGAAAAATTCTAAAGTGAATGAATCATATGATACCACTATAAATAAAGGCAAAGAAGAAATGTAGAAGGCTGGCATGACGTTTGCTTGAATGGAATGTAGTTGAAGACATTATCTTCGAGGTCATGCCGATGAGGAAATAGATTTTGTTGGGATGGGTTGATAACGGAATTAGGTTTAATTCCGTTACAACTTATCCTCTAGAAGTTAGGGAAGTGGTTGCAGCAAAACGACAAGCAAGAAAGGCCTGGCAAAGAAGTCGAGAGCCAGAATATAAAACAACTCTTAATTTTTTATCCAATAAACTAAAGTTGCTAATTAAAGAAATCAAAAACGAATCCATTAATAAATACTTGAGTGGCCTTACTGGGGAAAAAGATACCGAGTACTCCCTTTGGAAAGCGACAAAAAGTTTATAACGACCTAAACTACAAATTCCACCAGTAAAAAATGAAGATGGTACATGGGCTATAAGTGCAAAGCAAAAAGCTTCGTTGTTTGCAACCCACCTCGAGAACACGTTTCAGCCACTACCTAGACAAACTGCAGAGGAAAACATACCACCAGTATATAAAATGGATAACTGCAATATATCTCCTGTCACACTACAAGAATTAAAAGAGGAAATCAATCTCAACCTAAACACAAAGAAATCTCCAGGATATGACTTAATTACAGGACAAATAGTAAAAGCTCTTCCTGAAAAAGGTCTGCGTAAACTACTCCAAATAATTAATGCAGTGTTCAGACTTAAACACGTTCCAAGTCAATGGAAAGTAGCAGAAGTAATTATGATACCTAAACCAAACAAACCACTTAATGACAAAAATTCGTATAGGCCGATTTCCTTACTCCCAATAATTTCAAAATTATTCGAGAAACTACTCCTAAAGAGACTAAAACCAATAATAGCAGAAAGAAATCTTGTTCCTCCACATCAATTTGGCTTCAGAGAAAATCATTCAACAATAGAACAAGTACACCGAATTACAAACATAATTGAAGACGTACTTGAAAAAAAGAAAGTATGTTCAAGCGTCTTCTTGGATGTAGCACAGGCCTTTGACAGAGTATGGCATAAAGGTTTGGAATATAAATTACAAAGAGACTTACCAAAGCAGTTTTATGAAATTCTAAAATCTTACATATCTAACCGACACTTTCGAGTTAAATTAGATGGCGAATACTCAGAAATAAAGAAAATATCAGCAGGGGTACCACAAGGTAGCGTTCTGGGACCAACTTTATATGTTCTATACACCTCGGACCTGCCAACGATAGAGGATACTAACATAGCGACGTTTGCGGATGATACGGCCATCTTAGCAGTTGCTAATTGCATAGAAGAATCTACAAGCAAATTGCAAAGAGCTAATAATATTGTCAGTACCTGGACCAAGAGATGGCGAATAAAACTTAATGAAACAAAATCTGTTCACGTAAACTTTACCAACAAGAAGGTCAACTGGATACCAGTAGAACTGAACTCCCAGCAAATTCCCTATGCAAATACGGCAAAATATCTAGGCATGACTCTAGACGCGAAACTAAAATGGAAAGAGCATGTGAAAAAGAAAAAAGAAGAGTTAAACATCAAATACAGAAAGATTGATTGGCTCTTAGGAAGAAATTCTGAGCTAACTCTACATAATAAATTGCTACTATACCGGCAAATCCTAAAACCTGTGTGGACTTACGGTATTCAGCTCTGGGGCTGTACAAAGAAAACCAATGTCAATATCATCCAGTCATTCCAAAGCAAAGTCCTTCGTGGAATAGTTAATGCACCGTGGTACATAAGAAATGACAACCTCCATAGAGATCTGAAGATGGATTTCGTTAGTGAAGAAATAAGCAAACACGCGAGAAAACACATGCAACGTATTAGTCTACACCAAAATGCTGAGATACGTCGTATGTTGGATGATTCAAACCTAGTAAGACGGCTGCGAAGGAAGAAACCGCATGATGTACAAGATCCAATCAGGATCGATTAAAAATATAATAAAATTGTAAAGGGGACTAGCCAAAGGGCTACAACCCTCCAAACAAGAATATAAATTATGAAAGATAAATTACTAGATGATTTATAAATCAGTTGTAATAAATAAATATATAAAAAAAAAAAAAAAAAAAAAACTAGCTGACGGACGGCAAACTTCGTTTTGCCCAAAATATTATTTTGATTGATTTAATATCGATTCGCATTCACAATTATCGATCGTTAACAGACGGCGAAATAATATAATTTCAATTGTAGATTAAGTGAAACACTTTTCGAATTCAATTGAATTCAATATCCTATATTTACACGGAAAGCTGACCCGACGGACTTCATTCCGTCCAATATTTGACGAAAATGGAGTAAAATCAACTATTAATTTCATTGAATTCTACCCGTTTTATTGAAATCTCGGAAACACGCCACATAGCATATGTGGCGTGTGAAAAGCATGACATTTAAGCCCTTGTTTGTGACTTGCTTATGGTCATCGCAAATGCAAGTTTTACTGGGAACTGAATGCATTTGAACTGAAATGGCAAACCAATTGAAGTCAAGTGCATTTGCGGAATTAGAAGTTCTTCTCCCTTGAACGGCCCTTTCAAAATCCTTGCCACTATCATATTGTTCATTAGCTTCGTCACAATCAGTCGGGTTTCATTGCACAGTTTCGGACATGAAGATTTCGTAGCTAAATGATGACAGATCCAACTTTAAGACACAAATGCCAGGCAAATCCAAAGAGTTCAGGAACTCTACTGGATATTTGACGACTTCGTTTTTGTTTTCAACGCGATCGATCTATTTGTTTGAACGCAATTCTCCCGGAATTGGATTTTGAATCGTCCAATTCAAGCCATTGTGTTGTGTATTTCTATTTTTTTAGGTTATGGTCCAAATATGGGTGGATGTAAGTGTTTATGTTCGACGAGATTATATATACAAACACACTTATTGATTTTTAATTTTTTTTCGATTTAATTGCAACCAATAAATATATGTAATTCTATTTTTTAAGAGTTAAGGTGCTCGTACTACAAAATTTTTGGCAGAAGTACTTTTTTTTGTACAATATTTGGTTACAAAATTTTCTGTGTCAATAATAAAGTGACATCTAGATTTTAACATTTAAAGCTAAAAAGTACAATTTTTCTCTTGCTTATCGCTTAATCTAGTATATCATGTGTTGCCATGTGTATACTTTACCGATTTTACTCCGGCTTCCCAAAGCCCACCGAAGTGTGGCGAAAAGGGTGGAATAACGTGCCATTGTATCCCATGTGGGATAAGAATTGGCAGAATTTCATTTTCTTGGTAGCATTTTCATTTACTTTCATTTGATTGTTTGCTCCGATGTATGTTGTGCCACAATCGCTATACATGTCTCGACAAAATCCGCGATGGGCAAAGGATCACTCACTGGTTCCAAGTGAATTGTCTTCGTGCTGATACAAACAAAAACAGCGATGTAACCCTTGTATGATTTGTTTCCACGTCCTTTTGATACTCGAAAGTTGAGCGGACCTACGTAGTCAACCCCAGTGGCGAAGAATTTAAAAGTAGGCCGAACTCGTACATGAGGCAAATCTCCCATTAACTGTGAACGTGGTATTGGGTTCTCTTTGAAACATTCATGACAGGTTTTCAAATGTAAACCGACGATTCGACGTGCATGTAAAATCCAATAGGTTTTGCGAATTTGGTTCAATGTAAGTTGAATACCTCCATGCAAACAAATTCGGTGACAATGTTCGATTAGTAGTTGTGTGAAGTGATGCGTTGATGGGATGATGACTGGATGTTTTTGATCAAATGGTAATAATGAATTTCGAAGACGGCCACCCACTCTCAATATGCCATCACGATTGATGAATGGATTCAGACCACTCAGTTTGCTTTTGGTTGGTAACGGCTGTTGGTTTGAGGGCTGCGATTTCTGACGAAAATGCTTCAAATTGGACGATTTTATGTAATGGAATAACACTCTAGTTCCATTCGATAAGCGTTAAGTAACCTGAAGTGATTCGATGATTGATAGTTTTTTCCGAAACGAATATACGAAGAATAGCGACGGCTAATGCATTCTTGAGGATCAATAGTAATCGATGCAGTGATGTAACTTTCCTTCATTTCTGAGTCACTATCTTTTTCGATGAAGTTTTAATGTTGGAAATTACGATTCTGGCCATTTAGAAGCATTATCTGTGAACCAATGCGGTCCATGCCACCATAGCTCCTTATGGATTAACTGTTCAGATGTTAGACCACGATTTGAAACATCTGCAGGGTTATCTGAAGTAGACACATGATGCCACATAAATGTTTTCCATCGATTTGGATCTCCTCAAATCCATGGCAAAACAATAGCTAAATCGGCCCAAAAATGACTATTTATTTGATTAGACGAAGTTTTGACTTGCCATATTGATGCAATTTCGTTGCCAGAACTGCTCCGCACAATTCAATCCTTATCCAGTAAATGGACAAAAACTTCTCCATGAACTGTTTCGATTCGTAAATACGTTGCAGCAGAATAAGCATGTATTGATCCGTCACAGAACGTATGTAATTCGACTGTTTGGTGATTGTTATTAGTGCGTATCCAACGAAGAATTGTGATTTGATTGATGCGGTTCAAACTCTCGATGAATGATTGCCAAATAGGAGCTAAATTGTGTGGAAGCTGATCATCCCAATCAAGTCCTTCGCACTACAAACGTTTAAGAAATGTTTTGGCGACTATAATAGTCGGATTGATCCATCCCAACGGATTAAATGAGCGAGCAATTGTGGACAAAACTGTTCGTTTTGTATGATTCTTAATTTCTAGATCTAAATTAATTTTGTAATGAAATTCATCATTTAAAGGGTGCCAATCCATACCAAGTGCTTTAATCGACTCATTTTGTCCGACTAAGAAATCCGATTTACTTTCGCGATACTCCAGTGGAATTGCCGATAACTCGGGTGATGCATTGCTTGACCATTTTTGTATGATTTGCTGTTGAAGTTCAATAGTTGATTCGATTGTGTGACTTCCGGAAAGTATGTCATCGACATATATTTGATTTTTAATAGCAAATGCAGCTAGTGGAAAATTGTTTTCTTCCTCTTGAGCCAACTGATGCATTACACGGATCGCGGTATATGGTGCGCTAGCTGTTCCAAATGTCACTGTCTTCAATCGATATGTTTTGATGTTTTCATAGGGTGAATCTCTCCATAAAATTCGCTGATATTGAGTGTGTTGGGGATACATATCGATTCGACAACACATTTTCTGAATGTCACTTGTAAAAAAATACTTGAAGAAACGCCAGTTGATGATGACAGCTGGTAAATCTGATTGAAGTGCTCTCCCCGATAATAAAATATCGTTCCGTGAATGTTTATTCGACGTCGTCGCAGACGCATCAAAAACTACCCGAAGTTTGGTGGTGGAACTCGTAGTTTTGAATACTGGATGGTGTGGTAAATAGCAACATTGAAAAAACGAGACGCCATTTTTGATGGTTCTGTAGTCCGACTCGGGAGTAATTTCAAATTCCATTTGTCCTAATTCGAGATATTCGTTGATGACTGCAAAATATTCTGAATGGAATGATGGGTCTCGATGAAAGCGTCGTTCCAATTGTAGGAACCGATCATACACCATTTTGTGAGATGAGCCAATGACTGCGTTCGAGTCATAATGTGTTTTAAGTGGCAGTTGGACCACATATTTACCATCAGGTTGCCGCTTGTGAGTTCGCTGAAAAAAACTCTTTACACCACTTGTCTTCATTGGATAATGTCTTTTCATTTGGGATCTCTTCTAGTTCCCAGAATTTGCGTATATGTGAGTCAATTTCGATTTGAGAATGAAAGCTGAATACATTAATGGTAGCACATTGAGTTTTAATGATCTCACCTGACAATATCAATCCCAAAGCTGTATATTGAGCGATTGGAGTACCAATTTTTCCACGGCATAGACCTGGTCGTAGGATTGGATCCGCTCGTGGTAACTTTTGAAAATGATCCCAATCGGTGAAATCGACGCTAAGGCAATTTTAAGGTCAATTTTTCGAAAATCGATGCATTAGTGTGACATTCGAAACGGTCGTCGTGGCACGATCTGATGGAAATTGAAATTGAAGATTTGCTTTGATTAGTTTGAGAGTTACCAATAACATTGACTTGAGCGCGAAGGGATGTCTTAGGTAAGCCTAAACGTTGAGCAGCTGATCGAGTGATTAAGGTTGCTTGAGATCCTTGATCGACTAAAGTACGGAATGGAATGGGGTCACCATTATTAGCACGAATATGGACGATTACAGTAGCACATAATATTTGTCGGCATCGATTTGTTGGGTTTGTAGCGTGACTACATATTGGAGGTTGCGTAGTAGCGTTAGGCACAGATGGTGATGCAGCCGAACCAAAATGGAGTAATGTATGATGGCGACCACCACATGTGGCATAATTCTTCTGACTTGGACAACTTGGCAATACATGATTGAATCCAAGGCAATTAAAGCAATACCTAAGTTTCTCAACTATTATTTTGCGTTCTTGTACGGATAGTTTGAGAAACGATGGACATTTTCGTAAAATGTGTGATTCTTTGCTATGTGGACATTGTACTGATATTGAATTAGATACTTGGAATGAATTTGATCTTTTATTCGCTGTACTGGGCGTGATTTTATTCCACTTTGATGCTTCCTTAGACGAGGAAAGTGATGCATTCGGATTGGAGGATGGCTTCTTGGCATCACTTGAATTATTTAACGGAAGAGAAGCTAATCGTATCTCTATTGCGTTTTCTAAATTACACCATAATGGGATTTTCTTTGCGTCGAACGATTGGAGGCAGAATGTTCGGGTATCTTGATGTAATTTCTGCAGTACAATGTGAACAAAAATCGCTTCACTCGATTCAACACCTAATTTTGAAATCACATGCATTGAAGTCCAAGAAATACTTAACAATCGTTGGATTTCTTCCCGAGTATCTCTTTTGATTTCTGGTTGCAATAAAAACGCGTTCATTTGTTGCGCGACTAGCAATCGTTTATTATTATAATTTTTTTCAAGTTCGTCGATGGCGTTCGTATAATTGTTATCGGTGATCGCTAAACGACGTATTTTTAATTCAGCTTCGCCTTGTAAACAACCTTTGAGGTATTGCCATTTTTGTGAGGAAGACAACGTTGGACTATCGTGAATTTGTTTAAATGAATAGAAAAAATGAAGGCCTTTCCAAAATATTACCAGCAAATTTAGGCAAATCCAACTTTGGTAACCGCACATTTGAAGGTTCTGTATGCGTAAGCATTGACGAGGCTCGTCTATTCGAGATCGATTGAGTCGACGGTGGGAATGCAAGTGCATAGCCTTCATCTAGTTCGGCAGTTGAATCGAGAAATGCTTCTTCAAATTGATGCGGATGATCAGATGATTCAGATAATCTTCGTTTTTGTCTATTGAAGGAATGATTTGACGATGATTTGCGTGGAAATCGGAACAAAATTTGCCTAAACATGACAAACGCCGTTCAAAATAGGATTTGGTTTTTCTAACCGCGGAATCTTTTTTAAAGTTTGCCAACTGTTTCCGCACGAAATCAAACAATTTATACTGTTGAATAATTATTGAATCGGCGTCTATTGTTTCGTCGGCCATTTAGTTGATAATTGGTCAATAGAAATATCGATTCGAAGAATGGTATAATTTGTTGCACAGATTCACTAATCAACGTAAAACCAAACGTAATCAAATGTAAAACGCTTACCTTACTTTGCGATCGCGAAACCACGAGGCTATCCCATGTGCCGTACAGCGGCAGCGATGATGATCCAAATTTTTTAAGATGTCCGTTTCCAGCATCAGCGATGATGATATAAAAGGTCCGGTTTTAAACAGCGTTGATTCCCATATCCGGCTCGAAGGGCCAGAAATTTATGTTGTGTATTTCTATTTTTTTATTTTATTGTCCAAATATTGGTGGATGTAAGTGTTTATGTTCGACAAGATTATCTATACAAACACACTTATTGATTTTTTTTTCCGATTTAATTGCAACTAATATATGTAATTTTATTTTTTAAGAGTCAATGTGCTCGTACTACAAAATTTTTGGCAGAAGTACTTTTTTTTTTGTACAATATTTGGTTACAAAATTTTCTGTGTCAATAATAAAGTGACATCTAGATTTTAACATTTAAAGTTAAAAAGAACAATTTTTCTCTTGCTTATCGCGTACATCATGTGTTTTCAAAGTTCTATTATCATTTTATTTTCAGCTGAATACTGTTAACACCTTTCAAATCCAAACACACTGATATCAATATTTTTCGCTGCTATCATTGCGCGTGCGCTCAGTTACGATAATTTTGACCAATGTTAGATATACATTACTGATGAGTTCATCTATCGTTGAAGTGTATTGGCAAATTTCAGATGGGATCGATATTAAACCACTGGAAGTATCTACCGGAATTTGTCCATTTCTGATTCTCAGCAGTTCGTTGGAGACAACTTCTGCGGTTCTATCCTGTTGCAGGAACACTCGCATATTCATACTCAATGGAATGATTTTTACGTATCGCTGTTGATTTCGGAATCACGAGAAGTTTTTGTCGGAAGTCGCCCGCTAACAGTATCATCACGCCACCAAAATGACGATTATTGTTGAGCAAATCTTTGAATATACAATCGAATGCTTCTAATGATCATTAGAGTGCACAACTCATTCCATGTGATCAGTTTACGATTTTTCAACACTTTTGCCATGGCTGATTGCTTTGAAATGTTGCAAGCAGAGTTCTCGTTGATTTAAAGGACTAATGGAAGCTTCAGTGCTGAATGTGTCGTTCTTGCTGCTTCCAACAGTGTTGCTGCTAATATCAATGACATAAGAAACGTTTTCTCAATTCCGCCGGACACATCAAGGAAAAATAGTCCACCGTTTCCATCATCGACAGCCTCCATCAGTTGATCATACGCACTCTTTTGCTGTTCATTCAACAGTAGAACATTTGTTTGTACTTGTTGTTGCAAAGTTGTCTTGCCGTAATCACGCTCGCGTTCCAATTCGCGATTCAATACATCTCTAATTTGACGATTTGGCGCTGGTATATGCATTTCAGTCAATAGTTTGCCGCTAATAAGCAAACACAAATCTTCAATCAGCGATTCGAAATTTTTTTTCGATACTTTATCGAACGTTATGACTCCTTCCCCTAAACTAAAATTGGACACTGTTTCGTTTATGAATTATTTCTGTTCTATTGCTATCGCAAACGATTAGAACAAATATGAGCAGTACCTTTATCTCCAATTTCGTTCAAGCATCGAAAACAAATTATTTTATCATAGAAATGGAGTCGAAATATCACAATTTTTAAATCTAGCAGGCAGGAATATGTTAAAAAAAATGAAACAGTGTCCCATTTTATTCTAGAGAAGCGAGACACAAACTTCAATAAATTCGATTGTCACCCCTGGATAGCCTCCAAGCACACATTTTATCGATAAAAAAATATCAACATAAAAAAATTATTTTGTAGGGACAACTGGAGAAAGCAAAGGCCGCTAGATTTATTTTGGTTTACAAGTTAACCATGTTTCAAGAGATATTATTTATATAGTAATGTGTTTTGATCACCCAGTAAAATCAAAGGCCTACAACCATATTTGAAATTTTTTGGATATTTCATTGATTTTTTTTATCGATAAAATTTACGCTTAGTCTGTAATTAAATGTTTAGATTAAAATGTTTACGCCTATTTAAAACTCGATAAATTATCTTACACCAAAGAACTAGCAGCTGTTGTGATTTGCAATTGTTAATAAGCGTACACCGGTAGCTTAATTAACTTACACCACAAGTATTTATCACGATCCTGTAACATTTATTGATACGCTATTTAGAGTATCGATACTACAAAATCGTCAATGTAATCCACTTCGAGTATAGTAAAGAAACCCCAGAAGATAAAAACAAAGGATTTCATCTTTAGAATAAATGACCTGAAATTTGGTCAATAACGATTGGAGCCCAAAGTTTTCTAATGGGGCATTTGATTTGGCCATAATGAGCCTAAAATTATTCGTTTGTTAATTGATCTTGTTTTGGGTGCTAATTTCGGTTTTGGTCCGATTCTCGATTGGAGTTCTGCTTGCTTTAGATTAAATGACCTGAAGTTTAGTCGAGAACGAGTGGGGCCCAAAATTTTTTAATGGGGCATTTGATTAGGCCATAATGAGCCTAAAATTATTTGTATGTTAATTAATATTGTTTTGGGTTCTAACTTCAGTTTTGGTTCGATTTTCGATTTGGGTTCTGCTAGCTTTGAAGTGATAAAGCCTTATGGTTTTTCTAGAATCAGCAGAAAAAAAAAATTAAATAAGGCATTTAATTAGCCTAAAATTAACTTTTAATTTTCCAATTGTTTTTAAATCATTTTTTGTTTTGGGTTCTGCTAACTTTTTGTAAACCTAGCAGAATTCATCGTTTTAGTTGGAAGGGATGGAGCCCAACATTTATTAATAGAGCATTTAATTAGCCTATTATTAGCCTATAATTGTTCATACTATCTTGTAATGTTCTGCTAGCTTAAGGGATGTCTTATTATTCCGCTTTCCGAGTAGGGTTCTCAATATTTTTTCAAAAAGTTCTCAATATTTTTTCAAATTTATTTTTTCATTGTAAAGAACAATCCTTCCGATTAATTATGGAATACTATTTCATTCATTTGACTGCCTCTGCTGGCCTTGACGTACCCCATACAGTCGGTCCAATTATTGAGCATATTTTCTATGGTATGCGGCATTATGTCTTCAATTGCAATGCGAATATTGTTCT
Organism: Nephrotoma guestfalica; assembly: GCA_963691935.1. Classification (NCBI taxonomy): domain Eukaryota; kingdom Metazoa; phylum Arthropoda; class Insecta; order Diptera; family Tipulidae; genus Nephrotoma; species Nephrotoma guestfalica. The sequence continues at coordinate 257,874,120 of OY829914.1, forward strand.
TGAGAGCGTCAATCGTTGCTGGTTTATCGGCGTAACACTTATCTTTGACATCACCCCAAAAGTAGCAGTCCAACGGCATCAAATCACAGCTCCGGGGCGGCCAAATCAAATCAGCATTTTGGCTGATAATTCGATCTTCGAAGACAGTGCGCAAAAGATCAATTGAAACGTGTGCTGTGTGGCACGGAGCGCCGTCTTGTTGAAACCAAATGTTGCCTATGTCCTCCTCTTCAAGTGCCGGGAACCAAAAATCGTTTATCATGGCGCGGTAGCGCTCACCATTGACAGAACGGCGGCTCCTTGCTCATTTTCAAAGAAAAATGGCCCAATGATGCCACCGGAGGAAAATCCGCACCAAACAGTCACTCGTTGAGGATGCATCGTCTTCTTTACGATCACGTGCGGGTTCTCCGTGCCCCAAATGCGACAATTCTGCTTGTTTACATAGCCGCCAAGATGGAAATGCGCCTCATTCGAAAATATGTTTTTTTGCCAAAATCGGCATCTTCTTCAAGTCGATCTCAAACCCACTCAGCAAACCGAAAACGCGATGGGTGGTCTCTTTGCTTCAATTCCTGAAGCAATTGAACTTTATACGGTGTCATGCCAAGGTCTTTATGCAGAATTCGTCGCATTGTTGTGCGTGAAATGTTCTTGAGCACGATGACGAGTTCACGTTACCGGCGACTCACGCACATTCTCGATCAGAAGTGACATAACCCTTACCATACTCAAAATAACCGCTAGTTCAAAAAAGTTATATGGTCCACTCTGTATTTATACTACACACAGTGTGGTTTACATGTTACACGACATATTATATAGGAGTATGTGATTACCATTTTAAAATTTAGGCTCGAATTTTTTAGTGTGAAATGAAAGTGGAAATGAAGCCTAATAGTTCCAATAACAAAGGAATTCAGCAAAATTTGCTTATTGCTCACAGTGCTTATATTTTTGACATTTTCTACATTGTCAACGAATTTTTTTAATTGTCTACATATATATTCTCTACACGTGTAGAATATTAATTATCTATGCAGTGTAGACAATACGGTACAACGCTGATCATAGTATTACAAAACATTAGGTACTGTTATTTGACTAGAATTTTATATATTTTTCACATAAACTATTTAATAATTTAGCGCTCGTTGCACCCTTTGCATCGGCCCCCTTTTTCATAGAGATATAGTGTTTTAAATTATTTCCTTTTTAATTATCCTAATTTTATTATTTCTCTTAATTACATATTATTCGAGTATATACGCAAGGATTCGAATTTGTTACGGTGATTACGAGTAACACCTACTTGAATTGCGTATTTTTGCTTTGTTTCGGAAAGGATATCGAAGGATTTCAAATTTCGATTATTAAACCCTTTTTTGTGATTTATTTATCGTCCTCACAATAAAAAAGGTGTAGAGGATAAAAAATATATTTTTTTGTTCATCCTGATATCAATTATTTGAGAAAATTAGCTTTACTTTAAAAGGACATTATTTGCACTTGATTATTATTATTTTTAGGGATAAGTATTTGTTCGTGTGGACTGAGATGTATAGATTGATTGTTTGGTTAATGACATTTAAGAGATGGGATGGACCGACACCGGATTAGTATTTAGACAAAGCATTGCTAATTTAATAAGTGGTACAGTGTATCGCCAAGACGTGTGCTTGGTGGACACGCGTTACAAAACTCATGATAACAAATAATACGATTATACGATTATAATAAAAAAGCCATTTGAGCTCATTAAAACAAATTATTCCCCCATTAATAACAAAATCACAAGGATAATAAATTATCCCAAAATAACAAAAAATTATGTCCATTTAAAACATTTTATATACAAGTTATACATAGAATTGTTACATTATTAATTTTTCCAAAATTAAAACCAAACATAAAGTTGAAAGCGTCGTCTATTTTTATAATTAAAAGCACTACTTAAAAAAAAACGAGTAAAAAGCTCAGTTAACAAAATTTTCTTGTTCGCAAACAACTTTTACATTTTTATAATTTGGTTGGAGTCTGGTATATGAAACGAGGACGTACTCGTATACTACATAATACACAATACCAAAATAATGTCCTTTTACACACACAAAAATTTTATATAAATTAAAGATCAAGTTGGTTTTATAATTTAGTGTACCCAAAAGGGACTTATTTTTCTTATATTTCAGGATAATTTTTCTAATTTTACTAATAATATAAATGATTTATAGACCAAACAAAAAAATTAAATAAAACTCTTCCAGTTTAAATTTTTATTTTTTTTTTATTTAAATTAGGTTTTCCAGAGTTTCATTTGGGGAACAAAAAATTTCTGTTGGTCTTTTGAATTATTGATACTCTGTAGAATAAGTCTGTATGTGTGTGTACCGATGTAGTAGACTCTGCATACGTATAAGGTACCCAAGAGATTTAAGTACAAAAATAATATTTTGTTGTTATTTTAATTAACTTTAACAAAATAAAATAACACAAAATTTTTTTTTGTCCTTTTGTATTTTATATATAAAATATCAAAAAAAGCTCAGGACCTATTTTCTAAATATAAACTAACCGATTCAACACTATCACACGATAGTTGTTCGTATCAACTATATCGAATTTTAATAAACTTTCCACTTCTGGGCACTACGACTAAAAAAAAATCTAGTATCTGGTTCTATCCATATACAGACATATCTCGAACTTATTTTTGTCTTATCCTATTTCCGTACAAAAAAAAAAAGTTTTCCGAAATAACTTTACTGATTCGAAAGTTTATTTGTGTAAAACAAAAACAAATATTGAAAAGTTTATTTATTTTAATTTTATTTTAAATTTATTATTACTTTCCGTTATAAGAAGGAATGAAAACTAGTAAGAAGTCAAATATATATTTTTGTAAGAAAATCGATAGGAAATTTATAAATTGGAAAAAATATTGCGATTCCATATTTTCATTTATCGGTTTTTGCACCAAGTGTTAAGGAAATTTGTTTTTATGCAATATTGAGATATTAGATCAATTAGGTGGGCTCACTAAAGTTTTCCGTTATGTTGGATGGGCCGAGATTTCGATTAATTCTCTTTTGTGATGGTGCTGCCACTTGCGGCGAGTAGCGAAATCTCTTATTTTCCGCATGATGGGCTGCCACAAAATGAAATTAGTTAGTTAATTTCTGGTGTAAAACATGATATTCTCTGCTCCGTAATGTCAGTCTGGGGGTCTCAATTTATATTTTCTTTCAATAATTCGGCGAAAAGAAACAGCAGGTTGAATTTGCTTCCTTAAATCACGCATTCGGCAATCGAAGCAACTGAGGTGTTATTAGTGTTGTGTATAAACCGCCAAATTAACGTTTTCTTGACGATTTTATGATCTTCGAAAATTTTAGTGTTTCGATTATTATCTTCTGTATCCTCAACTGTTTGAAGCGAGTGAGGAGTCTCCATCTGTGTTATTATTATTTTTTTGAGTGAGTAACATGGATATCGAGCTTCTTAACCAGTGAAATTCGAGAAAATTTGGTAATCAATTAGCGGCAAAACCTGTATTAGTATGAAAATCAAATCAGATTATTAAAAGGCAAACTAGGTGGATAGCTAAGCAAAACGATACCCGTCGCGGACGGAGGGAAAACGGAAGTTGAGTCTGCTTAGTACAAACAGATTAAAAAAAATTAAATAGAAAAACAAATGAGTTAAATAAAATATCAAACCAGTCAAGATAAATAAAAAAGTTTTTTCACCATGCGTTTCGTCATTTTAAAATCAATGAAGTGGCAGTGTTGATAAACTTCACGTCGCATTCTCGGGACAGGCTCATTTTACCGTAATCAGTTCTATGATGGTCGATTTGAAAGATAGGTACCGTTCTTAAATCTCGCGAATTAACATTTAGACTAATCTTTTCTAGTAGAACCGGAGAATCGATACCGCCAGTTAGTAATTGATGAATATAAAGTCGTCTGCAACAAATCGGCGCTTGCTAAGTGGTTGTAAATCAATTAGTTTTCAACGATCTTAGTATGGAGGCAGGTTGAACATAGCCATCCCCTCTTTATGTGAACCTAGGGATAAGGCGACCACACCTCACTAACATACTCGAGCAGGGGACGAACGAATGTTGAAGAAAGAGCCTTCGTAACATAAGGATCGTCAAATTCTTTCGCTTGATGACACCGAGCGCAGAGTTTGCTTGATTGATAATAATGATGTGATACCTGAAATTTAATTCACTGTCACAAATGACACTGGTAACGGTATCATTGTTAATATAATTGACACGAGAAATGGATTGTGCGCATTTTCGAGAGTATGTGATTGTTTGACATGTGCCCACATTCAACTCAAGATTGTTCTTTGCACACCATGCGGAGCAGTTATTGAGGTCGAATTGTAATAGGCTCTTGCCGGTAGTCGATAATGTTAAAGTTTTAATTAAACATTCAACGTCGTTGATAGACAGAATGAAAAAATCGGCCCTAGATGGCTGCCTTTAAGCATTCCGGATGTTGCTGAGGAATGAGCTGATACTGATGACCTAAACAGTACATGATAGCCAACATCCCTAAGCTTAAACAAATTAACTTCATGAAAATCCTCTCAAACGCCTTACTAAACTCGGAGAAAATAACATCAACCTTCAATAAGGTTTGTGGTCGTGCACCGTACTTTGAGAAAACCATGGTGATTGTGAGAAAACAACGGTTTACAATAAAAGTACATCATACACAATAATTTCGAAAAGCTTGGGAATACAAGATAATTTTACAATTGGTCTGTAAGTACAGATGTCTGATTTGCAGCCGTGGTTATGAATCGAAACAATAAAATATTTTTTTTTTTATTTGTAAATATTTTCGTTCGGGAGATGGCCCAGGTTTTGGGCAGTATTAGGTCTAAAAATCTGTTTGTTTTTGGATACATGAATATTGTTATTGTTGGTCTCACAAACAGCAGCATTGATTATATAAACCTAGTGTCTTGTTACTGCTACTTCTTCAACTTGCATTGACCACTTTTTTGCTCGGCTTAGATCTAATGATCTTTCAGGTATAACAGCGTCGGCTTTAGACTTAAAAATGTCTTACCACTATTTGATTGAGATATGGTTCAAGGTTTCTCAGATACTATTACCTGGCTCTAATTTGAATCAAAATTCCACGAGATGAAGAAAGAAGCTCAATCTGTTATTGTTGTATGAAAAGTTGGATCTTATGGACTGGGGGTTCATTTTTAACATCGACAATCCATCGCTAGCTCTTGAGGTACTTTTGAATAATATTTCGACTATTTTAGAACGCTGCTACACATATTGCTCGTCTAAAATCAAACGCTTGCAGCCTTGGATTTCCTTTGACCTTGCGCGACGTATTAATAAAATGAATAAACTGCGAACCAAGTTATCTAAGCGCCCTGATAATGCAGTACTTCGCGCAAGAGGAAATCTATTATTCTAAGCGTTTTTCAGTTAATCGCTGTGATATAAAAAAAACTGGATCTTAGTGAACGAAATCTTAGCTCGAGCGCCACTAATTAAATCTAGCACAGAACGGAGATTTCTTACGAGTGATTTAGGAATTGCCAATGAGTTTAATTGTTATTTTTCTAGTATAGCTAAAGACCTAGATGCTAAATTCGAGTCTAGCAACTCGTCATCTAGTTCCGATATGTCTTTTGATTTCAGTCCGTCAACGTTTTTTATGGTCCCAGTGTCTAGTTATGAAGTTTTTTCAATTATTTGTGCTTTGGAACCGAACTACTCAATTGATAACGTTGGCCTGAGAAATTATGCACTAAAAGCCATTGCTGGACATATTAGTCCCGTTCTTGCACACATTTTCGACCTTTTCTTTGAGCTGGGAGTTGTATCCGATCGATTGAAAACATCAACTAAAATTCCTCATTTTAAGAATGGTAATCGCCTCGACAAAGGTAACTACAGACCTATTGCCTTGCAGCCAGTAATCCTAAAAGTCCTTGAGAAGGCAGTAAAAAATATGGTTTCTAGTTTTTTTTTTTAGATCAAACGGGTGTACTAAGTATTCATCCACATGGGTTTCGTCCAGGTATGAGTACCGAATCGGCCTTGTTGGAATTCTTAAATACAATCAATTAGCATCATATTTAGATGGTAGATCGGTGAGAGTTAAGATAAACGACAAGTTAAGCGGTCCGTAATTTATTGGGGTTGGGGTTCCTCAGTGTTCAGTATTAGGCTCATTGCTGCTTCTTATTTACACTAACTCGGTGTTTAAACTGAATCGTCATGGTTATTCTACCGGCTTTGCCGATGGCATAGCCTTGGCTTATTGTAGGAATTTTCCCAGTAACGTTATTTCGATGATCAATACTGATCTGAAAACTTTACTCTCATGGTTTGACAAGCATCGTCTGATTCTAAGCTGGAAAACTAAGTTCATGTTGTTTAATTTGTCTGGTAACGTTAATTTGGCCTTTTTTCCTCGAGTGACTAATCACAGCAGGCAGGCTTGAATGTGCATCTTTTGGTTGCCACTCTGAGTGTTTTAACATTGAACCTGTTGACTCGTTTAAATATCTTGGTATTCACGTGGACACTTGTCTAAATTGGAAAACGCATGTAAATTCAGTCAATCGGTATCTGTCATCAACAGCTACAATTTTTTTACTTCTTTCGTGACCTACTCCGGTGTTAAAAATTTCTTATAATGATATATAATGCACTAGTTATGGCTAAATTAGAATATAGATTGGCGTGCTGGGGTGGTTGTTATGCAGCTACTCTGTACGCAACAAAAATGATGACGGAAGAAAATTCATCTTTAAGTTTGGAAATCTCTTTTTACAAGGACCACCCATAAATCATTCTCTAGTGGAGGGCAGACACATAAGGCCTCATTCAGGCCGATGCCTGTGGATGTTCTCATCGAAGCATCAAATGCGAAATTTAGTAGCGTCTGCTGTTTTCTTAACCACTGCATGATCGGGTAGATAAAATTTCCCTCTGCCTTGGTCAACCTGTTTCATGTGACCCATCTTGATGTACTCTCGCATGAAATTTATGTATAGTGATCTCAATTTTGGATCTTTACTGAATTTTGTTTCCAGGTGTAGAAATCGTTGTAGTGCTTGCTATCGAGAACTTCCGAGCAGATCCAATTCAGCGTTCCTCTACCTACCAGCCTTTACTATCTTTCGGAACCTCTCCATGTTTCCTTCTGTCTTATTAATCGTATGAGCTGCTACGATCTGCTGTTGGATTGTGCTTTGTACAGGGCCAGAGATTATCCATCCCAAGTTTGTGCTTATAGCGCTTGGTCTGCCTCTAATTATTCGGTTCCCGATGAAATCGTTGTAAAATTTGGATCTGTCAAACGTGATCAACTCCATTTATCGTCAGAGCTTCTGGCGATCGGTTGTTCTCGGATGTTTGTGGTGATCCTTGGCAAAACGTATGCTTCGATCTTCAATCTTTGCTATATTGGTACACCTAGCTGTTGAACTGCTTCCTCCGTAATTAGAGAAACCTGAGATCCCTAACCTATTAACGCTCGTACATTGAACGGCTTCCCGCCGTAGTTAATTTTTACAACAACCGTTGCTAACAGTGTTGTTTGGTTGCCGGCCAACGTGTTGACAGATACTGTTTTTGTAGGCCTTGGCTCTGGCTCATGCAATAAGTGGTGATGTCGGTTACTGCAGCTGGTGCATCTGGGTTTCTCGCTGCACGGTATTTTTAGACTATGTGCGAGACAGTTCGTGCAAATTTCGGCACGATTCACAAAATCTTCGATTCTTCGTTTGATGGACGGGTTGTAAAAATGAGTGAATGGTTTGGCCAACCGTGCGATGTTCAGTTTTTGTCGTCCGACTACTTCGAATCTTCTCGTTAAAAATTGCAGACAATAGTTTAGTTTAGGAATCTTGCGTAGGCTGCCTTTATATTTCTCCAAAGTATCTGCGTCCAACTTTTTCATCACGAGGTGTATGATTAGGCCTTCAAAGGGATTATCTAGCTTCAAGATTTTTATGTTGTGCAACATTTCCACCACCGTATAGTGTAGTGTTCTGAGATTGGATGCTGTGGGATTTCGATTATGCAATGATAATATAGCATTAAAGTAGGATGAGGCTAACATCCGTTCGTTGTTACATCTGGCTGGCCTATATGATTTCCCATGTCATCTCATAGTTATCGCCAATGGTTTATAAGTGGCTAATTATCTGCACGGCTCTCTTCTGCAGATGGGATTTTAGTTATATCATTTTCACTTTTCAGTGTCTTCCATAGTTTCTTATCTTGACGAACGAGCCTCTATTTCATCTGTTAGGGTTCCATAGTAAACTTCCATGAAGTATTTATGGTTATCTTCATCCTCGACTTCCATGAAGAGGTTTCTGTGTATTTGATCAACTTCTTTGATATCATGGTTGATCTGATCGATTTTTATTTTTAGATACTCTTCCGATGCTTTGATGTAAGTTTCGTCTTAATACTGTTTATTTGTCGGTATAATACCCGCATGCTGACATCTTGTTGTTTAAAGAGCTTTTGCGATAAATTCAGGCCAATTTGGGTCTCCCTTGGACTTTGTGAACGATGGTGTATCGGGGTCACTTGAATCGTGTTATTCTAACTTTTCCAGGGACTCATCGGATCCGATGTTCAATTTGGCTGTTGTACGCAATTATTGATGTCTTCAATTGCTTTTTTATACGCGCGGTGCATCTCCTTCCTTTCTTCGAGATACTGTCCTGGCGACTTGATGTTTTCAGCTGTTATTAATCTTTCGTCATCTTCACAATATTTGTGGTATACAGTAGTAAGACCTCGTCGTACGTCTACCGTCATCCTCTCGCACGTTAGCAACTAGTCGTAATACTTCCTGCCCCTGGCACTTTGCGCCTTAAGTAACGCGGTGATGGTACGATGTTTTTATTGCAGCCTTATTTTAAACGCTATAGTGTTATGCCGTTTATTTATTTATTTGAACTCTGTCTATGTTTTGGCCTAGACAGACGCCTTATAGATGTATTATGCCAATTCGTATTCGAAAGGCTCGAAGGACATGCAAATCTGAAAGATTTGCTCGTAGGTTGAAAATCCACGATCTACCTAGATTCTTTGTTTTTTGATGGAAACTTAATAAACTTACGACTGGTGCGGGAATATTAAGCTTCATATAAAATGAGAACGACTTATTCATTTTATTTTTTTATCAATTCTAATTATTTAAAAGATGTTAATGTTGAGCTTTCCAATAAGAGGTTTCATTTTGATATTAAAAAAACGAGTATTTTTTAAGAGAAATCAATGAATGTTTATTTCATTGTAAAGAGGAAGGTATGCCATGAATATTTGAAAACGCCACGTCGCACATTTGTGGCTGTATGTCCTCGATAACTTTACGAATTCAATCTTTAAGGTCTTGAATCGATTGTGGAGCATTGGCATATACCTTATCTTTCACGTGGCACCAGAGAAAAATGTCTAAAGGTGTTAAATCATAAGATCTCGGTGGCCAATTGTGATCACCTCTTCGAGAAATAACACAGCCAGGAAATTTTTCTTGCAAAATTGCCATTGTTTCGTTGCTTGTGTAGCACGTAGCGCCGTCTTTCTGAAAATAAACATCGTCCTCATCAATATCTTCCAATTCCGGCTATAAAAAATCATTAACCATAGCTCGGTAGCGCAATCCATTCACCGTAACAGTTGCACCAGCCTCATTTTCGAATAAGTAAGGTCCAATCACACTTCCAGCCCAAAACCCGCACAAAAAAGGAACACGTATCATTCTTGGATTTTCTGAGTCCCAAATGCGACAATTCTGCTTATTAACGTAGTCTCCGAGATGGAAATGAGCCTCTACACTGAAGATGATTTTTCGATGGAAATCCGGATCATTTTGAAGGACCCAATCAGCGAAGATACGACGTTTATGGTAATCGATCCGCTTGAGTTTTTGTGTGAACTGAACTTTAAAAACCTTAAGATGTAAGTCTTTATGCAAAATACGGTGTAATGTCGTTTGTGGAATGTCTAATTCCAAAGATCGACGAGGAATCGAAAAACCTGGGTTTTCGTCAACACTACGGGCTACAGCAGCAATATTCTCAGTTGTTCTTGAGCGAAGCACACGGTTTCGATTCTTCACATCACTAACTTGTCCCAACAGCTCAAATTTGTCCACCAGTTTCACTATTGCCGACCGAGAAGGTGCTTCACGATGACCCAAAAGTGCTTTAGTTTTGGGAACCGTGACTGCAAAATTTTTACCATTTTTGTAGAGAATTTTAACAATTGCAATGCATTGCTGAAGCGTGTATCGTGCCATTTTTAGTTATGGCGTAGTTTTTACTTGTCAAAAGATGACAGCTTCAAAATTGACAGCTGACCAAATAACAGGCTATTCAAAATGAAACCTCTTATTGAAAAACCCTTTATACCGGGTGACTGACACGAAGTGTTACCAACATCAGACTGTCATTACTGTCAAACCAGTGATGCCAGAGCGCTCAAATGTATACTAATGACAGTTCATTTCATTGTTTTCAAGCGTACAAAAGCATTTTAGTGGGAAATATTCAGAAAAGAAGTTATCCGCAATGGAATTCAAGCGTAATAATGTGATTGCTCTATATTTGGCTGGAAAACCACAGCCGCAGATTGTTAACCAGTTAAAACATATGCATGTGAATAAAATGTTTGGGTATCGCACCATAAATCGTTATAACGATACTGGCGGCATTGCAAAACGCCATGGTGGTGGACCGAAACGCACTGCAACATCGCCGGATATCATTCGGATGGTAAAGACCAAATTGGCTTGGAATCCACGCCGTAGCGGCAAGAAATTGGCTCGTGAGGCGAACATTTCGCTCGCCACATTTTGAAAGATCATCTTGGACTAAAGGCCTTGAAATTCCATAAAACGCATGGTCTCACCGATGCTCAAAAAAAGCTAGAGTGGAAAGAGCAAAGGAGTTGTTACGCTTGCACGAAAGTGGCGATTTGCCGAATTTGTTTTTCTCCGATGAGTCACCGTTCGTTAAACAAGCAAAACGACCGGATTTACTTGCCCGGCCGTTCTACTGAAAATTTGGACTAACGGATTGCCACTCGAAACCAAACGCCGCCGATGATGGTTTGGGCCGCCGTAACGGCCGAAAGCCGTTCACCGCTCGTATTTTTTGGACCGTGGCATCAAGATAAATGCTCAAATTTATCGGGATCATGTGTTGGAGGGAGCGTTGAAGCTTTGGGCACAAAAACATTTCGGCAGCAGAGCCTGGACATTTCAACAGGACTCGGCGCCGAGTCTTAAAGTACGCGTCAAACAAGATTTGCTGAGAAACAACGTTCCGCGGTTCATTTCCACTGCCCAGTGGCTACCAAATTCTCCGGATGCAAATCCGTTAGGAGGTTGGGATAAAAAAATACCAAAGTGGCGATCATATCAAGCAAGCGCTTCGCCGGGAATGGGTCAATATACTGCAGAGCCACTTTCGTGCTGCGTGCAATAGCTTTGTCGGCCGTTTGAAGGCCATAATCGCGGTTAAGGGTAGCCAAATCGAAAACTGCTAATGCAATTCGAAAATCTAAATATTTGTGAACATTTTTTACTTTGATTCAATAAAATTCATCAAAAAATAAAAATTCTGTGCCGTTTTGTTTTGGTAACACTGGGATCACAATTTATGAGATAATCTTAAGTATGAAGTTTCATTTCGACTAGTCAATCCGTCGATTGGCTATAGAGAGCTACAGACGTTTAGTCTGCATGGAATCACAAACATACACACAGAGATTTTTTTAAAAACCAACCAATCCGAAATTTTAATTTTTTAAATTGGTTTACACGATTAAAAAGCGGTTGTCCAAAGGTCCGATGATTACGAAATATTAATTGACTTTCCCACTACATCCCCGAAATTTTAGTTAGCTTGGCTTAGCGTCATAAGTTGCACAATTAGCTCCCGCGATTAGCGTCCCTGCTATTCCAAATTCTAATTTGCACTTATACCATAAAAAATACTCCGTGGGATGAAGGGCGAAGTGTGAACCATTTCAATATATACATTATCCGGTCACACATTATGCTAATTATCATTATGCATTATGTTTTGTGCTGAGCATACATAAAATATGTAAAGCAAATGTGTTGTGCGCACATGTTTGGGTTATCACACCCGCGTACCGTGTTCTGTTGAACGGGGATTGTTTCTCATTTCAATTATTTCAATAAAATCAGTCACCAAATTATTTTTCTATAATTACCCCTTAATGATACTAGCCCCTATTCAAGGGAAACTATAAATTAGATTTACAATCATTATGATAAACTATCATTGATACAATTATTAATCATATTATATATATTTTTTTTCAGGTAATGGCCAGCACGACAGAACTAGATTTAGACCGAACTCAATGATAAATTTCCGGATATAAAACCAAAATTTATAACTAATCTGCGTACATATGAAGGAAGCGGTATTGTATGTATCGATATGTTATAAATATTTGATCATCAAAAACTAATCAATTTATAATTACATAAAATTTTAATCCATTAAATCATTCTATATTATAAACCAATAACTCCTAAAACGCGTCAAATATGAAATACCTTAATAGTTTTATATAAATATTTTATAGGGTATTAGACCCATTAGCATAAAATCAATAACCATCACCAACCGCACCACTATATATACACACACACACACACTCCATACATCAATATTATATACAAATCAAATCTAAACCTATCATGAACACGCAAAAAAGAATCAAAAGTTACTATCATCATGTAATGACGATTAATTATCATTATATGTAGATGATTATCAAAAAAAAAAAATCATGATTGAAAATCATTTACCAGATTATATATCATAATATATTGATTTAACAATAATTTATAATTAAATAATTAACGTAAAATCGAAATTTTAGGCGTTCCCATCGATTTTTACCTTGTAGCGCCTGAAGTTATGCAATCTAGTGAGATTACCCCAAATGTTGTATAACTTGAGAGAAATCAATTGTAGTTTCATAATGTAATTTGATTGGAACACGAATTTTTCCGTTTTTCATTATAATCAAGACGTTATACTATATATAGTGTATATATACTATATAGTAGTATAGTATTTTTCAATTTAGTTTCTCGAGTTGGCTCGTTATAAAAATTATATGGTTAACCTTTTATAGCTTTCCTGTTTTTGTACGTTCATTTTTATGGCACAATAGTAAATTTTGTGCTAGAATCTAGATTATAGCCAGGATTTTTTTTTTTGTTTTTGTTCGTATATATTGTTGTTTTTGTTTCAATTATGGCTAAAATTATTATACAGTGGGAGAGCAAAACAAGAACAACATAAATATAATTTTACACCTTGTTAAATGTTTAGATTTTTATTATCCTTACGGGTAAAATTGTACTAATTAGGATAATTGATTGTTATTACCGGGTAGACAGAATATATTTTTTATATATAGAGAGAGTAGCTAGTTAACTTGCTAGATATGTCGGTATATATTATTTCTATTATTATATAATAAGTGTGTTATCTTCAATTTGGTATACAGACGAGTAGAAATGAGCATTGTTATCTTGAAAGGAAGGTGTATACCTATATACCAGACTGAGTAATATAATAAATCAATCGACATAATCAAGTTTGTGTGGCACAAGAAAATTGTCACCATATTTCCTTCTACATATGTGTATTTATAAATTATAGGTTTCCTATAGTGTATCTTGAATTTTATATAATATATCGGTGTATAGTCATTCAGGCGTGCATTAAGGATATACGATATATAAAATGTCACCTTTAAATAAATTTCAATTTTTATATATTTTATTTTATGTAGCTCGTAGCATCTTTCCGTACAACATGTAGAGCGGTATACCGAGCTTTTAGCTTTTTAAAAATATCAAAACCAACCAACTACCTTGCTGAATAAAATAAAAAATTTATACGAGTAGTGTGTTATCAATTCATAAGACACACAAAAGGAATATAATGGTCGTTGTAATAATAATAATAAAAACTAAAAATTTATGATCCTTTTTATGTACATTATATTCTAGGTATAGCAAAAAAAAACTCAAGGATAATTTTTTAGTTTTTACTGTGTATTGTGTAAAATTACACAACAGAGCTTTTCACTCTTTGTTTAAAAATTTTCTGTGGACGAACGAATGCGGTGGGTGTTATCTATCCTCGTATTCAGTTTACGAATCCCTGAGCTATAAAGTTTAACAACAACAACAACAACGGCACAAATATACTAAAAGAAATTGATGATATATACACAAAAATAAAGAAGTGAAATAGTATATGACTTATATAAGACTTTATATTTAAAAAAAAGCAGAAAACAAGAAAAACATAAAAAATACATAAAAAGCACAAGAAAGCTCGTAAAATAACTACAATTTTACTAAAACATTTACCTCATTTAAGTTATTTTTTTTTTTTTTACAGTTCGTCTTCTTCGGGATTTTATTTTTATTTGCGATATTTAAAGTTTGGGTTAATTTACGGATTTGTTCGCTGTTGTTGGTGCTTGAAGTTACGTTGATCTTTTGCAAAGTACATGTAATTTATGAGTTTATTATGTTGTGCTAAATTTATGTATGAACCAAGTCGCGTAGAAAAGATTCTATCGTTCAAAGTGTCGTAAATTTTATATTTAAAAATATTGGTTTGGTATTTTTTTTATAATGAGGATTTAGAATCCTTAGATGCCTATTAGTACCAATTAGTGAACCATGTACCAAATAACAAAAATAAACAAGTATCAGTAAATACACTGTTAAGAAAATTCTTATAAGAATTTTGAGTGTAAGCTAGAAAATAAACTCAAAAAATGTATTTTACATTATTTTTATTTACATTAAGTCACTGTGTGGAAATTCGACGATAAAACGATATCCAGAAGACAGATAAGACAATCAGGTGAGCTGAAGGACATTTCCATAAAAATGGGATACTTCCGAATTTATTCTGGCAAATTAAGTCAATTCGTTCGATATGGATAGTTTTAGTTTAAATATAACGTGTGTCTTTTAAGCCTGATGGAACTTGAAGTTGTAAAAAATCAAACAAACAATTAAATTTTTATGAAAAATATACTCTGGCAGATTTTAGTAGACTCTGGTATATCATCAAGAATATAGACTCACGCTTGAACAATGCTACGAGATTATTAAAATTTACTTTAAAAATCAGTCGTCGATTCGCGCAACTTATAGACGACTTCGTGATTTTTATGGCACACAAAATCATCCATCTGAGCAAACCATCCATCGAACTGTGGATAGATTTCGTACCACATACTCTCTAGAGGCTTCATTAACATCAAGACGGCGAAGGAATGTGCATACTGAAGAGAATGTCGCCTCTGTAAACGAAAGTGTGGAAGAAGATCCAAATTTATCGATTAGTCGTCGTTCGCATGCTAGTGTAGTTTATCCAAACTAATTCAAAAAATTCAACAACAAGACACTTAATGTAATAGTATTGGTGAAAATAAACATTCAGGCGAATTTATATTAAGTAATTTAGAGGAGATGTGATTTTTTAATTGGCCTTAGGTACATTTTTAAAACTCTCGAAAATCGTAATACTTGCTTGGGACACTCCTTCTTGTTTCAGTAGTCCACCAGTATCACTGAAGTTCATGATAAATGCTTAGAAAATACTTAGAATGACTTTGGAATGTACCTAAGGCCCGTTAAAATAATTACATTTTTAAATCTCATGGAAAACTCTGTCAGACCCATTAGAAAATCATATAACTTGCTTGGGACACTCCTTATTGTTTCAATAGTCCACCAGTATCACTGAAGCTGAATTGCTATATGCTTAGAAAATACTTAGAGTGACTCGGGAATGTACCTAAGGCTAATTAAAAAATCTCATCTCCTCTAAATTACTTAATATAAATTCGCCTGAATGTTTACTTTCACCAATACAATAAATGTGTTGTTGTTGTATTTTTTTGATTAGTTTGGATAAACTTCTCTAGCATTCGTTCACAGGAATTGGGGCTCTGTCCGTCCACTACATGGAAAATTTTGCGCCAAGATCTTGGCCTACCCGTACAGGATCCAGCTGGTGCAGGAAATGAAGTCACGAGACCATTATGAGCGTCGTTCTTTCGCCGATTGGGCTCTAAAAGTTGGCAAATAAGCCGTTGTTTTATCGTCCAATTGTGCTTGTTGTTAACGGGTTTGTCCTGTATGGGGCTACGTGAAGTCACTGGTTTACGCTGATAAACCAGCAACTATTGACTTCTTGGAGGCCAGCTTTGTTCGTGCTATTCGTGACATACGGCCAGCATTGCTCGAAAAAATGATCCATAATTGGACGTTGAGAATGCGTTTCGTCAAAAACAGCCGCGGTCCTCATATGCCCGAAATCATTTTCAAATATTAATGTCATGTATTGGTCTTCCGAATAAAAAAATTTTTGTTACAATTTAATTTCTTGTCGTGTTATTTTTACAATTTCTAGTTCTATCGGGCTTAAAAAACGCCCGATCTAACTAAGATCGTGGGTTATAGGAAAATTTCCATAAGGTAACACAATGAAATGACTCAAGTTTCCAAATTCAGAGTAGGGGTATACTATTTATTTCCACTAAATCAAGAAAATGTTATTAGTTTGCGCAATTTTTGTTAGCTTTAGGTTGACGCAATCAAATAAATCAAGAGCCATTTCCATATCTATGGGATTGGTATAATTCTTCGTTCTCACAATTCAAATCGATTTTATTGGTTTGAGTAGTTTTAGTTTAGATAAATTCTGGATATCGTAGGGTTTGTCAGAAAATTCCACTATTTGCAAATGTTAGTTTTAGGTTGATGCAGTCTGTTCAGGATCAGAATCTGAAAAGAAAATCATTGAATAATTTAATGTTATACAAGTAAACAAAATGAATTGTAATTAATGTTACTTATCTTATATTTAGTTGAAGTTGAATTCCTTTAATTATTTTTTGCATTAGCTATTAAATATATAGCTAAATAATTTAAATTTATTTCCAATATTTGTCTATAATAGGTAAAAAAATTGTAAATTAGTTATTATGAATTTGTTAATTTAACTTACCTAAAGATGTTGATTGAAAGCAGCTGTTCTGTTGACATTTAGAATTGTAATTTGCATTCATGATAATGTAGGAAATTGTTTTATCGGCAGTTGATATTATAAAGTAGCGCTCTATGTTTGAATAGTTTAACTAATAATTGTCAGCACAAGTATTCAGCATAGTTAATTGAATTTAGATTAACGATTTTTTATACGCTGATTAGCTCAAGCTGATGAACTTTACTTTTCTCGTTCACTTACTTTTTGACCGCAGAGCAGCTTCATCAAAGTTTTCAATAAAAATTATTTTGTGAATAAAAAATAAAGAGTATTATAAAGAATTAATACCACAATAGTTTTGTTGATTGTTTTTCTTCTAAATTATATATTGGAATCAGTACACATCCGTTCACAGTCAAATAAATCAAGAGCCATTTCCATATCTATGGGATAGGTATGATTGTTCGATCTCACAATTCAAAACGATTTTATCGGTTTGAGTGGTTTTAGTTTAGATAAATTCTGGATATCGTAGGGTTTGTCCGAAAATTCCACTATTTGCAAATGTTAGCTTTAGGTTGACGCAATCAAATAAATCAAGAGCCATTTCCATATCTATGGGATTGGTATGATTCTTCGTTCTCACAATTCAAATCGATTTTATTGGTTTGAGTGGTTTTCGTTTAGACAAATTCTGGATATCGTAGGGTTTGTCAGAAAATTCCACTATTTGCAAACGTTAGTTTTAGGTTGACGCAATCAAATAAGTCAAGAGCCATTTCCATATCTATGGGATTGGTATGATTCTTCGTTCTCACAATTCAAATCGATTTTATTGGTTTGAGTAGTTTAAGTTTAGATAAATTCTGGATATCGTAGAGTTTGTTGGAAAATTCCACTAATTGCAAATGTTAGTTTTAGGTCGACGCAATCAAATAAATTAAGAGCCATTTCCATATCTATGGGATTGGTATGATTCATCGTTCTCATAATTCAAAACGAGTTTATTGGTTTGAGTAGTTTTAGTTTAGATAAATTCTGGATATCGTAGAGTTTGTCGGACAAATCCACTATGTGCAAATGTTAGTTTTTGATTGAGACAATCAAATAAGTCAAGAGCCATTTCCATATCTAGGGAATAGGTATAACTCTTCGTTCTCATAATTCAAGTCGATTATATCGGTTTGAGTAGTTTTAGTTTAGATAAATTCTGGATACCGTAGAGTTCAAAAATCGGTTATTAGTTGGTTATTAGTTGTACATGCTCTACAATATCCAAAATTTATATAGGTAAAAATTGTTCAAACGAATAAAATCGACTCGATTTAAAAAGGATACTTATACCTTCTTCTTTAGGAAATGACTCTTGAATGATTTGTTTGTGTTAACTTAAAGCTACCAATTGCACATAGTGCAATTTTCCGACAAACTCTACGATATCTAGAATTTATTTAAACTAAAACTACTCAAACAAAAAAATCGATTTGAAGTAATATCACTACTTTCCCTTTGGAAAGGGCGTTTGACTGTTACCCTGAGGCTATCGTTTCAACGTAGTGGAATTTTGTGATACAGACCACGGTTTATTTTCTAAATTATTTAGATCAATAAAATCCACTAAAGCCACTCAGCTCTTGTTCTGAGTTATTCTTTGTATTCTTACAAGAATTAATTTTGAATTCAAATGACTTAATGTGTTTTGTTTTGTTTTCTCAGAATTATTTCTTACTCTTTCTGTTGCTACCATCTCTTTCTATTATAATATAGTTATTTCGCCAAAATTTTAACAGTGTAATTACTAATACATGTTCAGTATTAAAAAATTCTTATTGGATTTGTATATGTACACGGGACAAACTTTACATCCGTGTTCATTGAACTGATTGGGATGTGTGATTTCTCTGGTTGGTTTTGGACATCTAAATTAAATCTGACTCTTCTCGAAGCCACATTGTATTTTGGTGGAATTTGACCGTCCCCATTGGTTCGCTCGTTAATGTTACTGAGCCTTTTTTCCTATAGCTAGGTGGTGGCATGTATTGGAAGGCCTTTTTAAGTTGTTGGACGAATTATGACTGGTTTGAATCCACTCGTCTACGAAAACCATTTTCGCGGATGTGGTTTTTAAATCATCGCGATATGTTGTGCGAAGACCAAGGTTGACTGACGGAAGAAGACGTATCCATTGCTTATCTTGGTGAAACATATTGCGGGTTTAAGTGCATCATCTATCAATGAATCCATTGCATTTGGAATTATAGCTGGGGACGTTCTTCGGCGTTCTAAACCTAATATTTTGAAGAATTCAGCGAACAGCTCAGACGCGAACTGCACTCCCTGATACGTAGCTATAGATACGGTTCCTGCTTTGATATCAATGTTAGGTGCTGCTTTTATTCATCTTATAAAGCGGCCTATGAATGTTACGCATAGTAATGCTGTTCCTTGAATTCTTGCAACGGGCCAATGATGTCTAGGTGCAGTTCACAGAATCTTCTTTTCGCCAGTGTGTAATTTCCCAGATTGCTTGAAGCACAACGATTAACCTTGGCTTGTTGGCCTCTCACACAACAATGGGTCATACTTTAACAGTATTCTTGAATCCGGTCCAAATGAGTTGTTCTGATATGGTTTGATGGTTTCACCTGGGTGTGAGAATTCGGTGGTAATTTTTTCGCAGTCGAAACGTCACAATAGAGACTCAAATATTGAATCGATTCTGGATAGATCTTGTATAATGGTAAACTGATCAATATATCTATCGGATTTGACGTGGATATGGTTTTGGTTAAACACATTGATCAATGGCTTATTATTGGTGAATAAGGTGCTTTTACGATCTTTGATCAGATAAGGATTGAGTTTTATTACGGTATAAGCGGCAAATAGTTCTCTATCATTAGTGATATATCGTTGTTAAGTTTCCGTTAGTTTCAAGTTAGTTTTAATTTTACTCATAATTGTAGCGATTTCCCGACGTTGTCAATTTTGTGGCAGTGGGCGTCGAGTGTGCCAACACAGCGGCAATCTTCTATTGTTCCTTGGCGAGTTCCACTTTTTATAATCATATATGTTTAAAATTTTCCAGTTTTCTGTGTTAGGTGCGCAACTAAATTTCTAGGTTTCACACACAGATGGTGCGAGTGACACATCTTGTAGTCATTTATGTCAGAAGTTGTGTTTTATTCCAAACCGTGAACAGTTGTTAACGATAACCAGTTGTAATATCAGCACATATCGCAACGCAAAAATATTTTTTCTAAGAACGAAAATGTCGAGTTCTGCGCTAAATAAACAGCATTTGCGGGAAGCTTTGCTACCTGTGAAGATTGGTTTAAACAAATAAGAGTAAGACAAGGATGCGTACTCTGGCCACTTCAGTTCTAATAACATAAGATAGTGGTGGGGATTAACAGACAAACTCAATGATCTAGATTACGTAGATAACATACAGGAAAACCAAGACGATGAAGCTAAACACAACAGTATACTCGTATACTCCTATATGTATCAACCGAGAAGAAATAGAAGAGGTTAATGAATTTATAAACCTGGCTTATAATCTAGCTAAAACGGGTGGCCCAGATGGAGAAATACAAAAACAAATCAACAAAGCCAGAAGAACGTTCATCATGTTATACAAAGTCTGAAACACATCTGTCCTATTCCGCAACACCAAGCTAAGAATGTTCAATTAGTTTGTAAATAAATACATTAGGAGAATACTAAGCTGCTTCTGGCCCAACGAAATAACAAATGTTGAGGTCCTTAGGCAAACAAATCAAGCAGTCGTTGGAATCGAAATAAGTAAGCCCAAGTGAAGATGGATTGACCACTCTGAGGAAGTCTTAGAATGACATGATAAATTCTTTTGAATGGAACCCACAAGGGAAAAGGAAAGTCAGACGATCATCTGTAACATGGAAATGAATGATGCTAGCGGAAGTGAAACAACTTGGAAAGTCAAAGTGGAAATCAAAGCAATAGCGGGACGCTCGATCCTCCTAAATGGGAGATTAACAAAGAAATAATAAATATTGACATTGCCTACAGTACCTACATTGTCGATTGTGTGCCATATTTTAAATTTTCGACATACCTTGTCTACACGTGTCGAATACTAATTATCTACCCGGTGTAGTTATTACGACACGACACTGGTACCAATTAATACTATGTTAAAAACGAAATACCTCACCGTTCAAACATATTTCAGTTGCACACTAAACTCTTCAAACAATTTGCAACAGAATCTTTATTAACCCTTTATTGCAAAGTATAGCAATTATGATTTGTTAATTTTCTATTTGATCACTACCCTGTCACACATCTATCTGTGCATTGTATGGCTTTAAAAAAATCCTGTTTTTAGGGAAAAACAGTTGTCAAAAAAATTGGCGAGAAAGTTTAATTTTACCAATGTACTGTGTTTAGTGATGTAGTGAAAAGTTGCTCCAGATTTACTTCGATTATGTATGTTTTACGATCCTAGTTTATTAGTTTGGAACGTGAAATCAAATTAGAAACATAATGAGTTCAAGACGTCGTTATTATACTGTAGAAGAGGCCGCCGAAGTAATTTTAAATAGCTGATCAGATTCGGAAGATGGATTTGATGAAGTCACCATCTCAGAAGTAGACGATATATACGAAGAAGTGGTTGTTCAAAACAATCGCAAAGGGCTTATATGAAGATATGAAACTGGAAGTTGAACATTTGCCTCATGTAAATGAGGCTTTTGATATTGCAAATATGAAAATCGTTTTTGCCAAAAGTGTGCCTGAATTTAGCAATACAGTGATTGCTTTGACCGAGCAAAAAGGATTAAAAGATAAATGTTCGTGAAATGTGTGAAGAAAGGATTTTGAAATATTTTCAGAGCAACATAAATTTTTAGGGGTCTCTAATGTTATGGAAGACTAAATACTTAGACTAAATTATTTCTTCGACGATAGTATGTGGCAAATATTGTTGAAGAGACAAATTTATACGGATTTCAGAAAAATCTGAACAATACTCGTACCAAATCATTTACCACCAAAGAAGTGTAGATTTTTATCAGGATATACCTGTTTACTTCAGTTGCACAAATCACCAATACTCGAAGATATTGGCATCCGGAATTTGGTAATGCCTTGGTCCAAGAAACGATGCCATTAAGAAAGTTTGAGGCAATTAGATAAAACATTCATTTTAATAATAATGAGAGAATGCTTCCTAGATATCACACAGACCACGACCGATTGTCCAAAATAAGACCACTGCCTAACAAGTTAATTCAATATTTTCAAAAAAAAACCTCTAGAAGAATGTTTATCAGCAGATGAACAAATGTGTTCAACAAAAACTCGATCATTCTTGAAGCAGTATATGTCTGCAAAACCTCATAAATGGGGATTTAAAATTTTCGTTTTATGTGGAATTTGGTCAAGAAAATGATCAGGAAAAACGACGAAGGTCTGAGTTAAATTTGGGAGCGGCTTCCAATATTGTAATTCGTCTTGCACGAATAATTCCTTCAAACATGAATTATAAGTTATTTTTTGAAAACTATTATTCGTCTATTCTATTATTAACCGAATTGCTAAAACGGAAAATATATAACTTAGGAACAGCTCGAAAAATCGTATTCCGAAATCCAAACTGCCGGATGATTCATATTGGAAAATGCAATAAAGAGGTCTTCGTTTGAGATGGTGTCTCATATCTAGGGAAACCAAATAACTGCAGTTCAGTGGAAAGACACAAAGATTGTACGTAGATTGCATTCAATTTAATTAACAATTTGTATTATTGTCAATAGATGGCGGGCGACAAAGTTAATTTAAGTTATACCGATAACTAGTTTGATTTTTCAGTGATCTGTAACTATTTTTTTTTATCCCTGTAATCTGTTCTGGGGCGAAGGCTCTCCCAACTTTTTCGCGGGTTGCTCTTTCCGTCCTTACTTTTACACCAGTGTCAGCCAATTCGAGGGCGTACGGTTATAGGTCCGATTTTATCACAATCTGGGTCGGCCCATGAGTTTTGTACTCCGACAGGGGGCATATATGTGTCCAATTTCATCACAGATCGTAATCTCTTGATGACAATTTCCTTTGCGTCCTGTCCTTATCGGGATTCGAACCCGGTACCTCCCAATCCAAACGCCAAAGCTTTAACCACTGTGCCATTTGGTCGGTGATATGTAACTTGATTTTTAATTTTTCACTACACTTCCTCCTTGTCAATCAATAAATAAAAAACTGTGTGTAACGCTTTGTGTTAATTGAAAAAAGTTATTTTGTTTTATCAGATAGTTATTTCATTCATCGGACTTTTTATTCTTAATTATCTAACAGGTTATGGGCCCAGTGACCCAAGTAAAGTGAAATTTTTGAAATTCAATTTGTTACTTGTGCTTACTTTACCGAAATAAACTATCATTTCGATAACTTAAACAATGATAACTATTTCAATTGGAAATTGCGAATGCAATTGTTGATGCAATAAGAGAATTGCGGTGGATGAATTGCAAGTAGATTGCGATTATATCTGATGCTCCAGAACACAGTCATAGTCAATTCGTGCATATAAGAGAATTTAACATCTGCTAAATCGATTTGGAACGCAATAATGGAATTGAATTGCTATTTTTTGCCATATTAAAAGGGAATGCAGAAAATTTGAAAAGTGGTCTGAAAAGAAATTTCATAAAGGAAAATCAACAGAGAAGCATAAAGCAAATTTAATTGGCAATTCGGCTGAAAACGGCTCATCAAGTAACTGGATCATTGATTCAGGAGCTACGAGTACGTGTCATATTAGCAATTATAAAGGAGATTTTGTTGATTTTATCTCAAATTATAATGAAAGCATTCGTGTTGCAGATAATAAAGAATACTGGTCAATAGGCAAAGGTACGGTAAATGCACAATTCTGTGATCATAAAAATAAAGCAATGTCGGCCATAATAAAAAATGTTTTATATGTTCCGGAAATTTCGTCTAACATTTTGTCAGTGAAACAATTGACAAGAAAAGGTATAAATGTTGAATTTACCAAAAACGAAGTATTCATCAAGAGTAATCAATACCGTAGCTTTTGGTAATCAATACCGTCTGAAGCAAATGCATAGGGTGGATATGGTAAACAGTGGGCATACTCTATGTGCACATCAGTGGCATCAATATCATAAAGCATTTGGACAATCAGAATTTAGTGAGCGGTATGAAGGCCAGAAAAATGCAATTGCAGCGATATTTGTGAATTCTGTCTAAAAGGAAAAATGTCGAGAACACCATTTCCGAATCGTAAATTCTCCTTAAAGCATAAATCTGAATGTTTTGATAAGTTAAAGGAATATGTAGCATTTTCAAAGACAAAGTTTTCGCAATATCCAAAAATCATCAGATCTGACAGAGGTACAGAGTATACCGATAAACGAGTCGTTAACTATCTTAAAGGTATCGGAACAAGCATTCAATATACAGCTACATATTCGCCACAGCAAAACGACGTTGAGAAACGCAAAAATAGAAGCTTGTTTGAGATGGCGAGTTGCATGTTAGCCAATGTAAATTTAGATCATATTTTTTTGACCGAGACAGTTACGACGATAACATTTCTCCAAAACCGGTTGCCATATAAGTCAATTCCAAGCACACCATACGAGTTGTGGAGCGGCAATATACCGAATTTACAAAATTTACGTATATTCGGACAGAAATGCTTCGTACATGTACAAAATAAAAAAAGAAGCAAATTGGATTCAAAAGTAGTGGAAGCAGTTTTTATGGGCAGTTTTATGATCGTTCTGCACGAAAACTATTGATAAGTCGTGACGTGCGTTTTGACTACGATCCAATTGCATTGATTCCCCACCATAATTCGGATAACAAACAAAATGGACCAGATGACCAACAAAACAATGAATCAGAAGTGAATGATAGCAATAGCGAAAATAACTTAAATATTCGTAGATCATCAAGCGTTAAAAAAGGTGTTCTACCGAACCGGTTAATCGAAAAAATAAGTAAAGTTAATTTAATTGTTTCTGAGCCGAAAACAATTAACTATGTTTTAAATTCTGAACATAAAGACGAATTACTACAAGCAATGAACGACGAAATATATGCAAATTGTCAAATTACCAGCTGATCGAAAAACAGTCGGATGTAGATGGGATTTTAAATTGAAATCGAACGCGGATAGTAGCGTAGTACGATACAAAACTCGATTAGTTGCACCAGTGGCACGACAAACCACATTCCGTTTGTTGTTGACGATCGCTAGAAGAGAGAAGTTATTGGTACATCACCTAGATGCAAAAATCGTATTCTTAAATGGTGAGCTTAAAGAAGAAATCTATATGAATCAGCCGCCTCGTTTTGAAGTTGAAAACAAAAATTTAATATGTCGTTTAAGGAGGAGTCTTTACGGAATAAAACAATTAGCAAGATTATGGAATTTGGCACTAAAAAAAGTTATGGTCGAAGCTGGTTTCGATATGATTATCTACGTTGACGACTTAATAGTAGCCAGTAAGCAAATCAACAAAATCAAATAAGTCCAAAAAATGTCAATAGAAGTTTCCAAGTTGAAGTTTAGGACAGATCAAATATTACACTGATTTGAGGTGAAAACTATGCATAATATCTATCAAGTAAGTCAAAAATCTTACAAAATACCGTTGAAGGTCGAATATCAAAGGGATCCATCATCTCAATTATTGTTAAATAATATTGAATATCACAGACTTATGGGATGTCTTTTGTTTGTATTAATTAATATACGTCCTGAAATATCAGCAATATTAACTCAAAAAACAATGAATCCAACTCAAGAAGATTGGGATGAATTGAAGCGGGTGGTATAAAAATATTTGAAAGGTACCATGAAATTGACGCTCATTTTAAATGGGACTGACAATATAAAACTGATTGGATACGCAGACGCAAATTGGGCCGAAGATCGATCAGATAGAAAATCTAACAGCGGTTACATTTGTATGGCTTTTGGGCCAGTTATAAGTTGGAGCTGCAAAATGCAAACTAGTGTAGCTCTATCTTCAACCGAATCAGAGTTTATACCGTTAACAGAAGCTTGCCGTGAGGAGTTTGGTTACGTGGTCTTTTGCGTAATTTTAAAAAAGATGTCGTAGATCCAACTGTGATGTATGAAGACAACCAAAGGTACCTAGCACGAATTTTTCGGGAATGTTTCACCAACCGGTCGAAACACATTGGCGTACAATATAACTTCACCAAAGATTGTATAAAAAAGAGGACCGTCGAATGTCAATATTGTCCAACAGAAGAACCAAACTGGCTTATTTTCACAATTTGTGTGGACTAAAAATAAATTAAAATATTAACTTAGTTAAATTTGAGGATGAGTGTTGGATAACGTAGATTGCATTCAAATTAATTAACAATTAGTATTATTGTCAATAGATGGCGACAAAGTTAATTTAAGTTATACCGATAACTAGTTTGATTTTTCAGTGATATGTAACTCAATTTTGAGTTTTTCACTACACGTCCTCCTTATCAATC
Source organism: Nephrotoma guestfalica (assembly GCA_963691935.1). Classification (NCBI taxonomy): domain Eukaryota; kingdom Metazoa; phylum Arthropoda; class Insecta; order Diptera; family Tipulidae; genus Nephrotoma; species Nephrotoma guestfalica. The sequence continues at coordinate 257,900,754 of OY829914.1, forward strand.
AATAAAAAAAAACTGTGTGTAACTGTGCACAATTCCACTGCATTTGTCGACGAGATGGACGATAAACTCTGGTACTATCAATGTTGACTGTCCGTCAATAGTGAAGAAATATAATAAATTTATGGGGGGTGTGAGCCTGCTGAACGCCAATTTAGGACGTCATAAAATTAAAATAAGATCAGAAAAATGATATATGAGAATTTTCTACCATATGCTTGATATCTCAGTACCAAATACTTGGATACTTTACAAACGAGTAGAAAAACAACGTGGCACGCCCGAGAAATGAAATATGCAGGTCCAGCAAGTGTTGGAAGACCATCTCGTGATATTATGGACCGAATAGACTTAAAAAGAAAGAAACCTTTAGTAGCTCAGCTAACTCTAAAATAAATTCGGTTAGATAATATAGGACACTTGCCCACTTAGAATGATAGTAGATTGTTATGTAAGCTGCCAGGTTGCAATAGGCTTGGGTAAATTGTTTCAAATGCAACGTCTCGCTGTGCCTAGAAGAAGACACGATAACCTAAAGACTCAAATATTTATTTTATTTTATGTAACATTATAGTATTTTATTTATTTATATTTTAAGTTTTATTGTGTTAGCTATTTTTATTTATTACTGCGATCTAAATATTTTCTCTGTCCTTCCTGCGTGAAATATGATATATAAACCGTGATTTCCATGAAAAATAAATTGTTCCTCCATTTTTAAAGATGGTTCTCGTTATCAGTGATTAAATTTACATATCAAAATAATTGTTGCTCAGTATACTGAGATATCGTGCACTTCAATGGAAATGCGCCAGTTCTGGATTACCACAAATTCAGCCACTTTGTTTTTGTAAGGCAATGAATCTGCTGATAGAAATATGTTATCGGAAAAGAGAAGTGTGTTGGTTTCTGGAACATTTTGTTGTAAATTGTTTAATAAATTATTGATGAAAAGCACAAATTTCCTCGGTTTAGCACCCTTGCAAACATGTTTTCTGGATTTTTAGCGACATTCAGGCGAAATTTAAAAATTTGCTTCCTGTTTTTTTAGCTGCTGGACTATCAATAAATTTTTCCTATGAACACTAATTAGCACAAACTGAACTTTACCGTTACGCAAAGGTTTACTTTGCTATTCGAAATTTTCCCTGCTGCAGCCACACGTTATATTTGTTAATTTTTACATGTTACAGCACGAATAACATTTCGTCCCATAGGTTTTGAACATTGAATGTAGGTACAACACGTTAAGGCGACGAAAAAAATTATTATTAAAATGTTTGGAAATTAATTTGGCGTCTCCTTATTGCCGGTACGTATAACTTGTGGGTGTAAGCAAGTGTTGTGCTTTTGTTCATTATATATCGTAACGACTATTATTACATTTTGCTGTTATTAAATAAAACAGTAACAAAAGCATAATAAAAATTTATAAAAAGCAAATTAATTTAAGTATTAATTTTGTTATTATATTTTATTGTTAAAAATGGAACACACCCGAGGGGGCGAAAGCACATTTAAAAAAAAAAACAGCGTGCCGGAAAATTCCATTATAATCGAAAAATTTTATTACACCCTAAATTTATATAACATTATTACTATTATTTTTTTTTAAATAAGGGAAATATTATACATTATTATAAATAATCAATTTCGATTGTTAAGAAGAGAAAATTATATTTTTTATAAGACATCGTCAAAGTGATAAACAAATTTTATATGGAGGAGCTATTTTTGGACTTTATGACATACCACTAATTTAGTTTATGTTGTGCTATGTTCAAATACATCTATCTGTCCCATCTATTCGAGTATAACGTTTATGATTGCCCATTAAAAATTATAACAAATTTATCTGTCTCTATAATATAAATTTATTGGAGCTTTTAAGCTCTGCCAATATCTATATATCTTTTGTGTATAATGATTTTTATCGCGTTTGTGTTGTTGCGCGTGATATTCGTGTACACTGTAATAAAGTTGAATGGTTATTATGTTATTCAATGCTTTGATATACTACATAATTTTTTTTTTATAGAGCACTAAATATATCAAAGTTTTAAGTTATTTATTATATGAGTTTTAATCAATTTTTTTGGGGGAGGCACTTTTTGATAAGCTTTTGTTTAACGGTGTAGGGTGTATTGGTATAATATTTTAAATTTCGAGAACACCATAAAATATACGTAAAAAATGATTTTATGTACTAAAATACACGAATTCTAGTAAATATGAAGTAGATTCGTTGTATCTCACGTGTGTGATGAAGCGCGTGTTCTACTTCCATCACCGTAAGTACATCACTTAATATTGTTTATATCACACGATGGCCACAATTAAACAAACAAATAAAAATCATATACACTGTACTTTATATTTAAATATTGTGATACATAATGTTTTATCTTGTTACAAACTTTTATATTATTTCGTAATTATTCTTAAAGTATTCACAATGTATTATATATCACACAATTTTTATTTTAATAATTAATTTCATTTTATCTGTATGATCGGATATATAATTGACTTTGGCTATCACCGTGCGACTGATTAATGTTATCAGTTTCAATTTTTTTCTTACCAAAAAAACGAAAAATCAAAATACCAATTTACAATTTTTGTTGTTGCTATTCTTCTTTATGATCTATTCCAGTTTAACCGACTGCAATTGAAAATTACAGTACTGGAAGTCATTACATTTTGGTGTGATGCGTAACGAGTCACTACATCACTCACCTTCAAATAAGAACCTCCCAAAAAAACTTTGCAATTCAAAATAGGAATTAGATGATTGGGTAATGTTAGGAGTAAGTACTTTGAAATTGGAATTTAACAAATTGACTTGTATGTTTCCGGTTTACGTTCGTCGTAGAAAGAATACCATACGCTGGTTTTAATCTGTCAATGGAAACATTGTTATTTTTTCCTTTCATATCTAGAATAAAATGCTTTCGGAAACGTCGAACTACTTTATAGGGTCCTTCGTACGGGGGCGTTAGACCCGTTCGTACTCTATCGACATGAACGAAAACGTGCTCACAATTATCCAGATCTCTTGGTATAAATATAGATGGTTAAGTCGACTTTCGAGTATCAACAGGTATTAATTTGCGCATATTCTCACAAAGTTTCTCTGCGAAATCTGATGGGTTGAGTTCCATATTTGTCTTTGGTACAAAAAATTCTCCTGGCAGTCGTAAAGTTTGTCCATATACTAGTTCTGCCGGAGAACACTGTAAGTCCTCTTTTACAGATGCTCGTATTCCGAGCATGACGAGAGGTAACTCGGTGCTCCAATGTGCAGTATTACCGCGGGCCCTGAGTGAAGATTTTAGCTGTCTGTGGAATCTTTCGACCATTCCATTTGCCTGCGGGTGATAAGCTGTGGTACGAATTCTATGTGCGCCTAAAATTCGTGTTAATTCGGAAAACAGTTTACTCTCGAAGGGACTACCTTGGTCCGTCGTGATTTCAAGAGGTATCCCGAATCTGGAAATATATTGTTCTACAAACGTTTTAGCGATAGTAATAGCAGAGCTTTCATAAAGAGGATATGCTTCTGGCCATCTGGTAAACCTATCTACAATAGTAAGTATATACCTGAAATTTTCGGATGGTGATAGAGGTCCTACAATGTCCATATGTATATGTTCGAACCTACTCCTTGGTATTTCAAATCTACCAGGTTCTGATTTTGTGTGTCGCTGAATCTTATTCTTTTGACATTCTATACATCGTTTTGTCCAATCCGTGATGTCTTTATTCATGTTCGGCCAAAAATATCTTGCAACGATTAACTTCTTGGTGGCTCTTGTACTCGGGTGTGAAATACCGTGTAATGTGATCTGTAAAAACAATAAATTGTCGTCCTTCTACAAAATATCTGAAATGCTTAACGGCGAGGTAAATTCCCAAAAGTTCCCTATCAAATGTGGAATATTTCTTTTCTCTGTCAGTATTGCGAGAAAAGAACCCCAAAGGTTGCCAACATCCCTCATACCATTGTTGTAGTACAGCTCCGACAGCTTCATTTGATGCGTCAGATGCTATACTGTAGCTTGTGTTGCTAATGGGATGTGCTAACACTGTTGCGTCAGCAAGGGCACATTTTATTTTTCCAAAAGCTATTTCACACTCTTCTGTCTACGAGAAATTCTTTTGTAATTTTGGCATTTTGTTTAATTTTGCCACTTGCGCATGAATTGGAGACAACAATTCTGCTAATTTTGGTACAAACCTGTGGTAATAATTGACCATTCCTACGAACTGTTGAATTTTTTTAATGGATGTTGGAGGTGGTAATTGTTTGATAGCTTCTACTCGCTGTTGCGATGGTTGTATGCCTTGTGAATTGATTTGATGACTGAGGAATTCTAAAGTTGGAACACCTAATTTGCATTTAGAAGATTGAATGTTTATACCGAACTCAACTAATCTTTCGAATACTTTCCTAAGATGAATTTTATGCTCTTCCTCGTTCTTACTGGCGACAAGTATATACGTAAATACAAAATCGAATCCTTTTACCACTTCGTTTATAAATCGTTGGAAGGTCTGTGCCGCATTTCGAAGACCGAAAGGCATCCGAGTAAACTCAAATAACCCAAAAGGAGTAGTAATAGCCGTTTTTGATATATCTTCGGGAGCAACAGGGATTAGATGATACGCTCTTACTAGGTCTATTTTCGAAAACACAGTGCATCCATGGAGATTCATCGAAAAGTTTTGTATATGAGGAATTGGGTATCGGTCCGGTTGAGTGATTGCATTCAATCTACGGTAATCTCCACATGGTCTCCAATCGGTACTGCCTTTTTTCTGAACCATGTGAAGTGGAGAAGAAGCTTCAGAAGAAGAATGGATCATATGCTGAAATTCCGCAAGGGCAGTCTTGTGTTTAATTGAGTCCAATCGACGTGGTTTCGAAAAAGGAAGTCTACCTTGAGTGAATATATGATGTACCACGTCGTGTTTTACTGGACTATTATAATCTGGTGGAGCTAAAAGCGAAGGAAACATCTTGAGTAAAGTACCATATTCATCGTTTTCGATTGCATATAGAGGAGAAGGTGTTTTTACGTAAGCAGTCATAGCTCTTACAGTTAATTTCGTGGTTGAATCGAGTAGTTGACGTCTTTTTAAATCCACGAGAAGACCATATTTAATCAAAAAATCAGCACCCATTATTGGTCTATCAACGGATGCTATAATGAAAACGTGTGGAAAATGTCGCTTGATGCCTATATCAACATTTAATAGTTTGCTACCATATATTTGAATTGTTGAACCATTAGCAGCTGTCAACACCAGCTCAGGATCAGGACGAGATGAACTTCCCTTTACATTCCGAAATGGTAAAACTGAAACGTCCGCTCCAGTATCTACTAGAAATGTAAGTTTGTTTGTATTATCTCTAATAAAAAGGCGGCGGTTTAAAAATCGTCGATCGTTCGCCGCATTTGCGATCGGATAATTTAGTTTTTTGTATACGAGTCATTCAAAGTGGAAGACTTAGTATTCCTACGGTGTTGGACACAAGGAAGGTAACATTTCCTCGCTTCCTTTCCAAACTTATGGTGATAATAGCAATTTCCTTTATCATCAATGAAACGTCGTCTACTTGCGCTTCGATATTTTCGCGAAGATGAATTCGACCTATTTCTGAATCTTGGTTTTGAAAAACTTCGTCCTCGAGCTAAGTTAGACATCATGCTTTCAATACGTGCCATTCTTTCTTCCAAACTTGTTGTTGATCCGTTTTGTGATGCTTGTTGAAATTGTTGTTCGCCACGACTGGTTGACGGTTGACTTACACTTGATACGCGAGATGATGTGGTAGCTTCATAAATTCTATCTGCTATGGGTAAAAGATCATCGATTGGTTTTTCACCAATTGCTTGAATAGCGACATAAACCGGTTCGGGTAACTTGTGAAACCAAAGAGTGCCAATAAATTTTTTATCAATAGATGAACCGCCTAGATTGATCATTGACCAATATACTTCGCTTGGCTTTCGATCGCCAAAATCGTGCCCATCCAACAATTTTTTAAGGCGGGTTTGCTCCGATTGTGCATGTCGTTTTGTCAATTCCGACTTCAATTTCGCATATTTTCCTTTTTCTGGTGAATTTGTGAGAAGTGTCGGAATAGTTTCGCAAATGTCCTCGGGTAATGCTGAGACTACGTGATTATATTTTATTGCATCGGATTTTACAGAATAGGTTTCAAATTGTGATTCGACTTGAGCAAACCATACGTTAGGATTTCGAGGCCAAAAAGAAGGTAATTTCAATCGGAAAGAATTAACAGAGTCAATTTGGGAGTTATCACCGTCTTCTGAATGATTTTCATTTTTAGTTGGAGAACTCATTGTTTCATAATATGTAAATTAGCGGTTTGGGTAAATTTCATATTACGCGATAATTGTTTAAAAATATGTATAATAATATATCGTAAAACGATCGATAAACTTTAGTAAAATATGGTAATAACGTAAGAATAAATAAATAAATATAATAAATAAATTAATAAAAAAATATTCTGAAAATCGAGCAACGGAGTAATATTCATATAACGGATAAAATAATATTTCACAAACGTATATAGAATAAGTTAATATAAATAATATTCCCAAAAAAATTACTATAAATTTAATAAATTGCATGCATTAGTCATTACTATAGTAGTGTAATGTATAAACAAATATTTTAATTTGAATGATTTAAAGAAATAAAAAATTTAACTGAATTGATTAATTGAAAGAAATTTTTTTAAATTAAATTGTGGTTTTTGTTGTACTTAACTAACGGTGTTATCGGACGTGGTTACCGATAAATTTGTACTGCAACGTGGTCGAGTTGAAAACACATGTGATCTGATGATTTTGGTCCAAAATTCGTTGTTAAGTTTTTATTACTGTAAATAATCCCTTCTTTGTGGTAATAATCGATCTGAAGTTTTAGGATCCCGCTGAAACAACTCTAATCACAATTCTTCAGCTTGGCAATATGATGTACCATTTAATGGTTCCAGCGTAGGCCGCTATCGGCTTTGTTGGGCGTAATTAATATAGCCTTACAAAATTATTACAAACGTATAAATTTGTTTGCAATTGTATCGGTACGCAAAATAATTGCTGCGATACTATACAGTAACAAGGTCGTAACTAGTTTTCTTTAGGTGTGGCTAGAAACTGTTATCGAATCTTGAATGACGTTGCATTAATTTAAAATGCGTTTACATAGTTTTTAGTTTTTTTTTTTTACTTCTGCGTTATCTTAACACTACCCAAAATTACAGTTCTTGTTAATTTTGGGAAACGTCGGAAGGTCACCACTTATTGTATCTTACGTGTGTGATGAAGCGCGTGTTCTACTTCCATCACCGTAAGTACATCACTTAATATTGTTTATATCACACGATGGCCACAATTAAACAAACAAATAAAAATCATATACACTGTACTTTATATTTAAATATTGTGATACATAATGTTTTATCTTGTTACAAACTTTTATATTATTTCGTAATTATTCTTAAAGTATTCACAATGTATTATATAACTATTACACAATTTTTATTTTAATAATTAATTTCATTTTATCCGTATGATCGGATATATAATTGACTTTGGCTATCACCGTGCGACTGATTAATGTTATCAGTTTCAATTTTTTTCTTACCAAAAAAACGAAAAATCAAAATACCAATTTACAATTTTTGTTGTTGCTATTCTTCTTTATGATCTATTCCAGTTTAACCGACTGCAATTGAAAATTACAGTACTGGAAGTCATTACATTTTGGTGTGATGCGTAACGAGTCACTACAGATTTTAATGTCTTTAATTTGTGTAGCGATTTTTACATACCTGTTCATTTAACTATATACAAAATAATAAAAAATTTGTATTTTTAAGCGCCCGATTCACGTATCGGGAGTAAACTAACCAACCGATCACCAACATTTCTATCTTAAAATTTTAATTGAAGTTTTCAATTTTTCATTCTAAATGTTCCGCTATGGCATTGCAAAGCAAAATCGCAATTGCAACGATATCAGCCAACAAAACTTAGATTATGATATATCAAAACGCGCAAAAAAAAAATCTGAGATGATTGGCGGTATCGTTTTGATAAAATTTAAAAATTTAAGCATTAACCGAAAAATTGGCAAAAAACCAAATTTAATTAATTTTTCCAAAGACGCAATCTCAAAATTTCATGATTTTATTCCTAATTAGTTTTACCAGAATCTAACAGATGTCGTTAGTTTCCAGTCTTATAGTAGTGAAACTCAGTATTCGGACGCAGAACAAAAAAATAATATTTTTGTAATTAATTAATGTGGGTTTCCATCTAGAAATTAAAATTAAAATTATGTATAAATTAAATACAAAATATTATAAGTAAAATTTAAAATTATCCAGTTGTTTGTTTTCGTTTTCCATGTGTACAAATACTTTTTTTCACACTGTTTCGATACATTTTGATGTATGTATATGAAAAATAAAACAAAGAAGTTGGTTGTTTAAAATTACAACACAAGCTCATATTTTTTCTATAGATTCAAGATGTATACTAGAGGGCTAATCAAGTAAGCAGAATGAGTATGACTTACGACTTTCGACTCAAACTAATTTTGACAATTTTTTAATGAAAACAAAAAAGAATCATTACGACTTGTGCCTCGCATTTACATATAACCGACAATCCAAAATGCTTTAAATAAAAAATACGTCTGACGGTATTTGTCGTAAGACGAAGTCGTATTGCTTATACAATCCACCCCCAGATTCCAGATTCATAGTCGGGAGTGCAATATTAAAAATCTATTGAATTTGACGGCGGTGATAATAAATAAAACTATCAAAAAAATCAGGTACATTTGGTTTTGTAATTTTTGATTAAGAATGCCGGTCGTTTTTCCCTGCACATAGAAGATCAAAGTTTATATCCATAATAAGATTATATAATTATTACAAACATGTCCTGTCCCTATATCTGGTTATTTCTAAAACCGTTAGTCTTGGTCGCACACTCTAAATAATGGTGAATTAATAATAATGATATTGGCTTCTTAATTTGCAACTTTAGTTCTCCGGGACGTGTCAATAAACCTTTCAATATAAATATTCCATTTATAAAGAAAATCAAACAATCATCCGTCAAATGCATATTTCAATAATTTAGAACCTGACGCAATTCGCAGTCTCATAAATAACGCAGTTGAAACCAGTTCTGATATACTATACCCACATTATCGACGTTTCAAATGTACAATCAAGATCCTTTGCTTCTCATTGTTGTTGGCGACGTTGGCGGACAGAGGTTGAGTACGAACACTAACTGAAATCATTATTGAGAACCTTGTCTACGGCAAGTCAACATCAAGCAACATTATGTAATTAAAAATCACTTATGGAAATGCACCAATTTCAGCAGATAGCAGATTACCAGCAGTGAATAAAAGACGATCCCAAAAGACGTATTTATATTTTAACTTGCTTTACCGCAAAAAACATAAAATTCGAAACTCGGACAAATTAACATTTTTTGAAAAAGATAGAAACAAATTTTTTTAACTACTAACTACTTGTGCCCTTTTTGACAGCTCCTAGTATTCCAAAACATTTTTGACGACATTCTTAATTTACAGTCATTTACAGAATTCTGAAAGAACATACTCTGTTACCCGGTTCTTCATTGAGGCCACCCTGGAAAGAATAGGAATTTTAATGGTTTTAAATTTAAAATGTTGACAAAGAGCGTAGCTCAAAACCGGTTCTTCTGACAAAATTAAAATTGAACGACACACTTATGCAAAGTATCTTAAGATGGTCTTTATTTAATTTAATTGTAAATTCGTGATTTTATTGAAATTTTATGAATAAACATGCATACAGAAAATATTTATTTCATATAATCAATTGACGTTTATTCCTTAATTGAGTTAAATCTGAAGACTTAATAAACTTACGACGGGTGCGGGAATATTAAGCTTCATATGAATGAGAACGACTTTATGTTCTTATCAATTCTGATTTTATCCATACAACAAAAAAATATATAAAAAAAATGCAATTTGCACATAATCATGATGTGCGCACATGTATGGGTTAACACACCCACGTGCCGTGTTCTGTTGAACATGTTGGGGGCCGGCCACAGCCTGCTACTGGTTGTGAACTCTGTCGCCTGGCTCGTACGAACCGTATAAATAGCAGGATCCCAAGAGCAAGGAGCGCCCAGAAGACAAGATGGGTCATCACGTAGTGATGGACGTGGTGGTTATCTATCGATAGGTGACGTCCGAGTGGACGTCCAAGCCTCAACGATCTTTACTATCAACAAGCGGCGTGAGTACTGAGATGTTAAACGCAGGAATATAGGACCCGTTTCTCTCGCTGCCTTTAGTGCTGACTGCATAGAGGTGCACAGCATTGCTCCTAATAATACAACCTGGCTGTAGTTTTATGATGCCATAATGCTCTAATGCGATCGTTTGTAGTCTGAATTTGCAAATTATGTCCACTGTGATTCTTTGCTTGACTCCGAAAATCCATTGATTTGCACCTTGTAGTTTTATGAAGTAGCTTTCAGCCTTTATTACCTCGGTGTTGCAGCTTGGATGGGGGACAGTTGCCTTGAGAAACATGGATATATCACATTGATTTTGCTTGCTTTGTTGAGTATACAACGTCGCTATGTCGCATATTAACAAACCGTCAGGTAGTCCCTTGCGCTTGGATAGTTCCTGAACCGTGATGGGTGCAAAGCACTCTCGGTACGGATCTTCGAAGTATGTACTGTGTGGTGGGTGGGCTTTATTTTGATTTGTGAATCGTGGCGGAAAATTTGGACGTCTCGTAAAGCTGGTCGTCCCATTATTGCACCAATGTAATTTGTATCACGATTATGATGTTGGCTTTGGTTACTCTTGTCCTTATTGTCATTAAACGATTCAGGTTGTGTAACTCTAAAAGCCCATGCCCTGGCAAAGTGCAGGTCTTCGGAAGATGTTTAGTATAGTGGACATCTCTTGCTCCAGCTGCCACGGCAACATCAACGAAGGATGAATAATCTGGTGTTTCGCACCTATAAGTACGTCCACTAATCCTCGTTGTGTATCTTCAAGATGTTTGATCACCAGCTCTAATTGCAGGGATAAAAGAATGACCGCTCATTTGTGAAAAATCGAGGTTTGATTTTTCAGAAGTTTTAAATTGTATGCTTCGTTTTCCTGTATCTGATCGAACTGATGTTCGTACTATTCTGCCTCTCTTTTCGACAATAGTCCGAACTGTCCTCCATTAGGTACCCTATTGTATCACCTACTCCACGTCTCGTCCTACGTTGACTGACGTCGCAATGCATTATCAACTCATTGTCTTGGATAATGTTGTTAAACTGCCATTGTAACTGTTGTAGGATGAGATCACATTTAATTGGTTGTACATCTTTGCAGGCTCTGTCAAGTAAGGTCAAGCCCTTCTCCACGTTATTTAATTCTTGCCAATAACTCGACAAGTTGTACCGAACTACCAGATCCCATTTAGTCGAAAGCAGTTCTACTTTGGCAATATTGTCAAAGTACATGCCCGAGTTGTTCCATGCAATGACAGTGACGGATGGATTAGTTTCGACTAATTTTGATTCTTCAGGCCACCGATTACCGGATACCAAGCTACTTGATATACTCAGTAAGAGGCAGATATGTTGAATTATTTGATTAGTAGTTGAGGCTTGCTTCGCCTTTCGATGGGGCTGTTGCCTTCTCCTTTGAGTCATGGGTGCATGATCTTCGAATTGATGTTCTTGTTCTTGAGTTTCCTCTTTTATCAGTGGTTCTTGGCTGGACAAAGCAGCTACCTGGCTTATAGATCTCTTAACACTTGAATTGCCCGCTGTTTTGAGCGTTACTACCCTGGTCTGCCCATCGCCGGTTGTAGTTCGTCCCGCAATAGGACGATATCTCCTACTTTTAGGTTTGTCCGTGTTTGTTGCCCAAGCCGTTGTTGCAGACGATGTAAATAATCGAATACCCACTTTTGCCAAAAATGAATACGCATATTCTGAACGAGTTTCCATCGGGACAGGACATTCCTTTGTTGGTTTAGCGGTCCTTTTTCTGGTGGCACTAATAAGGCATCTTCAATCAGGAAATGTCCGGGCGTTAGTACGGATAATGATTCGGGATCTTCAGATAAAGTCCACCAAAATGTGGTGATACTGGTGGAATGAAATGCCACGTCAGCGGTTGTAGTACCTTCGCGCTCTCACAAAATTAGTTCCGTTGTCGCTGTACATGTGTGTCACATAACCTCGGCGAGAGGTGAATCGTCGGAATGCGCTTATAAATCCCTCTATTGAAAGATCTGAGGCCACTTCGATGTGGATTGCTTTGGTAGCTAAACACATAAATATGCACATATATCCCTTATACGATTTATTTTCGCGCCCTTTGCTAGTTCGAATATGAATCGAGCCGGCGTAGTCCACTCCAGTGTGTGTGAACGGGCGTGATTCAGTAACGCGAGGAATTGCCAAATTTCCCATTAGTTGTTCTGATGATCCAGAATTTTTGTCCTCTGATGATCCAGAATTTTTTCCGAAGGAACGCCAAAGTTAACGCGTTGCCTCCGTGTAATGTTTGTTTATATCCCCCCTCCAATACTAACTTGGTGAATGACCCTTTGTACGGTAGGATGACAGTTTCCCAACATTCCACAGACCCGAATTATGTTTACCTGGTCGAGGAATGGGTTTAGCGAAATAATTCTGCTATGTTTATTGATTCGTTTACCTTGTTTCAGTAGTGAATGTTCTACTGCAAATTCCTCCTGTTGAACTGCTACTACTAGCCGTGACAAGGCTAAGTCCCACTCTTCCTGGTCGATTAGTCCCCTTCATTTAGTTCGCCATCTTAATATCTGAATGGATATCCGTATGAGCAACCTGAGGAATAATTGTCTTTGGATTCGGCTGTTTCGTATTCCTCATCTACGCTTGTTGTGGACGCGTGCTGCAAGAACTCCGGGCCGTTCCACCAGCTTTGGAGTGTTGCTAATTTCTTTGAGGTTACTTCACGGGAAGCACAATCGGCTGGATTGTCTTTTGAACAGATATAATGCCATGACTGGATGCTGGTACTTTGCTGAATCTCTGCCACTCGATGTGCGACAAATGTTTTCCAACATGATGGTTTTTGAATTCATGCCAGCGTAATCATGGAATCGCCCATAAGGTTGTTGCACTTATGTTAGCCTCCAGGCTCTTTTTTGCTTGTTGAACTAACCGACTCTTGGTTTGTGATGGTGCTCTTGCTGTACAGAATAGCTGCGTAAGCATGGTCGGACGCATCACAAAATCCTTGAAGTTCGAACGTACAGTTGTCCTTCGAGTAGTTGAGATAGCGGAGTATTTTAATTTGTCGCGCGGAATTCAGCTCGAGCTTGAGTTGATCCCAGCGTCTAGCTGTTTCTGCAGGTAGCTCTTCGTTCCAGCCTAGGTCGAGACTTCAGAGCCTTTGGTACATTATTTTACAACCGATGATTACTGGGGCCACCCATTTGGGGCTTTTCGACAGTTCCGACATTCATTGGGTGGTAACCGTACTTGGAATATGAAGCAGTCGGCCGACAGACTATAGCCTATCCCTAAGGTTTTAATTGATTGTGATGGTAAGATTGCCGCTCAAGATCTCATCCTTGTGTAATCCCTTTAATATGTTAGGATGATTGCTTGACCACTTACTCAATTCCATTCCACCTTGATGAAGTAGCGCGATAAGCTGAGCTTTCACTTGTACTGCTTCTTCCAATGTATCTGCACCGGTCAACACGTCGTCAACATAGAAGCCGTGCTTTAGGATATGGCTTGCCTTGGGATGGTTGCTGTGTTCATCTTCGGCGACTTGATGTAATGTACGAATCGCCATGTTACTGTGGTTAATTGATATTCACCTATTGGATGTCGATTGCTTTCTCTCCATAAAATTCGTTGATATTTCTGATGCTCCTCGTGATGAATCCGTTAAATTAATCCCTAATTTGATAGTTTTTGTGAAAGTAGGTAGGTGTGGGTCAAGTACCAGCGATACATCTTAAAGGCATGCAGTCGTACCTTGAAAATATTTATATAATGAGCCGCTTGCTACAAAATGTCCCCTACTCGTTCCACTACACGGGACACTGCGGAGAGTTATGGGTATATGACTGCCCCCCCCTCTCTTATGATATTGATATTTTTGGAGCAGAACCGTATTATCAGAGGTGGTTTGACCATATTTTGGTGCCATTGTGCTTCCATCTTGTACACTAGCGTTTGTATTATACGGCGATATGATATTTTTCGCAGGACGTTTTAATGTGTCCGCCTAATTGATGTTTTTCGGGTCGTTATTGATTTGATATTCTATTACGACAAGTATTTTGGTATTGCATGGGTTGACCCTGTTCAGCAAGATACCCGCCTGCTTATATTGATTAGCCACAAAGTCCGCTTTGCTATCCAAATTTCTAGATTAAATTTAGTATTTCCCCGGTTTATTCCCGTAGGTCCATTATAATTAGCATAAACGAAGGACCTACCTAAGGGCCTTAAAGTGTCTTGCGCATAACAGATATAGCAGAAATGGAAATTTTGTGAGAGAACTCTAATAATATTTCTTCGTTTTACTCGACCCCATAGTGTAAAACCTAATTCACAATGTTTGAATACATCAAACGTTAAGATGTAACGATGTCTAGCATAAATAGATCGAGTCTTCGATCGAGAAAGTCTCACAATAATCCGTATTGTACATCTATGCTATCTTACATATGATTGTTTGATGAGCTAGGTTTAGTCGAATTCAGTCCAATTATAGGATACACAAGGAAATATTTTTAACTTAATTCATTCATTTCCGTTTGTTTATCGGAACTATGGGTCCTATCACTTCGATTTGGTAATATCAGAGCCCGTGTGCTTTTTTAAGGTTTTCTCGATTCGAGAAGCAGAGTAGTAATAGCAAAACAGTGGAAACAGCAATAGATTTCATTTACCAAATCAGATACAAAGTTGAAGCGTATTTGGGTTGAACTTGTGGATCTTTGGACTTTAAATAAGAGTATAAAAGCGATTAAATAATTAGTTAAAATCATGAAAAACAAATTTGGTTTACTTTGTCTACCTATTTTTCCTTTATCTCCGATTTATTAGAATGTGGTTTCTACTAGACTGGACCAGCTTCCTCTATTCGGGGCTATTGCTTTCAGTTCTCCCCATATTTTTCGCTTTGCCTAGCACCGTTTTTTTCCAGATTATTGCTAGTCTTCCCCACTTTCCTCTTCCCTTGCGGATTCCATTCCAATGAGATTATTGTTATATCATTGGTCCCCTTCCTTTGTCTGTGTCCAATCCATCTTCATTTGCATTTCTTAGTGTTGCGCTCACTTTCGATTTGCCTGGTCCGCTGCGGAAGTTCTTCGTTTGTGATCGTGTTTGGCTAAAAGCATTTTATTATACCCCCCCCCCCTCACAAATACGTAAAGTCTTTCAATGATCCTCTGCGTATGGTTCCATGTTTCACATAAATACAGCAGAACTGATTTCTCCACAGGCATTGAACATGTAGCTTTGTAGTTCGTGACAGGACGGGCGCATTCCAGATCTTGTGTAGCATATTGAATGTATTTCTTGCTTTATTGATGCGTTGGTTGACATCCTCTTCAGTTTCGCCTATTTTCACTATTATTTATAATCGAGGTATACGAACTTATCAACATCATCGATGGTTTTCTGGTTTATGGTAATGGGTGGATGTATGGTTGTGTGTCTCCGAACTTTGGGCTTTCTGATGTTAATTTAGAGACCGACTTCAGATGCCAAGTCAGATAATTTCTGGGATTTCTGTCTGTGTGTTTATGCGTTAGTAAACATATATCGTCCGTGTAATCCAGGTTATTGAGTGGATTCATTGGACCCCATTGAATTCCATTTGAGGATGTGTTGTCTAATTTTCGCATTACGCTATCTAGTTCTACTAAGAACAGTATTGGAGAGAGAACAAATCCTTGATGGGCTCCGCTTCCTTTCCCTTATATTGAACTCTAATTCTGGCATCCCTGTACATTTCCTCAATGCGTTTAATTATCTTTCTCGGAATGCACATTTCGCAGAGTGCTTTCCAGATCGCATATCTACTGATGAAATCGAATACGCGTTCAAAGTACACGAACAACAGATATAGCGGTGAGCTACGGAGCGGACGGAGCGTTTGATTGTTAAACGATGTTATGAATTGAGTTGATATGTGTGCTATACAAAGATACACAGATCTAAAGCCAGCTTGTTCATTCCTTATTCGCTGGTTGATTCTTAGTGATATCTATCCGCTCAAGAATGATCATTGCTAAAATACTTTCATTGTACTGTTGAGGAGGGAAGTAAGGTCTAAAGGTGACCTTAGGGAATGCAAGAACTGGAGAGACATCTTGCCCTCTCTTTAGGATTGTTGTAAGTAAGTCAAGCCCTCGTTCCATTTCTGTGGAATTACACTAGTATTCGATGCTTCTGCTAATAGCGGAGTTAAAGCTTTTGCTGGAATTCTGCTGTAATATTTTATCCATGCTGGCTGCTTTGTTGTTTTCTCTAATCTTCTTAATAGCACTTTTTATTACCCGTTGCGTTGGTGGATATGGGTGTTTTACAGTTTCGTGACAGTTGCCATCAGGAAAGAGCTCATTATTTTGTTCGCTACCTGTTCCGTTGTCCTCGAAGAATTCTTTCCATCTATTTTAGTGTTGGTTTTATGTGGTTAAGGCTTGCCCAGAAGAATCCTTTAATTTTTATGTTTGTTTCTATTTGCTGCTGTCGTTTCTGCATCTCGTCTTCAGTGTATTTTCTGCGATCAGAGCTATTAATTTTATTTGGTGGCGTTCCTCACTTTTCCTCTATAGGTATCCTAATATCATCCCTATTCCCTCCCCCCCCATGGTTTTCTGGTGTAGTTTTGGGAGAGAGCTAAAGCACGCAGATTGGGTCTTTCCGCTGTTTGGTTCTATTTCTGATCGATAGCGCGTTTTTTCATTACCTGGAAAATTGAGTTGGAGCGTTTTTTTGAATGAGTCTTTGGTGTCAAGCGTTCTTTAATCTCTCAATGTTGAATTTCCTCCGATTTGGATGATGCTTTTTTACTGCTGCTGCTGCTGTTAATTCGCTGTGTACGACATGTTTTGCTTCCATCCGGTTGGACATCCCAAGAGTATTTTTGTGTACATATTGATTAGCTGATTTGTGTGACACATTTTAATCGATCAGTCTTTTTCTCCATTATTGTTTCTTCCGCGTGTTTTTACCCATGATTGTGTGACGTCATACCAATATTAATTACGATGTTATACCGCTTCATTTCTTTGTAAAATTGTGCTCACGTTGAGTTCCTATTCGTTTCGGTATCCGAAAGTCAAGATCGCGATATTTTTTATTTTTATTTTATTTATTCTTTGCAATATTTTCTGGGGCCGAAGCACTCCCAACTCATTCGCAGTTCGCTTATTTACGAACGTACGGATATAGGTCCAATTTTGTCACCATATTACATATTGCATAGCTCCATGCCTCCAGCCTATACTGGCATTCAAAATGGGTCGGCCCATAAGTTCTGCACTCCGCCAGGGGGTCATAGTTGTGTTCCATTTCATCTCAGATCCTAATCTGCTGATGAAAATTCCCTTTTGCATCTTGCCTCTATCGGGATTCGAACCCGATACCTCCCGATCTAAACGCCAAAGATTTAACCACTGTGCCATTTGGTCGGTGATATTTGTGTTGTTTGCCGGTATGTATTATTTCTTCTAGTATTCGTTTCTGTAATCAGTGTTAATTTCGGTTTAATGAATGACTGACTGGTCCAATAAATCCTAACCAGCTCCCAAGGCTACTACTGAGTCAGGCATACTGACTTGCCTTCCGGGAGGAGATTTCGTTTCATTCCGTTTTTTCGCTTTTTCTTCTACAATGTTACCAAGTGGTCACCCAAATTTGTACTAACCCAAGCAATGGTTGCTTGTCGTTGATGATGAAGTTAAAATACTTTAACCAGCAGATCATGGATTGGTTTAGAATCCGCGGTTTACATACCAAGAGTTCTGTCTAGCATTGAGTGCTTGAATAATGATAACAGGTCTTTCTTAATTTATATGGAATGGAGCCCAGTTTATGGGACAAAATGGAACTCCAATTAAGTTCCGGAAGTGCTTCTGAAAATAAGCCAAATAATATTTAAATGGAAAATGAAAATAAACTCCGTTTATATGATGAAAATGAGATTCAAACTTGGGTTACTGTTATGACGTTTGTCGACTGTTTAGAACGGAACGGAGGTTGAGTTATCAAAATACACTTTAAATATAATTCTGAAACTTGAATAATCTGAATGGAAAAATTACCAATTTTATGGAACTTCTAAGCCATTTCTAGATGTAACAAAGTTTGTATAATGAAAATAGAGATCAGTTTGTGGCATAAATTGAAATTGCAATTTTTG
The DNA here is from genome assembly GCA_963691935.1 of Nephrotoma guestfalica. Classification (NCBI taxonomy): domain Eukaryota; kingdom Metazoa; phylum Arthropoda; class Insecta; order Diptera; family Tipulidae; genus Nephrotoma; species Nephrotoma guestfalica. Next base: position 257,919,285 of record OY829914.1, read on the forward strand.
CACAAAATCGTTCTAATTCTACCAACTTTGCTCGGTAGAAAGCTCAAAGTAGCCGGGACAACCTATACTACTCAAGAAATTGAAAAATTAAACCACAAAAATTTTTATTTTAGAATTGGTTGTGACATCTTCAGAAACCCTTTAATAAAATGCAGCAACGGAAAGATTATTCCATTAATAGTCTAAATGATATCATGAACCGTTTAAATATTAGGCATAATAAAACACATATTGTATTACAGCCCCCAATATTTTATTACAACCACATTTACTCCACACACACACAAACCATAAAAAAAAATCTGCCCATTTATAATAAATCGGTAATGGAGTGTCAAATTTATAGGTCATCATCCATAACTAAACATATTTAGTAATTAAATTATATCGATTTATCCAGCTTAATGGTATCGGATGTTACATAACTTATATATAAGAAACCAATAAATTCCTTTGGCCTATATGTATGTAGTATAATGCGATATTGCGATATATCGAGTACGTATAATACCATAAGGATATTGCTTTAGCACATGGCAATTTATAGCCTACGATTTATCCGTTTTAATACTGATGACATTTCATATATTATCCTGAACTCGTACATAATACAAATCGCATGTATCACACATACGCATATGGATGTACACATAATCGTATCTACATATACATATACCATAACATAGCATATACTCGTACATGATGGATGTCATCCCCGCGTGGCACTTTTTCCGCAAGAAATAAATTCCTCTATATACAGTATTTTGATATCTTTATAATATTCATACACATAAAGATACACACACATGCACACCCACACACACACACGCACAAAAAGCATAAATGGAAATCTATAAATATTATTATGTCATATTAAATGATTACTTATGTGAATCAAAGCCAAAGTCGAACACAACTTATATGCTGAGTAAACCATCATTAAGAAGAAGTTTTTCTTTCTTGTTTTATTGTTAAGACTTAAGACGGATATACGAAAAAAAATTCATTGTGTTCTGTGTGTTACCATTGCGACATTATCCAGATTGCTATAAACATCTGTTCGAAATATAACACTAGGGCGCAAATATATAAATTTTCGGTTTATTGATCTGATGTTTAGTGTTATAAATTCAAACAATGTTCTTGTCCATCCTCGTATGATTATATTTGTTTGGATAATTAAACGAATACAATTTTCTTTTCATCAACATTAATATTCAGAATCATATGCGAGGAATAATGGGTTATCCAATTCGAGGTTGATAAAGTAGAAATCTGTATACCGACATCTGTCAAAGATAAACGTCAAGTACGCTGTTATTTATTTAGTTGACATTCTGCCATTTAAGAATATGGAGCATTTAACAATCGACCAACGCGTTAAAATTGGGTGTTTGAAAAACAGGCCGTCGATGCTGATTTTTCGAACAAAATTTTCTTCAGTGATGAAGCTCATTTTTCGCTTGGTGGATACGTTGATCCTGTGATTTAACGCCTTTGGATTTCTTTTTGTGGGGCTACGCGAAAGATCGTGTTTACGCAAACAATCCTCAAACTCTTGACGAATTGAAAACTAATATTCGTAAGGTAATGGCCGAGATACCGCCCGAAATGTGCCGAAAAGTCATTGAAAATTACCGCAAAAGAATCAAGGCCTGTAAGAAGTCCCGTGGAGGACATTTGAATGATATCTTGTTTAACTAAAAATGGCAAGGATCAATCTGTAAAATGAAATAAAAATTACAATACATTCCGAATATTTTGTGTGTTTTTTTTAAGTTTACTTTATCAAGCTTGAATTGGATATATATATATATATATATATATATATATATATATATATATATATATATATATATATATATACATAAATATATATATATATATATATAATATATATATATATATATATATATATATATATATATATATATATATATATATATATATAACGGGTGTTTTTTTAGGAGGTTTGTTTTTCCGATAGATGTCGTTTTATTTTATGACAGTTGTTTTGACAGCTCAAAGTGGCATTTCTACTCAGTATTGTTTGGCAAATCATTATGAATAGGTTAACTCCAGAACAACGTTTTCAAATCGTGGAAATTTATTTTCAAAATCAGTGTTCAATTAAAAATGTTTATAGAGCACTTCGTGAATTTTATGGTGCACATAATCGTCCGTCAGAGACCACCATAAAGAACGTAATTACCAAATTTCGGTCTACATTCACTCTTTTGGATGCCAAGCCACCGACAAGAATGAGAAGAGTTCGTACAGAAGAAAATATTGCTGTCGTTGAGGCCAGTGTCGAAGAAAACGACAATTTATCGATTCGTCGTCGTGCTCAGCAAATTGGACTTTGTCCATCGACTTTATGAAAAATTTTACGTAAAGATTTGGGTTTGGTGCCATACAAAATTCAATTGGTGCAAGAATTAAAGCCACACGACCATCGTTTGCGCCGTGAATTCAGTGATTGGTCGTTAAATCAATTGAACGAAGATCCATTTTTTTACCGTAAAATTCTCTTCAGTGATGAGGCGCATTTTTGGTTAAATGGATACGTCAACAAACAAAATTGTCGCATTTGGAGCAAAGATAATCCACACGCCGTTCTAGAATTACCAATGCATCCTGATAAATGTACTGTTTGGTGCGGTCTATGGGCTGGTGGGATCATCGGTCCATATTTCTTTAAAAATGAGGAAGGACGAAGCGTTACCGTGAATGGAAATCGATACAGAACCATGTTAAATGAGTTTTTGTTGTCAAATCTTGAAGATATGGATATGAATGAAATGTGGTTTCAACAAGATGGTGCCACTTGCCATACAGCACGTGAAACAATCGACTTATTGAAAGAAACTTTCAACGACAACATTATTTCGAGAAATGGTCCGGTGAATTGGCCTCCGCGTTCGTGCGATTTGACGCCACTCGATTACTTTTTGTGGGGATACGTGAAGTCATTGGTTTATGTGGATAAACCTCAATCGATTGACGCTTTGGAAACCAATATTCAACGTGTCATTGCTGACATACGCCCTCAAATGCTTGAAAAAGTGCTGGAAAATTGGACCTCCAGAATGACATTTGTGAAAAATAGTCGTGGTAGCCATATGCCAGAAATTGTGTTTAAATGTTAAATGCCAAAAAATTATCTACCAAATAAAAAAAAATTTTGGTCATTTCATAATTTTATATGTGTTTTATTCAAAAAAAAAATCGGCAACCTCTTAAAAAAACACCCTTTATATATATATATATATATATATATATATATATATATATATATATATATATATATATATATATATATATATGTATATATATATATATACCGGGTGTTTCTTTTAAACTGAGACGATCAAATATCTCGAAAAATAGCCACTCTACGGAAAAAATGTCCATAATCAAAATTTAATCATACCGCGGGGGAAATACATTAGTGCAAAACAAATAGTCCCCCACCCCCCGCTTTGTAGGTGGGGTGGGGGTAACTTTTAAACTAAGATAGGAAGCCATGTTTTTATTGCAGATACGGATTCTACGACTAAAAGTACGTATGATTTGAATGAAATATTTTGTTCGGTTCATGATAGATGGCGTTGTAATCGACGAAATTCAATTTTTTCAATTTCTCCTTCTTAGAACACACGCATTCGATTCTGCAATACGTTTGAAATTAAAAACATCACGTTTTCATTGGAAATACTCGAAATTCGTCATCAAAACAATTTATTCAGTTTTGTAAATCGCATTTAACGTTTGTGTTATTTCTTATCTTCATGTTTTTCGTAATTGCAAAATAAACGATAAAATACTTTAGAATGGAGCGTTTAACTGTGCCAGAGAAAATTGAAATGGTTCTGATTTATGGAGAAGCTGGCAGAAATCTTGAAAATGCTGTTGCTATTTACGCTCAACGTTTTCCGGATAGGATTCGTTCACGTGCTTCATTTGGCCGTACTATCAAACAATTTATTACTGATGGAAATGTTCAACCGAAAAAGAGGACCCGTATAGCAACAGTCACTGGAGAAAATAATGAAATTGCTGTATTGGTAGCAGTGGCTCATAATCCTCATGTTAGTACACGAGAAATAGTTTGCGATTCCGGATTGTCCCTCACCAGTGTTTGGAGAATTTTAAAACGGCACAAGTATCATCCATAGCATGTGTCTTTACACCTAGATCTTCATGGCGCTGATTTCCAAAATCGGGTAACTTTTTGTCAATGGGCACGTGAACAAATACAATAAAACCCCAATTTTTTTCGTTGCGTGATGTTCTCAGACGAATCGTCTTTTACAAACCATGGAACGGTTAATCGACACAACATGCATTATTGGAGTGTTACAAATCCGCACTGGCTTCGTCAAGTTGAACATCAGCGTCCTTGGACTGTCAACGTGTGGTGTGGAATAATTGGCAACAAACTCATAGGCCCCCACATTATTGAAGGCAACTTGGATGGTCAAATGTACCGAAACATTTTGGAAAATGAACTGCCAATATTACTTGATAATTTGAGCTTAGAAGTGAGACGGAACACGTGGTTTCAACATGATGGTTGTCCTGCACACAATTCGGTGGTGGCACGTGAAATACTTGATCGTGATTTCAATGGTCGCTGGATTGGTAGAGCTTGTCCGGTAAATTGGCCTGCCAGATCACCAGATCTCACTTCGCCAAATTTATTTTTGTGGGGCTATCTGAAAGACAAAGTTTACAAACAAGAACCAACAACACGTGAGAACATGATTGAGCGAATCAGAAATGCGTGTACTGAAATTCAACCAGACAATTGTGTACAATCATTTGAAATATGATGTATTAATAAGTGCATTGAAGCCACAGGCCATCATTTTGAACACTTATTTTAAGCTAAAATTATTTTATTCATCTGCCATTTACATTAATAAATTGTTTTGATGACGAATTTCGAGTATTTCCAATGAAAACGTGATGTTTTTTATTTCCAACGTATTGCAGAATCGAACGCGTGTGTTCTAAGAAGGAGAAATTGAAAAAATTGAGTTCCGTCGATTACAACGCCATCTATCATGAACCGAACAAAATATTTCATTCAAATCATACGTACTTTTAGTCGTAGAATCCGTATCTGCAATAAAAAATATGACTTCCTATCTTAGTTTAAAAGTTACCCCCGCCTCACCTACAAAGCGGGAAGTGGGGGACTATTTTTTTGCACTAATGTATTTCCCCCGCGGTATGATTAAATTTTGATTATGGACATTTTTTCCGTAGAGTGGCTATTTTTCGAGATATTTGATCGTCTCAGTTTAAAAGAAACACCCGGTATATATATATATATATATATATACATATATATATATATATATATATATATATATATATATATATATATATATATATATATATATATATATATATATATATATATATATATATATATATATATATATATATATATATATATATATATATATTTATATATATATATATATATATATATATATATATATATATATATATATATATATATAAATATATATATATATATATATATATATATTATATATATATATATATATATATATATATATATATATATATATATATATATATATATATATATATATATATATATATATATATATATATATATATTCAGTTACGAATTTTAATTCGGAGCGATTAAATAATTAATCTTTATTGATACAATTCCAAACCAAAACCAAACTTAAATCGAACAAAATTTTCCATATTCAAAAATTTGCAATCAGCAAATTTTATACGTTTATAAATTTGCAGTAAGCAAAATGAAATAATCTAATTTTTTGTAATTATGCCGGAAGCTCGTGCAACTTAGGTGTTCATGTTTGTGACACGTTGCAAATCTAACAGCACATTGTAAAGAATCAGCATTTTTATAACGAAGTCGAGTGCTCCTCTTCGTTAACTCTCCCTCCTTTAAAGATCCTCAGAATTTGACTTGGAATTCTCTCCTGAAACTCTCAATTGGCTGACTCCCAGTTGTTTGATGGCCTCTGGTTGATGAATTACTCTGTTCCTCCTTATTTTATAGTGATGAATGGTCTTTTTGATTGAGAGGATAAGTAAAGCCATGTGAATCGCAGCTATAACTCCAAGGTCCATAAGTCCTGATACTTTATGCTTTGCGATTGGCCCACAATTTTCTTGTTTTTTAAGATGGTCCCATCAGCTGACCGGATGTTGAATTACGCCTTTGTGGGAATCGAATTTACAGCTAGTTCTGATTTTTCGAATTGTTTATTAGCTCCTGTGTCTATGAGGAACTTGAGAGTGTTGTTATCTCTCGTTTTGTACTTTAGGTGTGTCACGCTGGAGAGGTTGCCATCATAAAATTTACTTCGAAGTTGTCTTCTTCTTCCTGTTCCTCTTCGGAAACATTGATGTCCGAATTCTCATTGATTTATTGATTGTACAGTTGTTCTTCATCGACATTTTCAAGGTGATAAACTCTTTGATTTTTTCGTGGCTCATTTTGATACGAAGCGTCGCGTTTAAATGCTGTTTGATAGTTAACGTTTACTGATCGATTTTGGTAGTTAGCCTGCCTTGAGTTAATAGATGACCCGATTTCCATCGGTGTTGGTGATCCGATTATTTTGATGCTATATGTTATAAGCCATATTTCGTTGTGGCATGGTCATATTGTGTTGCGGTGTTGGGGTATACGTAGGGTTCTTTTGTAGGTTTTGTTGGCTTGTAGGAATTAGTTGATTTATTGGAGCTATTATTGAATTGTAAAAATTTCTCTTGTGTATTACTAGATTCCTAAAGTTTAAATTTTAAGCACGAAGCATATGCCTCTGGTAACGTCTGGGGTTATTGAATGATTAACAGTTAAGATAGCTCTCTATTTAATCTCCGAATAAAAACGTCTAACGCCCGGTTTCGGTATGTTTCTATTAAAACTTCTATTGTATCGGGAGAATATTCATCAGTTTTTATTTTGTTGACAAATTAAATGGTGGCGATGCTACTGAGTTGGTCTTCCAATGTCCTGAGGTTTCTTTTATCCGCGTAATGGAGAGACAGCAATTTTTGATAGAAGTCCAATCGTCGCTAAAGATGTTGTATAATAGCAGCATCGGCATTGACTCTGATCTTTTTTTTGTCTAATACTTTGGAGTATCGCGCTAAATATCGGTTTGTTGCGCATAATATCATAATCTTTCAATATATTTTCCACATTGTGGATCTACGATATATATTGAGTGGGGTTGCCGTCAAATTTGTGTAGCTTTTTGACGAAATCTGGGAGTCTACTAATTTCGAGTAGGTCTTGTTCGGTTTTCGGTAATATTAGTGTTTCGGTTTTCTGAATTACGGGTTTCTCAAGCTTCAATAATCTCTGTTCGATTTTTTAGAGAATTCGATTTGAGCGTTAACAGCTCCAGTCAATTGCTTTATTTGTTCAGCCAACTGTTCAATTTGCGAAATTTTTTTTAAACTGAGATTATTACACTTTAATGTGGAATGTCATGTTGTGGAATTAAGATTAAGAATAGAAATTGAGATTAAGTTAGAATTATTATTATAGTTTTATTATGATTTTCGTTCAATTTATTATTACTGAGATTTATATTAGTTTTTGTTTGTTGAGTGTTAAAAGTTAAATTAAAATTTTTGTTGCACTTACACTAGAATTATCAGGATTTGTATTTCTTCTTTTTCTGTCTAAAGATTTGAGTTTCTTTAGAGGTTTAATTTTTTCCTTGCTGGATGGGTATTTTAGGGATCAGCCACCCAGGTGTCTTCTGTGTAGTTTAACTGAGATAAGCCGTAATTTCCCGTTTGGAGTTCTGCGTTAAATGTTGCAGAGCACCTACTTGCGGTACAGATTAGGCGTAACTTTATACCGTAACACTTTCACTTTTCAACCACTACAGTTTCGTTACTGTGATTCACTAATTTACTTTCACTACTTACACGAATTTTTATAAACTATGATATGACTGGTCCCCGTTTCGGCGCCAGTTACGAATTTGATTGAGCGAAGTCGAGAAACAAATTGATCAACTATTAAAAGATAGAACCTTAAGGCCCTCCAAAAGCCATACAACTCCCCCAATATGGGTAGTAGAAAAAAAGCGGGACGCTTCGGGCATCAAGAAATATAGGATTATCATCGATTACAACAATATCAGATGCATATCCGATTCCAAATATATCGAACACCCTGGCAAATCTGGGAAACTGAACATTTTTTACGACAATTGACCTCACGCCTGGAGTTCATCAAATCCAGATGAAAGAAGCTGACATACTTAAAACATCATTTTCAACAACGAATTTTTAAGACTTCCCTTCGAATTGAAGAATGCTTCCGCCATTTCTCAAGGATTAGCAACGTTCTGAACGAGTTTATAGGGAAAACATGCTACGTCTACATAGACGACATCATCATATTCGGAGGAAAAACCGAGGAAGAACACCTGGCTAATATCGACCGAATACTCTCGAAATTGGAAAGGCGAACCTGTGAGTAAATTTCCAGAAGACTGAATTTCTAAAACTTGAAAATCAATCAATCAAGAAAGGTGGAAATCACTCTCACCGAGAAAGAGCATCGCGCATTTCAACAAATTAAGGATCTTTTGTCATTTACGGAAATACTGATCTTTCCCAACTTCTCAGGGCAAACTTGGCAAAGACAGACCAATTACGCTCATCTCCAGATCATTAAACAAAACAGAGTAAAACTATGCCGTTAATGAAAACGAGATGCATGCCATTATTTGGGCTTTGGACAGTTTACGGAATTATTTAAATGGCGCGAAAAAATTCAAGATTGTCATAGATCATCAACCTTTGACATTCTCCTTCTCCTCCCTTTGAAGTCAATACTCTATCAACAGATGATACAATTCATAGCGCGGATTAGGATAGTTCAGATTTGATTCCATACTGCGATGCACCGATAAATGTTTTTAGGAACCAACGTATTTTTACGGAGAATAAGAATGTTTACGCCTATGAAGAACCACATCTGAATTACCACAGACATTTTACCAGTTTACGAGATATAACCAAAGAAGCCCTGATGAACACACTCAAAGAAAGGCTGCAACAATTAATGGCTTGTAGTTTCCGCAACAATACTTCCAAATTTTGAAGAAATATTATATACAGAACATTTTGTTGGATGCAAAATCCGCTTAACTCAAAGAGTCGTGCAATTGATGCCTTGCAATCGAGGAGAATAAATTCAGGATTATTCAGGAAGAACATAAAAGAGCACACAGCAACTGGAAGGAGAATAAAGAACAAATTATGAAAAAATATTTATACCTACATTTGGCCAACTTGATAGAGAAGTACACACGAAACTGTGAGATTTGCCACACAAATAAATATGATCGCCACCTGGAAAATGTTAAACTTCAACCTACACCAACGCCGAGCTTTCCAACGGAGATTATCCACATAGACATTATTGACCTCAAAAGAGAAAAGTCCATCACATGTATAGATAAGTTTTCAAAATTCACGAAGCTCTTCCATATTAAGAACAGATCAGCTCAGCATATAAGGGATAAAATCATCAAATTTTGCATTATTTTACGACTCCCAAAATAAGAGTGATGGCCAATGAATCAAGTTTTATCTGTCCTACGGTATCGGATTATATCAAGACGCTTGGAATACAAATTTATATTACGCTATCCCAAAATAGTGAGGTAAATGAAACAGTGGAGAAAGCCCATTCGACCATCACAGAGATGATAAGATGTCTACAAAATGAACTTAAGGATCTCCCCACCAAAGAGCAAGTAAACATTCCCGTGGATCGATACAATAATACGATTCATATGGTCATTGGATGGACACCCATCAATATATTCTACGGACTAACTAATCGCATGAATTTCCAAAATTTGAATTTCCAATATATTACTAATGTTAAACTATAAGGATAAAACAAATGCCGATGTAATTCAACGAATTAAAAACTCCCAACAAACTAAGCTACAAAGAGAAAATTCGAGGAAACCAGAACCAAAAACATACCAGGTTGGAGACACGATATGCGTTGCAATAAAACAAATCCAAGCAAAGGATAAAGCGAAGTTTAGAAAGGAAACTGTGTGCCATAAACAACAATATCACAGTGACAACTACATCGGGAAAAAAGATACATAAAACTCACATAACAAACATAGCTGAATGAAAATTATCTCTTTCATTTCTAGCTCCTGTCTTTGGACAACAACAACATCCCTGTTTCGGCCCAAGTTACGAATTTTAATTCGGAGCGATTAAAAAATTGAATTTTAAGTTTTAATCTTTACTGATACAATTCCAAACTAAATCTAACAAAAATTTACATAATCAAATTTTGCAATTAGCAAATTTTTTATGTTAATAATTTTTGCGTTAACAAATTTGCAGTAAGCAAAATAAAATAATCTAATTTTTATTATTTATTATTTTTAATTTTTAAATTAAGTGGCACGTTGCAAATCTAAAGGCACGTTGTAAAGAATCAGCATTTTTATAACTAAGCCGGGTTCGTTATATGTATAAGCTCCTGGTCGTTAACTTATATATATATATATATATATATATATATATATATATATATATATATATATATATATATATATATATATATATATATATATATGTATATATATATATATATATATATATATATATATATATATATATTTATATATATACGTATATATATATATATATATATATATATATATATATATATATATATATATATATATAAATATATAATATATATATATATATATATATATATATATATATATATATATATATATATATATATATATATATATATACTCGTATATATATTCAGTAGAACCTCGATATAACGGAGAAATTCGGAACGAGGGTAATACGTTATGGCCGATTGTCCGTTGCCTAAAAATAATATTTTTTTAACTGTTGTCGTCCAAGCTCAGTTTCTTGGAACGTTTGGACTGCAGGAACAATTTGTAGGAACTAATATTGGAAAATTGCTCCTGTCAACCATGCTTTCTTAGAATTATAATATAATACGGGCAGGCGGTGCATTATAACTCTAGAAAGTAGCGCCGAGATTCTCTTCTTACTGATGTTCCTTCCGCGTATTGTGTGCTGATGCTTGTGTGTTTTAAGGAATAGAACGTCAGTACAAACGCGATGAAACCGATCGTCATTATAAATTTGTGACTGTAACAGCATTTCATTTTTAATCAACACCTCTGCCTCCAACTTTTCTATAACGGTTAATTTTTGTTGTAGAGTGAGTGTAACATGAGTCCGTTTATTCGTATGGTATAGATGGTACAAATTAACTGTGTTTTAAGTTTACAGAGGAATTGATAGATACACTAATTTTTAAAATTGCAACAGCAAATGTGGTTCTTCGGTGGTGCCTGGATTCCTTTTCTTATTTTTTTTTACCTCAAATTTTTTAGCTCACGTTGATGAAAATTGCCGAGGGGGGCTTTTCGAGTAGCAGGTATTGATTGCAATTGGTCTCGATTTTCTAGGAATCCCTTTATTTAATTTTTGGAGTGCCAGGAATCGATTGCGATGGTTGCTAGTTTCTAGCAAATTGGTTAAGAGGGTAATCCATTAGGTCAGAGTTCCTTTCTTTAATATTATCTTTAATATTTTACTTTTTTAAATTGCTAACAGAGCGGTTTTTGATTACTAAAAACCGATTGCGATGGGTTCGAGGAGCCCGTTTTTTTAATTTTGCTTTTTGTCGCTAGAATTTTATAAAAATTAATGTACGAGGGTTTTCGAATGCCAGCCGCCGATTACGATCGGTACTAATCCCGAGGAAAATCTATCTAGAGATTCGGCTGGTGGAGCTCGGGTCTCTTTCATTAATGTTATTCGGCTCGCACGATTCTTATAAAAATTAATTGGTTTTGATGGGTTTTTATTCCGGGAAAATATACTTAAACATTTTATTTGGCTTGGACGATTTTGATAAAATTTAGTGGGGCAGGGTTTTTGAATGCAAGGAAACTACTACTAAGGCGTTCTGATTTCTGAATAATTTATTTAAGATTCCTTCCATCATGTTGCATGATGTCGTATCATGTTGCACCATGTTGAATGATGTTGCACCATGTTGCCTCATGTTGTGCGATTTTGCAGGATGTTGCGTTGTGTTGCACCATGTTGTAAAATGTTGCGCTATATTGTAAGATGATGCAACATGTTTGGTCATATTTCACCATGTTGTGTGATGTTCTACTATTTTGCGTCGTGTTGACTTGGGGCATTTTTTTGACTTGAATAATGTTGATAAAATTTGGCGGGACAGGGTTTACGGCCATCATGTTACACCGTGTTGCTTATTATTTCACCATGTTGCATCTTGTACCATGTTGTGGAATATTGCACCATTTTGTTGATGTTAATTCAAGTTTCGTCATATTGAACCATTTTGAGTGATGTTGCTTAATGTTATATCATGTTGTGGGATTTTGCTAGATATAGCACCATGTTGCGTCATGTGTACCATATTGTACAATTTTTCTTGATTATATTGCGCGGTTTTTCACTAAGTTGCGTCATGTTGTTTCGTGATATCTGGCGTCATGTCTCATTACAATGCAGTACTAATCGCTTCTTTTTTTAAAGTTTGGTTATTATGAGTAACAATAGCCGTGTTGCATATAATTAATTTATTGAATTCTAAACTAAAATTTTTCAATCAACTTTTTAGTTAAAAATCGATAAAAAAATATTTTGCTACCTATTTATCGGTAGCCGCTATCGGGAGCACTATCCATTTCAAAGGGAAATATTAAATTTACTTTGCTTTGTACAACCCTTAAACCATTAGAAACTTAATCTTACAATAAAAATTTAAAACGCAGCAAGGTGATTTATAACGTCATGCCAAAATAAATGTTAATTGGTAAATTAATTTTTCATTTTTATGGTAATAGCGACATCAGTGAATAAATAGCTACAGTTTCAGTAGAAATTTCCCTTGGGTGCCGGATAGTGCTTCAATATTAAAACACGGCTAATGTTGACTTGTAGCAGTCACTATCTAATTATAGCGGGAGTTAGTTGGGAGTTAGAAGTCCCGATAGACGAAAATCAGCCACCTCTATATAATAGCGGTGCTAGCTTTGTTCGGGTAGCAGATGTTAACACTTTCAATGGAATTTTTAAACGCAGAATAGCAAAAATTTCACAATTTCCTCAGGATGAAATTGAAATATCTGGAACGTGAGCAGTACGTTCGAACATATATCACCAGCGTATGAAGCCGTCTCATCCACCATTAAAACACATAAAAATTACGGTTTAACTATTTATTAGTAACGCAGACACAAATAAACTAAAAACACCAAGTTAGCCAGTATGCCATACAGTAGGCCATCCATAACGTCACTTGTATTGACATTGTGGTTGACAGTATAAATTAATTATAGTAAATTTGTAACGCGATTGGCAAATTTGTAAATCGTATTCAGCTTTGTTATTTTAATTGCTGGATATGATGTGTCAAAAATATTGAAACAATAAATATTTTGTAAAACGGCTGAACAAAACAAGACGTAACCAAAGTGTCTTTTATAAAAAACGCGTGTGCTCCTTCAATCACTAAATGGTTCAACACGAAGATACGAACGACACCGATACGGATGGTATATGTTTTTTTTATTAGTTTAGTTAGTTTAAACTCACTATGTGTATGGTTTGCTATATTTAGGGTATGGATAGTTATTATCCTCAACTTTTTTTAAAATGCTCCGAATCTTCATTGAACCACAGAAACTTTTGAAGATTGAAAGGGATTTAAGAAACATACACGATACATAAGCGGTCATATAAAGTGGTCCAACAAAGCCGAATCTAATTGAAAGCACTAAACAAATAAACCATTAAACAATTTTTCATTCAATCACCTTGCCGTCATGTGTGTAAACGTCCTTAAACGTGTGTCCATTATTTCCGTTAACTATTTACAATCGGATCACATACTTTCCAACTACACTACACCGTACATTAAGCAATTTTTTGTTAACGAGAAAAACTTTTCCTTCCCCCATTTTCCACAATGATTTGCCTTCATTCTTTGATTTTTATCATTTAACATTTATACGTGTATCAACTCAATCTTGATTCATGGTTTTATGAAATCGAACAAAAAAGAAATGTGGTATTTCCCTTCATTCATATATCTTTGTAGCAATACCTATATGGATAAACGTGTACAAAGAAGTAAATCTATTTTAAATTTTCTTATACCACAAATAAAAAACCCGAGGTAACATTTTTTAGGGAATTTGAATCGTCTTCAAAATAGCATCAATCATGCATAAGACGTTTTCGGGTTTGAGTTGTCCATAAAAGAGCAAGTAGATCAAATGTTAAATGTGTACGTTTATATAGGGATGGCTTAAGGCTCCGGAAATGCGATTTTGATACCACGTATAGCAGAACATATTGATTTAACAATGCCATAAGAAAATGAACCAAGAATACTACACCAACATATATTTCTTTCAAACGTTGTACACATCGTCCCCCGGCGTGCACCCACCCACAGATCGATTTAACAATCGTGTATATTTCTTCTTCGTGTTCACATGTCATATTTTATAGTCGTACATTATATTTCATTGACATTCAATAATAAAAAAAAAATCTATTTACCATCATAAATCATTGTATAGCACACAGGGTGTTACTGTATATATCTATTTTCTTATACTCATGCGGTATATTGGAAAAATGGTAAATCTATATATAATATTGTCGCGTAAAATTGGAATAAATACAAATAACGAAATGTTAAATAACAACAGCTAGTATGGAACCGAAATGGAAGGCAGCAAACACCAACGAAAAATAAAAAAAAATTGAAAAATCGCGATATCGGCGGAAAAAAGCAGGCAACCGAAACCAAGGCAAAAAAAACACAAATAAGGAAAACTTATTTTCATGTTTTTCCATCAATTTTCTAAATCATTTATTTTATTATATTATTACGTATATGATACTAGTTTTTCACTATACATTTCAATAGATCCACCAAATACGTTTCGTGTTATTGATGTTGTCTTAGCCGGATTCCTTTAGATCCATTCCAATCATATACGAGTAACAAAAAAACAACACTCATATCTCTTCCGTATCTCTCCCATAAATGTTACATACGATACATACTCCTTAGAGACAAATAATAATATTTTTAGCAGCTTCCTTTTTTTTTTGGTGCTGCCATGGAACTTGGGCGAACGAACATTCGAAGGAGGTCATATTTAACAATCAAAAGTGATTGATGAAATTGAAAATCATAAAAATAAATTATGTTTCTGGGTTGGCAAGCAGCAGTCAAATAAAAAAGCTTTCTTGTCTTGTGTGTTGCGCGCTTCATTGTGTGCGACACCGTCGTTATAATATATGGCATCTCCCGCTTAAATTGCCTATGGTGGTATACATGTGTTTTGCAATCATTTTTTGTTTTGTTGGTGAAATTGATGATAACAAATATTGTGTAACATTTTGATGTGAATTTTATCGCATGTCATCACTCGTATAATACTTTGTGTCTAAGAAATGTTTTATATACAAAATTATGTATGTGGACGTTTGATATATCGGATATGCTCAAAATGTGTATGATATTTTACATTAAGTAATTCAGATTTGTATAACTGACATATAGGAAATGATTTTAGTCATAAATCAATTTAAGGTATAGGCGATTGGACATAATTGACAAAATACTGTCCTTATGAATTCTTTGCGTAATGTATAAAAGTAGAAATTAGGAAGGAACCACCAGCTTAAATTAAAACATCAAGAAAATAATGAGGCTAAGTATTCAAAAAATTAATATTTCGGGCGGTTGAAAACGAAAATCTCGAAATATAGAATAATACCTAGCTCGTAATTTAAATCATTCCATTACTCACTGGTTTGTGCTATGACGACGAGTTTGAACTTACTGTTCTAAACCTTCATAATATCCAATTTTTGGCAAACTCCGATTGCATCTACTCTCAGTAGGAATTTTAATGATCTTGTTTGCAGTATCAAGCAAATTTGATGGCTCTCCTGATGTGTGTTTCCCTGGTCTAATAATAAGCTCTGTAAAATATCCACAGTATATCGAGATTAGTAAAACTGTTTGGATTTATTCGAACTCCTGACTTTATCGTTATATTCTGCACATTATCTGGATATTTGTTCTCTATCCGGAACGAGCACATTTTTCAGGTCAATGATTAATCATTACTCTACTCGTTAAAAAATATTTCCAGGAGACATTCAGGTTGTTACAAAACTAGGTGGTTCTCTATTCTAAAAATCCCAATCAGTGTCTCCGCGTAATTATTTAGTTTTATTTCACAATATCGTTGTAGCAGAACAGAATTTTCGCACTGACTTGGATTTTGCTTTCTTGCCCTAAACCAATTGAACCCACATTCACAAAGTCTCGTCGTTCCACTAGAAGACAAGCGTTTTACGGTTGTCTGCTGACTTTTGGGCATTGCTGTATCACGCTATTGGGATATAATTCAATAGTTAAGCAGATCCTTTGTATGTTCCAGGTCGATATTTTTTTTAAAAACTTTTTTAAATTTTTTTTTGACTCAGGAGGGATCAAATCAAGGGAACGTGGAGTCAGTCGATATGATGGGGCACCGTCTTGTTGGAACCACATATTATGTAGGCCTAATTGATTCAATGCCGATGCAAATTGTTACAGCATGCCGCCGGCCCAAATACCACTCTACGAGGATGTAGAGGTCTTTGGTGTATCAATTGAGGGGTTTTAGTGTCCCAATAATGGCTATTTGCCGAAAATGGTGTTCGTCTATACATATCTGAAAAACTCAATCACTCCAACCGCGCCGTCATTTATGGTTATTTTGTAGCTGCTCTTGTTTGTGTCAATGAAATTTTATACGGTTAAATTTTTAACAAACATGATGGAGACATTCCCATTTAATGTGCACCGCATAGACAAGAGGTACATTGGCTTAATTGTTGCCTAGTCATTACTTTATCTCCCAGTATATGCAAATTTCCAAAATTATTAATTACGCGCTGAATGATTGATTTGCTCGGCAGATGACTAATACCAAATAGGTCACGTAATTTCCTCCGCGTATTCTCAATTGAACAATTATTTAAGTAAACAGTTTTAATAATTTCAACATTTTGTTGCGGCGTTAGATGCTCCATAATAAATTGTTATTGATCACTCTGTACGACTGTCAAATACGAACTGACAAATGTCATCTAAAACAAAATGGTAACCAAACAAAATAGACCTGAAATATAAAAAGCACCCTGTGTTGTTATTTTATTTTATTTCTAAATTATTATCCGCCATGTATAATGGCGGACTGCGTGTGTGCAGCATGGTGGTGGCGAGCGCTGACGGCGTCTTGTTTGCGCGACTAGTTGAGATGATCTTTTATTATTCTTACAATAAATTTGTTCGTTTTGCTTTGCTTGTATTCAACGTGTCGCTCTTTTGTTTTAGTTTTGAAATATTCTAACCTCCACCTCACCTACTTCAGAGGAGTCACACTGTGAAGAAAACGGATCGATATGTTAAATGTTTCGGTAGTTTTTGTTTTGCTTGTTGATGTTAGGCAGTAGATCGTATTCAATATGAACATAAGAGGTGCATAAGCTCAGTGAATAGTTCAAACTGTTTGCCTGATCGGTCGCTAGGTTGACTTGAATCTAAAAATGTAGTTTTCGAATCGAAATCGCCCATGGCTAATTTTTATGATGAACGAGTGGAGCTCAACATTTTTAAATGAGGTAGTTGATTAGGCCAAAATGAGCCTACAACTATTTGTATGCCAATAATTCTTGTTTTGCGTTTTAATTTCGGTTTTGGTCATATTTTCGATTTGAGATCTGCTAGCTTCAAATCAAGGGTCATTTACCTAAAGCTTCGTTTAGAACGAGTGGAGCCCAACATTTTTATTGGGGCATTTGGTTAAACCTTACTGTGTTCATTCGGCACATCCCTGTTGCTAAACGCTTCTTCAAATTTTATCGTTTAACTAGAATTAATTTAAAATAAATTATTAAAGTCAATTTTTTTAGTTACAACTTGAAGAGGACAATAAGAAACTTAATGATCCAGACTTCATCCATTGCTTCGTTACCCGGATCGTCTTAGAAGCAACTATCGAGGAAAAGGGTTATGTCGACAAGTAATAAGGTTACTCACCTATCACATCTGTGCCAAAACCAGTAGATGTTTTCGAAACGTACTGATAATGATCTTGTTGTTGAGGTGCCTAAAATGAAGCAACTTTAAGTCACTCGTTTAGATCCTTCAACAACAGCTGAGCAAGTTGTTAGGATCGTTCAAAAGAAGTAAGACTTTTATTAGCTTTAGAATCAATATACCAGAGAAACTAATTTCTAAAGCATCAAATCCAACAATTTGGCCGGAAAAAGTTCTAGTTATTGAGTTCGTACAACGATCTAAAAATTTTCAAAATTAGTCAGCAAGCTTTTCGACGTTCTAACAACATCTACTGCAACCTCAACCAATTATGTGCATCTATCCTCCGGTGCCGCTGCCTGCACCTATGGTCTTCTGCTAGCGGTTTCGAAAGATATACGTGCGGATATTATTGACCTGGAGAGTAACGAACTGGAGATTTTGGCAGTTAAACGGATCCTCAGCTGAAATATACGGAGAGATATCTGCATTTTTCTCAAACCAACTGGCAGTTGCGACTGCTGATTTCGATTATGTGATGATTTTAGGAGATAATAACCTGTCTAAATTAAAATGTTTTACTGTTGAATATGATCTTCTGCCATTCACTTGTGATTTAACCTGGGACCTCGTGATGAACTTAATCTGTTCACTTGGACTAATACAGACTAATCGAGAACCAGAGTAGCAATATCCTCGATCATGTGTTCATACCAGTGAAATTACATGGTACAATCATTACTTGTGATGATCTTGGCGGCTTTTCGAGTATTTTTCATATAACTCTGGATAATTTTTGAAAATGTTATCAATGTTAGTAGAGACAATTCTTCTTTCACTGACATTTTACAGCATTTTTTGAAAATATGTATGACTTCGAGAGATAACGACGATTTTGATTTTAGAAATAATCCAAATATTCAATTTCAGTTTACTGTAGAATGTAAATGTCCATCAATCTCTCTCTTTGGCATGGGTACCTCGGCTGGTCAATGCATGACAAATTTTGTACAGTTCTCAAATTTTTTGACTTTAGTGTTAGAAGATGGTGATACTGTTGAAGTAGGGTTTACTGGTTTTAGTAAAGCATTCGATATCATCTCTAACTTGAAAATGAACTGGAACAGTTCAAGTGTGATGTGCTTCCTTTAAAGTGGATTTTGACATATTTGACCGGCGCCTCACAAGGTAGCGATCATGTGCTTCAAATATTTTGAGATTTTGATTTATGTTGATGATGTTAAAATCTTTTGCAAGATTAGAAATGATGGCGATCGGCTTAATCTACAACATGAATTAAATATTTTCTTTGATATAAGTTATGAACTAAAGTTATGAATTTTTATAGAAGATTTAATGGCCTGGATAGTAGCTTATTTTTAAATGATCGATTTCATTATTTTCTAGAGTTAGGCGCCTTACTTAAATCAAACAGCACATCATTTCTTTTTGGAATTTCTTCCAACTCTTCTAACATCACATTTTTAATCATTTTATCCAAATTTTAGATTTATGAGAAATACAAAACAACAACTAATTGTGCTGGCAAATTATGTCAATTTTGACAAAAAATCTAAGACACAAACCCAAAACAGTAGATAGATTTCGCATCCAGCACATGTAGAGGTCTACAAGTGAGACTGCTCTACATTGTAGAGTATGGAAGTAGACCTCTCTATTAGATCACGAAATTCTTCAAATAAACGTATGATAAACAAATATGAAGTTCACGAGATTACCGCGGGAAACGAATATGATTCGGAGAGTCAAAATGAAGAAGACCCTTCTTGCAATTTTGAGATAAACTCAAATTTTCAAGAAGGACGAGAAAGCGATACGGAAGATTAAACTTCCTTCCATATCTAGTATGCGAAAGCAAACAATTAAATAAAAAAAATAAACTGTTAATAGATACGGGCGCAAACAAAAACATCATCAAACCCGGTATCGTCCCTGTAAATCTGTTAGAAACTCAAGAGAGTTATGTTAAAAACGTCTTAGGAAAACACGTTTGTAATAAAAAATGTGAATTTAATTTTCTTAATAAAAACATATCAGATCAAACCTGCTACGAGTTGGAATTCCACAAATTCGTCAACGGAATTCTAGGCTCCCAATCAATGGCAAAACCCCCCTATTACCCCACTGAAACAGCAAACGATGGCGAATGGTTCGTTCCCACATATGAACCCCTAAATAGAGATATTATAGCACAACCGGGTGTATATAAAGCAAACAAAGGTAAAACTATAATAAAAATACTTACGAATGAACCAAGAAAATTACCGAGACTAAAATTGGAAGTAAACAACTTCGAAACCCCAAAAACTTATCCCACTTTTCAATACTGACTCGATAATCAACGATGACATAAAAGACGTGATTAGAACAGCGCACTCCAATGAGAATGAGGAAAATGCCCACATTGATAAAATATACAAAAATCAATCAGTTTTGTTGAAAACAAACGAGAAGTTATCAGCAACAACTATAATAAAGCACAATATTCTGACACGGGATGAAACACCCGTTTACACAAAAACCTATCGATACCCGCGGCACTTCAAAATGGATGTGGAGCAACAAGTTCAAGACATGTTAGACAGCGGGATTATTCGACACTCAAGTAGCCCTTATTCCACACCAATTTGGCTAATTTCCAAGAAACCAGACGCTCTATGCTTCAAATTGAGGAAATTTTGGACCACTTAGAGAAATTAACATATTTCACTACATTAGATTTAAAATATGAATTACAGCAGATACAGATGGATGAGAAATCAAAGGTGAAAACTGCCTTTTACGCGGATAAGGGACTCTTTGAACTCTGTAGAATGTCATTTGGCCTGAAAAATTGCCCAGCTACTTTTCAACGTGCCATAAATCACGTGTTGCAAGAGTTAATCATCTAAAACATATAACATCTGAAAAATCACCTAAATAATCTAAAAAAGGTATTCAAACGACTCTAGGAATTCAACTTGAAAATACAACTAGACAATAAGGATAAAATTCAAAAAATTCTAGATGGATCCTTGCCCAGAAATGAGAAGGAAATAAAACAATTCCTAGGCCTCTCTGCATATAACCGCCGATTTATAAAATATTACTCAAATATTGCCAAGAACATGACCAAATATACCTAAAGAAGGAAACCACGCTGGATATTTCAGATCTAGAATACCATAAACCATTTATGTTAACACCGGGCGCTTCAGATTTCGCCCTAGGAGCGGTGCTATCACAGATACAGAACGGTAGCGAAAAACCACGGAACACTTAACTCAGCTGAAGCCAAATACGCCACAAACGAAAAAGAGGCATTAGCCATTATATGGGCGACGAAGAAGTACCAACCGTAAGGGTTGGTCAACATCAAATCTTCGGAAATAATTTCAAAATCCTACCATTACGACATAGTTTACAGAGAAGGTAAAACTAACGTTGTAGAAGACGCTCTAACTAGAATACAGACAATAAACGATATGACGGAAGTAAACACAAATGAGTTGACAGATAGAAACACTACACGTGAACCTATTGAAATTGCAACAAATCACATACATTTCATTCACTTTTCAGGATTCAATTAATATTCAAAATTGCCAACGTAGATGTAATTGTTTCAGAAGAAATCTTCCCCAATTTTAAGAGAATGTCAAACAATTATTCGAAGAAAATGACATTACAGAATTTATAAATAAATATCACAACGGTAAACAATCGGCGATAATGGCACCTGAAAGTTTGCACGATAAAATTCAAACATCGTTCAGACGAAACTTCAGTCAAAATGGTCATTTTGTCTCCGTTACTAAAATAGTTGAGGATGCAATAAATGACGAACAGACAAAGTAGAATAATAATAATACAACACGAGCGTGCTCACAGAGACACCAACGAAGTCGAAAGTCAATTAAGGCAAGCCTACTTCTTCTCACAGATGGGCAAGAAAATTAGAACCCACATTAATGCGTGCAAGCCTAAACATAAAAATATCCCCACGGTCAATCATGAAGAAGCCGTTAGAAAGAATACACATCGATATTTTTAGTATAAACAGAGATTGCTTCCTTTCAATCATTGATTCATTCTCAAAACATCTCCAGATGATACCAATGGAGACGAAAAATATCATCGATGTGACTAATGCCCTAAACAAATTCTTCACAACCTTCGGAATTCCGAGCAACATAATCTCAGCCCAGGAAACTACATTTCAGTCCATCCAAATGAAAGAGTTTTTAAACAACCTTAACATCAAATTAGAGTACATATGCTTCGTCTTCCGAGTCGAATGGTCAAATTGAAAAGACACACGCTTAAATGTTGAATCCGAATACTTCAGCTACCATTGAATTGGCAGTTGCACTCTATTATAACACCGTTCACTCTGTAGTTTGTACTCTTATTTGTTCGGAGTTGTTAATTTTTTAGCAACTCATTCAAACACCACTGGATTTATTTATACTTTTTAATTTTAACTTTTATTTTGTACGAAGAGACTAGAATTATATAGATGCACATTTCATAACCACCTAAGTGAACCATCGCGTCGGTTTAGTCAAGTTTCATCGCAAAATTTATCACACACCCAGTTGCGACTGAACCCTGATAATGATCATAAATCTCAATTGAAACCGATCGGGATAAACAATTTGGTTTTGTGGATTTAAATTGGTCTGTTTAAGTGAATGGACACAGTGGACCTCGAAAATAATGACTATAATGTCACAATTTAGTATACATTCGAGATCTGGGTGTTATGCGTGCTTTATCTTCAGAGGTCAAATCTGTAACATAACTTTTTCGTAAACAAAAAATATATTTATATGGAATTTTCCAACTGCGCGTGTAACCGGGTCACTGGCACGTATATATCAACAGCGCGTTTAGTTGTGTCGATTTACTTTTCCAAACTTATATGTTTTATGATGACGTTTGTATTTATTAGTTTGTTATTTATCTCGCTAATGTAACTATATAGGTCTAGTTTTTAAATTCATCAAAATTGAGCCAAAATAGTTAAATGTTACTTAAAGTATGGGCATTCCACGATACCTCGTTAGCACTGTAGTTTAAATTTCCCAAATACTTATTTAACGCGTATAATTTATAAATACTTTAATTATTGATTTAAATCTATCAACAATTACCCGAAATTCAATAAAATACTTCAAGACTTTAATCCTTCCAACCCTAATAAATCAATCTGTATTCACCTTTTTACACTGAACCCGTACTAACATAATCACCCTTATCATTTTTACCTGAAACCATGGTGTTAATTATCATGTCTTCGAAACAATCATCAAAAAAATTATCAATACAAATCTCTCCATACACACATACATTAAACACATTCACTATCATAATCATCATCATCATCACTAAATAATGTCAATAATTTTTGCTTCATCGTCGTTCACATCTTTGCCTCTATACATCGTAGGAACAAAAAATTCTGATTTTCCGCATTGTTTATTTCCGAAACAATTTAAAATCTTAAATAAACGAGCAATTTAGCTTATCGGAAAAGACATTTCGTACTCGTACATGTATTCATACGATAGATACGAGAGAGTATATCTAGCTGCTGCTCCTTACACTGTTCCCAAAATAATAATAATATTAACGATAATCAGTAGAAACAACAGAATTTTTGTACATAATATGGATGTTTCTGCTCGTATCTGTGTTCAAATATATTATGTATATAGATGGGTGTGTGTGTGTGTGTGTACTGTGTATATATGAGGAGGAAAATCAAATTTTCCCATCGTAGGATTTTTCGTCTTACGCTCGTACACGAATTTACATATCCAAAAGGCATGTTTTATCATAACGTCATCAATCTTATTTTTATTTTATTTTGGTTTAGCTATACGTTCATAGCTTTTTGTCTTCGTTTCTTCGCTCCTTAAGACGTTTTTTTTTTGATTTTTGCACAGCATTGGGTTCTAGTAAAAACGTAATTTTTTTTCTGCTGGTATATCTTGGCAATATATCTTAGACGTATGTATGTGGGTTTTGTAGTGATGTACGATAAGTATTTTTTGTTTAAATTGTCTCTCGAAGTTTAAGATTACATATCGTATATAGTGGGGCCATGAAACGACATAAATAGTTAGTGTGCTAATGCCAAACTTGCTAATTTTTCTGACAAGTGCAAAATACCCAAATGAATATTTACCACCAAAAAAAATATGCTAAAATAAAACCAAACGTCTGACAAAAATTACCCAATTTTGAAAAATTGTCCACAAGGATTTATTCATCAATTCTACTAAAATAAAGAAATAATAGTTTATAGTTGTATCCTTTTTCGACTTCATAAACTGCATAAAATAAAACTAAACCCAAAACATATTTCAACATTTTATGTTCATGTTTTATGATTCTGTATATATATAAAAGTTATCTTAACATAAAGTTTAGAAATAAGAAGCAGATACACCAATTCATTTCAATCAATATAAAGAAAGTTGAACATTTCCACTCATCCCGCCAAGGCACCCATCCTTCCTATATTCACACCACACACAACATAAGACGCAAAGTCATAAAGTTTTCTATTTTAAAATTTACTTCTTCGAAACAAAAGCAACAACAACAACAACAACAACAAGAGCACCAAAGTAACATAAATTACAAAGAAAAGTTTTACTCCATCAATAAGAAATTTAAAATGAAAATTACTGAAATTTGTCTCGTGAGAAAAAAAAATAAATAAATATTTTGTTGCAAACTAAGTTTTAGGATCTTCTTTATATAAATTCCTTCATACAAAATATAGCAATATACTCGAGGAGATGGATGTTTCAAAAATCAACAAGAAATGTGATTCTTTTGCAGGCGCCTCTAATCCAAATAAATATTATAAACCAAAGAAACGAAAGATAAAATTTTATTTCCTTTCATTTTTTTTCTTGAAGGGGGATGGTGGCGCACGAATAAAACAAAAAATTTTTTTTTAGAAATTGTGTTCGCCCCCACAAATTACCCTCAAGTCTTTTTGTAAGTAGCTGGTATACGTTGTTTATAGGAACCAAACCAAATATTCAAATCAACAAATTTTTCGATTAAATTTATTTTTTCGTATACTTTCGAATATAAAAACACTTAACAATATCATAAAAATGTCAAACACAATACACCACACACAAAAAAATTTGTGAAGAGAAACAACACAAAAACATCGTAGATAGACGGTGTTGCGTAAATTGTAGTCTGCGGGACATCAATGTTCCATAATATTTTTTTCAGAGTGGATAAATTTTTTTTTCTGAGTGCAGTTTTTATTTTGTTTTGTGGTTAGTTTCCCATACAGATCGATAGCACTGGTTGAGTTTCATCAGCAAGATTTACGTCCATATAATAGTAACCAGTTTGACTGCAGTTCACCAAACTACAGAAACATTGGAAATACTTTGCACTTACATACAAAGTATGATCACAATACCTTAGCGAATTATTACGTTTCGTTACGCAATCGTCGACTCCCTCGTAACAATAAATACAAATACAAATACAATAAATTTCGAGGTTACGAAGTGGTTGACAATTGCGTAGCGAAACATAATAATTCGCTAAGGCATTGTAATCCTTTGTATGTAAGTGCAAAGTATTTTTAATATGTTTGCAGTTTGGTCACTGCAGTCTGATGAGACGACCTAATTTTTTAATTCATAGAATTCAAGTCTCGTTAGTTCGAGACCAAACTTCCAACGTCTTAGTAACTTCACCTAGATGTTATTGTAAATAGTTATCGGGTCCCTCATTAAGGTATTTTGAAAAAACAAAATTTGGATCTCATTGGTGACTGTTTGGTCACAACTGGCTAGTTATTTCCAGACGAATGTGAAGGAAATGCTAATCTTTTGCTAGTTTCATTAATTGTGATTGTGTTAGTGATATTACTTGAGTAAGACGGAACATTATCGAAGATTAGAGTTTTCTTGGACGTATTTATTAAATCCTATTAAAATTAATTGAATAATAATAACTAACCGCTTTATTTCGACTAGTTACTTAAATTTCAAGGCCTCCAACTTACACGCCATATACCTGAGGTTGTGTTAAGAACTCTACGGATATCTCAGTTGGTTTAAGAATTTTTGTTATATTTGGTCATAATACAAAAACCTTTAAACTGTTCCCACCCCTGGATGGGAGGCTCCTGATAACTTTTTCTAACTGACATGGCTCCCAACTAACACTCCATATACCTGAGGTTGTGTTAAGATCTTTGGGGATATCTCAGTTGGCCTATCAATTTTTATTATATTTGGTCATAATACTAAATTGTATGAATTGTTTCCACCCCCGGATGGGGAGCTCCTGAATATTTCTTCTAATAACTATGATCCCTTGGATGATAAGCAACTGAATACATTTTTTAACTGACATGGTCTCCAACTAACACGCCAAATACCTGAGGTTGTGTTAAGAACTCTAGGGGTTATCTAGAGTTTACCATTTCTAAAATAAGATTTCTAAAAATAGGAGTTCCCTGGCTTTGGAGCTTGATATTATTTTTCTAATTTTTTACTCTTGGCGGCTAAAATTTTCCACAGTTTCATTTTTTTTCTTCATCCGGAACAAGAAAATGAGTGCTACACCACAGGTAGCTGCTCAAGTGGTTGCACTAACTGATGCGGAGCAGAACCAAAGTGAAATGGCTCGACAACTAAATTTGAGCCGATTCTCCGTTCGCCAAGTGTAGCAGAGATACGAGATTAATATTGAGAATACGAATTTGATTCCAGACCACCGGCTAGGCTGCCTTCAGTTCGCTCGAGAGCATTTAGATTTTACAGAAGAACAATGGAGAAAAGCCCTGTTCTCTGACGAGTGCAGGATGTGTTTACATGGCAACGATGGACGAAGAAGAGTGTACAGAAGCTCAAGAGAGCAATTTTCATAATGTTGTATTGAAGAACGTGTCTCGTATGGTGGTGGATCGTGCACGTTCTGAGCAGGTATGTCACTGGAGGCGAAGACAGATCTTGTGTTCATCTCTGGAGCGAATACTGGCCGCCGATCAAGTAAAGTGACTTCTCAACGGTACATTGAAGAAACACTCAAGGACTACGTCGTACCTTTTGCCGGGTTTATTGGTAAAAACTTCTGTTCATGCAGGATAATCCGAGACTGCATATGGCTGGCCTAGTGTACCAGTACCTTCAATAAGTGGATGTTCCTATGATGGAGGGGCCAGCTCGAAGCCTGGACCTTAATCCCGATTGAACATTTATGGGACGAACTGAAAAATTGAATTCGAGCCAAAGTTATTGCTCCAACGAGTCTCCAGGACCTGCAACAGGCGATCGCAGACGAACGGGAGGTGATACTTCAAGATTTGGTGAAAACTTTGGTGAAATCGTAGAAACATTGCATGGAAGCTGTTATTCGGGCTGGGGAAGAGAATGCATCTTATTAATAAAAATATTGTTTTTGCTGATTTCCTTGTTTTAATTCGAGTTTTACCAATAATTTTCATGCTGACAAATTCACAAAAAACGTGTACTTCAGATGTTGACCTCAAAATTCACTTTGTTCGCACGGTATAAGTACAAAAAAGTACCACTGGATAGGTGGTGAAACAGACTTTGAATCTGCTTCTAGATAATTAAACAATCATTGGATTTTTGATATTTTTGAACTTTTGCAGAAAATTGATCAATGTGCATATTTTTTGCACTCAAGTGTGTTGCACCCAGTTTACCCGAGTATGAATTAAAATTTCTCCGGTTATCTCATTTGATTTCAATAATTCTTCCTTATGTAGTTCAGTGTGTAGTGTTTGTTACTAATCTGCCTCGGATACTGATTTTATAGGAAAACGAAACCACAAATACAATTAACTAGTTTTACAATTAACAGGCTTTGCGATTAGCAGGTTTTACGATTCAGTGTTATACGATAATGGAGTCACTCGCTTTATTTACGAAGTTGTACACAGCAATTAAGGGTTTACGATGATATGGTTGAATGCCAAAGAAAAAATCCTGAGCCTATTCGAACAAATGATATTAATTGTTTGAATAAAACGGGCTTCTGCAGTGTGACACAAAACAGTGTACTGGCAAAACTGCAAAAAATTATAAACACTTTGAACGTATATTCCAAGTATAAACACATTGGCTTAGCGAATTGTTATATTTCGCTGCGTATTTATTAACATTATCGTAACCTCAAATTTTATTGTTTTTGTGGCATATATTTCGAAATCAAACTGCCAACATAAACATCTAGTTAGTTTTATTTTTAATAAAGTAGGCATTGAAATAATATTCTGTCGCTGTGTGAACGAACTCCCGGCAAAGAGCCACACGCTTAAAAAACGATTTACATTTTCTACACCAACTTCCATTTTTCATATTCATTAAACCCTTAGTGTTCTTTCTCCCTGCTTGATATCTCTTCGGAGTACAACATTTTGGCCAATAAACTGAATTCTAACGTACTTTGAGTTTTAAAACCAGGGATTGAGAAGGAAACCAGATTTTTGCACCTTTTCAAGACTTTTAAAATCCCATATCAGCGAATGCCTACGTCAAAAAACGAATGTTTGTTCAAAATTTCGTATTTCAATGTTCAGCGGCTTGCAATCAAATGCTTTTAACCTTGTCATTAATTTGATAATTTGTCGGCTATGAAACTGAATTTAAATACAATTGTTTTTCTTCTCTCTCCTTCAGAAATAGGAATTGTATGAGGTGTGCAAGTAGAAACTCGACTGTGAAGTTAATTGCACCAAAATCGCCCGCCATTTTGGATATATGTGGCTTAGCCATTGCTGTTTTTATAACATAAGTTTCAGTCATTTACAAGTTGTCGTTCAGTGTTCATCAATTTTAAGTGACGGATGTCGATCAGCAACATACGTCATTGCATTATTTCTGTTTTCAAATGAAAGAAAATGCTGCTCAAGCTATTTAATCGATTAATTCGACTTTCAGTGAACATTCTGTGAGTCATTCAACAGTAAAAAAGTGGTTTGCAAGATTTCGTGATTGCAATTTTAGTCTTGAGGACCATCCACGTCCAGGTCCAGGTGCAGCAAAACAATTTGAAGAAGAAGAACTTAAAATTTTGCTGGATGAAAATCCATGTCAAACTCAGAAAGAGCTTGCAGAAAGGACGGAAAAAGCAAACCGCGAATGAGTTAGGAGATTCTTGGCCCCAGAACAAATTGTATGAATAATAATAAAAAAAAGAGTTAACATCTGCATGAATTCCTCGTTACAAAAGAATTTTTTTTTTACAAAATCATTACGGGCGATGAAAACTGGATTTTTTGCGATAATCCTAAATGCAGAAAACCATGGGTTGATCCGGGCGAGCCATCAATATCAGTTGCAATAATCAATATTCATGCTAAGAAAGTGTTATTTACTACGGCGTATTTTCCAGACCTGACTCCCTGCAAGAGGGTAAGGAGAGAAAAACGCAGAGTTTGCAGATACTTGCACACTAATACTTAGCTAACATCTTGCATCTCTACAGCCTTTTTGAGTAATGAGAGAGTACAAATAGTTGTACCATGTCATTCGTAAATCCCATTGGGCCCTGATTTCCAAATCGAAGGATAAGAAAGGATCGAAGAAACGAAGAATATTTTTGATACTCAGAGAAAGAAAGAAAACAAAAGTCTATAACCTATTTTTTTCTAGAGGAGAGTAATCCAATTCCACAAATTCCATATAAACATTGAATTGAGAAAAGTTTAGTAAACTGAGCACGAAAATAAAGGCATTTGCAAGCTTTCCATGAAACAGCTTCCCACTCTTGAAAAAATTATTAGTATCTTATTTGGGCTAACCTGGGAACAAAATGAATTAAAAGGTCGCGTTCTGCAATACTAATATTGTAATAAATTACTAGAAATAGAATTGAGTATAAGTTTTAGGGATGCCTGCCACCTTTGACAAAAATGTTTTACTCTTCAATGGTTTTAGAAAAAATTACGAGAAATAAAAATATTCGAAGAAGAATTCGAAGTTTTCATTGTTTTTAAATTAATAAAACTCTGATTACTAATTTCTACTTTCGGTTTTCGAATTCGAAATCACACGCTTTGGACATTTACGGGCGATAAAACCTGACATACCGTACCAAAAGAAAAATCGTGTAGTTTTTTCTCTAACGCAACTTTTGAACGTATGACCTCCCACCTAGTAGTTCTAACATTTACTTTTTGCGGGAGAAGAATTTGTAATGGAAGTGGAATAGTTCTGTTCGTTTTGCGTTGTCACCTCCCTATCATAAATCGGCTCTTTTACAAGGAGATAAGAGGTTCGAATTCCGACAGAGGCAGGATGCAAAGGGAATTTTCATCAACAGATTACGATCGGCGATGAAATGGAACGCACCCCTGTCGGAGTACAATACTCATGGGCCGACCGACGGAAAAAGCAAACCGCGACAGAGTTGGCGCCAAAGAGCCTTGGCACCTGAACAAATTGCAGGGATAATAAAAAAAAACTCTTAAGGATCTCGATACCCGATTTAAAAATGGCTTTGACAATGATTGATTGATTGATTTTTTTCAATCCCTGTAATCTGTGCTGGGGCCGAAGCACTCCCAACTCTTTCGCGGTTTGTTTTTCCCGTCCTACCTTACGCAGTTATGCCAAATAGAAGACCTATAGCCGATAGATCCGATTTAAGTTACTATCTGCGCATTGCATAGCTTCTTGTCAGCAGCCTATAGTTCTGGACATGGACGATGGGTCGGCCCATGAGTATTGCACGTCGATAGCGGGTCGTAGTTGTGTTCTATTTTATCACAGATCGTAATCTGTTGATGAAAATTTCCTTTTGCATCCTACGCTTATCGGGATTCGAAAATAATTATATCTTTGGTATTCTATCCTTTTACAGAATAGGAAATAATCCAATGGAGTAACAACAGTTGGAAGCTTTCCTAGAATAAAGTTCGAACTATAGTTTATAATTGTGCTTTCTCCGGGAAAGGCTCCATCAAACATTGGTGATACATTGTTATTTGAGCCAAATAAAGACTAAAACATTCACAACGCAAACAATTCAGCTCTAATCATAAATATGTGTTTAAACGCACTAAACTAATTTTTTGCTAATCGGCTAATGACTCGCAAATATTAGTAGTATATTCGGTATCAGTTGCCGATTCGATAAAACCAATATCTTTCATTTCAAGCGAAACTGTGATTTTTTTATTTTTCAACTAAGGAGCACTAGTTTCACGATTTATACGTCCGCCTAATTCGATCTACCTCTTTCCGAAGCTTCACAGTAAGATTGGATATACTATTTGCAAGCAAATGTTCCGTACTACGACTTTTGCCAAACACCAAAGATTTTGCTTTTTCTGAAACTTCCGAAACAATAAGACATTGATTAATCAGGGTTTTTACTTGTCACGTTTCCCGATACCATATCGAAGCTCACCATCATTCAAATAAGCAGCGCACATTATGCCAATAACTTATAGTAGCCTAAATATTTTTTTTAAAATTAATTATTGAAATCTACTTGTAGGGGGTGGGGACGGGCTCCACATTGGGCTAAACATATGTAATGTGTTAACACCAAACAAAATTCAATATTGATATTACAGGGTGACACAAAAAAAATATATACATACTAAAATTGTTAAAGAGTGTAGCAGTTAGATCTAAAATTAATCGTACTCGAAGCAATCGAAATGCTGCAATCGTTCTTCTATAGTTTTCGTCCGTCAATAAACAAAGTTTACGCTGCACTGCTCTCTAGAGTAAACGAGGTATACCAAACATAACATTCAGGCGGTTTTTACGTTATTATTTTAGCAAATTGTGTATACATCTTAAAAAAAATTTGCACTGACAGTTTTTTTTTGTGTTTGCAAAATCATATAAGACGCCGCCTTTTAAATGTGAAATGAAGACATCTAATTTTTTTTGTGTTCTTCGCAGCATCGCATATAATATGAACGCTATTTTATTTTTGTGTATGTACGTACAAGGGAAATCTGTAATTGAAAAGTGTATGTACGCGATAAAACCATATTGTTAACAATTTATTTGTGTTTACTTGCGAACACAAAAAACAAGCAATATGTGCGGGAAATATCGTTTCGAGGTACATCGAGTTGAGTAAATATTATAAAACAGTGCGACGTCTTTGTGTATATACGCTACGTATATAGGTATATAGGTTTTCCGATTTTATGCTGCTGTTGTTTTTATTCTATTTTATTAGGTGATACCACACCACCACCCGCCCCCTATTGTTACACAAAATTTAATTTTAGTTTTATTATTGTTTGTGTAAAATAATTAAAGCGAACAGATTACCATTCAATACCCATATAATTTTTTTTGTTTAACATATTCGAGATATTATTAAAGGTGGCATAATTTCGCGCCATACTTTACCCATTAAATAGTAATCAAATAGTAATTAAAATGTTCGCTAATAGGTGGCCATCATCGAGTACTAATTTTTTTTATCAAAAAAGCCAACTAACGATAATTTAATATGCACATGTCATAAACAACTTTCAAAACTATACATGTAATTAAGTAAAATTTAGCAAGTTTTCTATGTCCGGTCAATGAATTACCCTTGGAACACCATAGTACAAATTTTTTGGTGAGGTCACTACGACCGGTGGGTATAGACATTAATAATAAAAATATTGCTTCGTTAAGTCATCAACACACTTTGGGAATACACCGCACCGTAACAAAAACAAAAATATTATGCTAAAAAATGTCCTTATAGCCATCGATCCGTGAAACACCAGCAAAAACACTCCAATTTTTTTTTTGTTGTTAAACATAGAGCGACGGTGTGCTTGGAGGATATTATTTTGGTGGCGAACAGATGTTGTTGAAATGTTGAAATATTCTTATAATTTTTTTATTTTTATTTCTCTCTGTTGTGTTTAACAATAAATTAATCAAAATTATTATATTTTATGTATACGATACCAAGCCCGAAAACTATGAGAAGTATAAAACACAATTTGTGCTATGTAGGGATATTTGTTCAATGTACTTCGAATAAAAAATGCTTTTGCTCTTGCCATCGTGTATTTACCTTATTTTTTTGATGTTTTCAAATTAATATTCCGCAATTTTTTTTTTTTTTTTGGTGAAACTTTTCTTGGTATTGTGTGTTTGTAATAGGCATACACGGGAAAATATAATGTGGTATTATTTAAAATATGATGCCTATTTGAATATATATACGATTTACAACGAGATGTAAAATAAAGGTGATGCTACTTTCCAGGGAACTAGGCAACTTTGATAATATTTTCGTTCCACCTTAAACAGTGCTTTAATAAAAGGTGTACGCTGTTATGGAAAGGAAATGATGCTGAGATTTTTGGTTTAAAAAATTCAAATGTATTAAATTGACTATTCGTTCAAACAATTATCATGTGGTACGTTTCTAAACGTGATTGAAACGTTGAACGTTTTCTTTAAGAAGCCTTAAAGAAAGCCGAAAGAGCCAGCCAAAAGTTAAAAAATTATGCATTAAATTGAAATCCCAGCCGAAAGTAACTAACCAACAAAATCAGCCAGAAATATGTATGGGTCATTCCATTATATTTAACAAGATTTTTGGCACTTTTGAACTCGACCTCACCGAATTCAATTTTGTTGCTTTTATCGTGTTCCTTGAACAAAAAAAGTAGATACGTTTTTTTTGGTTAAGTTTTGTGCCCTTCAGTTGTCCCGTTCAAGAAAATTGTTCAGTTTTTCCCAGTTTTAATAAAAAAAAAAATTGCAGGTTATATTAAACTGGTATATATCTGGTTTTACTGAAGATATCGTTAAAAGTGATATCACTTTAGAAAGACCTTAGATAGTGTTAAATTATTCAATAAATAATTTCATTAAATTTCAGACTAATTTAACCAGTATAACGTTTTAAAATGAAAATGTAGTACTTTTTTCTTCGATTTTATTATAAAACTCTAGTAAAAAGAGAAAAAAACTAAATTTGGGCCTACTGCTGTGGGTAACTGCAGCAGGGAAACTTTCGAATTTCAAAATGAAACTTTGCATACCGATTAAGGCCAATTTGTGCTCACGGGAAAAAATTAGTGCTAGTCCAGGAGCCGAAAAAACGGTAAATTTTTTTTTCAAATTTCTCCTGAAAGACGGAATAAATAAAACCCGATTTCTACAAAAAACCAGAAATAATTTAAGCATTATTTTAAAACATTCTAAAGGTGGCTAAATTGATGAAATTTGTGCTTATCATAGAAATATAATTTTCAATTTTTCATTAGAAATCGGGGAAAACCAAACTCGCCCCTGACAGATACTATAATTAAAAAAACAGAGATATGTCGTTCAATAATATTTGTGTTGAACAACAAATTAAACAATGGAAATAAAATGTTCTAAAATCCAAGTCATAAGCAATTCAGATAGTATATTCCTGTTAGGTATGTTCATTGCCATCCGAAAAACATTGTGGCTGATTTTGTGCTAATCCAGAATTGGCCCAATTCCATTGAACAACAACGACCGTTGAATGAACAATTTTCTGGCAGAAAGTATTCTAGAAACCAATGAAGTTAGCAATTCTGATTGAATATTATTGGAAAATTGTTCATTGTTGTTTAATGGAATTGGGCCAATTTTAAATTAGCACAAATTCAGCCACTATATTTTTCGGTTGCTAATGAACATACCTGACAGGAATATACTATCTGAATTGCTTATAACTTGGATTGTAGAACATTTTATTTCTATTGTTTAATTTGTTGTTCAACACAAATATTATTGAACGATATACACATAGTCAAAAAAGTATTCGATCAGTCTGAAATTTTAATTGTTTATGATTATTAGAAAAACAACTGAATTCCAAATAAAAAAATTATGTGCAGGGCTTTATCACTTAAACATATCCTTTTCATCCACATAAACAAAATGTAAATATTTCTAATTAAATTTAAAAAAAAAGTTAATTAACACACACAGTACTAAATTACATCAAAAAAGTATTCGATCATAAGATCTAGTGTTCTTTGTTCATCTGTTTCAACCTTTTGTTTAATATTAATACTGCTAATAAAAAAATTAAGCAAAATCGAACATTCAGTCTCAGTTTAGTTTTACACGATGGGTCGTGGGTCGGAATTATCGGTTGATTTAAAAAAAAGTGATAATACAACACTTTGAAGACAAAATGTCTATAAGAAATATTTGAACAATTTTAAAAAAGCCTTATTCTACCGTTCGTTATATGATTTCCAAATACAAAAGTGATAAAACTGTGGTTAATAAAAAAAGAAGTGGCCGGCCAAGAGTGTTTAACATTAGAGAAGAACGAAAAATAATACACTAAGTTAAGAAAAACCCTATGCTAATTGCTCCAAAAATTCAAGGTCGAATGGAGGTTGAAACCGGCCAATAGGAAAAAGTGCATCGCGTATGCCAGAGAATATGTTGGTAAACCAGATGAGTTCTGGAACTCGGTTTTATTTTCAGATGAAAGCAAATATAATATTTATGGTTCTAATGACCGAATTAAAGTATGGCGAAAAGTAAATGAAGCTTATGAACACTGTAATATAAAAGAAACAGTTAAGTTTAATGGGGGCGGTGTGATGATATAGGGTTGTATGGCAGCATCGGGCATGCGAGAGCTTGTTTTTATTGACTCCACAATGGATCGGTACGTAAAAGGTGTTAGTGCCTTGCAACACATTTTATTCAATTTATGGATTACAGGTTTGTCTACTTAGATATCCTCAAAAATAATGTGAAAAAAAGCGCGGAGAAGTTGGGAATAGAGCGGGATTTTATTTTTCAACAGGACAATGATCCCAAACATTCATCAAGGATAGTAAGAGAATACTTGTTGTATAACGTAAATACAGTTTTCCCACATCCTCCACAATCTCCGGACCTCAATCATATTGAGCATTTGTGGGATGCAACTAAAGAGCAACTAAAAGCCATTATCTTGGCAGAATGGAATAAAATTATGAATGTGACTACTGGCGAGCTTGTCAAATCAATTAGAAGTTGTTTACTGGTGGTTCTTGCGGCAAACGGGCGGCAACACGTGTTATTAATTTACCTATGATCGAGTACTTTTTTGTCATACAATTAACGGTATTTTTACAATTTCAATTTTTTTTTTATTAGGTTGAATTTATTGTACAAATCGATACTTGGAATAAACTGATAATATAATAAGACAATATAATAAGGATTTTTTTAAAAGTAACATTTGTTTACAATTATTTTATTTGTACTGAATACAGCAATATTTCCGTCAAAGTCAAATGATCGAATACTTTTTTGACTATGTGTATCTCTGTTTTATAAATTAAAGTATCTTTCAGGGGCTAGTTTGGTTTTCTCAACTTATGAATGAAAATTTATGAAAATTATATTTCTATGATAAGCACAAATTTCATCAGTTTAGCGGCCTTTAGAAAGTTTTAAAATTAGGCTTAAATTATTTCTGATTTTTTGTAGAAATCTGGTTTTATTTATTCCGTCTTTCAGGCGAAATTTTAAATGTTCTTTCCCCGTTTTTTCGGCTCCTGGACTAGTCCTAATTTATTCCCGTGAGCACAAATTGGCCTTAATCGGTATGCAAAGTTTCATTTTGAAATTCGAAAGTTTCCCTGCTGCAGTTACCCACACGGCCTATTGATAGATAATAATAGATCTTTATTCAAAATAAGTAAACTTTTAGAACAGGAAAGGTTTATTTCGATCCTAACATGCCTTCAAACTTGAAATAATTTTATGGTTGACACTTTTTCATAACGAATTAGTCACAGATGTTCCAGTAGATAAACAATGACATAAGAAATTTATTTAAAACATTTTCATGTGTTATCCCATTCTTCAGTTATCCCGTTAGGTAATTGGTCGGTTTCTACCTTTTTAAATATTTTTTATTTTATTGTCTCATCATCTGGTTACACGCCAGTTCAGTGCGAAAGAGAATCGCCGCTTATCGAAACCGGTAAAGAAGTGTATCAAGAAATTTTTTTTTGAAGCGTGTTTAAGGCTTGGCGGTTCACCTGTCAGAATATCCAAACTCGCAGAAACTAGTTATAAGCAACAGCAGCTTAATAAAATAGTAGAGTTAACTTGCAAAATTGTTCTACAAGTTCCAGTTCCAAATCTTTCAGTATTTGTCGACAACAATCAACCAGATCATAATAAAGATGAATAAAATCCTCTTAGAAACATTAAAGAAGCATTTCGTCGAGAGGAAAGCTATTCATATAAAATTTATCTTCCCTCGCTTGTACCGGAGAATTGATCAGCATTAACAATTATGAGCGAGTTCGCGGCAACACAATACATGGTTGAAAAATCAAAGAAAATAGCAACGGAAAAGGGACATGGTAGCAACAAACAAACTACGTTGGTATGGATATTAGTCTCCAGCTTCCTGGAATAAAGGACTATGTTAGTGTTCGTAATTCCAAAGATGAACGCATTAAGCAACAAAAATTGCTCGTTTTGTGTAATTTATCTGAAGCCTATCAAAAATTTATAGAGGAATTTGCGAAACTGCGACCGAAGTAGTGCATTTTAGCTGGGAGAT
This sequence comes from Nephrotoma guestfalica, assembly GCA_963691935.1. Lineage (NCBI taxonomy): Eukaryota > Metazoa > Arthropoda > Insecta > Diptera > Tipulidae > Nephrotoma > Nephrotoma guestfalica. Next base: position 257,957,104 of record OY829914.1, read on the forward strand.
CCGGAACACATAATGTATGCGTATGTGTATTTCATCAAAATATTAATTTGTTATTTCCAGCTATATCGAATTTCTTGCCTGGTGTATTATGAAAAATGAAACTGTTGCTAAAGACAGTGTGTTGTATCTCCCATCGAGGAGTTTCCTGAAACATTATCCAATTCGCCAAAATTTAGCGATTTCATGTCCGGCAACAGTCACAATATTTACAATTAGTAAAACATAATCTTCAAATTGGAGAATATGCTGTTGTTATGAATTTCTCGGAAAACTATAAATTTTTAACATAAAACGAGATACAAGCAACCCATTATTACACTAATCCAGCAACGCTATTCCCAATTGTTGCGTACTTTAGGTCCTCCGAAGATGAAATAATTATTAGTATTATCTTATGCAGTCATATCAAGCAATTTATTGTTTTCAAACGAAATTTATTAAATTTCTAAAGGAATCCCCAATGCAAGAAGGCCAAACTGAACTCAAATAACCGGTCCCACAAAAAATATATTACTTTACGGATGGAGCTGTTTTGCTCTGTTAAAAATCAACCACCATAAAGATTTTTATATTGACTGCGAATGGAATTTTTTCACAACAAGTCATGGTAAGGGACCATCAGATGCTATTGGAGGTACGATTAAGAGAGCAGCTGGAGTTGCTTCTTTAAGAAGTATTGACGCAAACCTTTTTAATACACCAAAGAGCTTTTACGAATGGTGTAAAGATAAAAGTAATATAAAATCCATCCAATTCGAGTACGTAACCAAAACGAAGTATGCCAGCATTAAAAGAAAATTATAAGAAAGATTTTCTACCATTTGTGCAGTTAAGAATACTCGTCAAATACATCAGGCAATACCACAGATCAACAAAAATTATATTCAAACTAAAAAAAATTTAAGAAAAGTTTTATTCAAAAATAAAAAAAATATTGCTTATAAACATTTGTTGTAATTTATTATTGAACCAATCATACTGACTGACTTTTGCAACATTTGGGAAATTCAAATAATTTGAATTCGTTGACAAATTGTTTATGTCATTGTTTTATGCCATTGTTTATCTACTGGTACATCAACTTCAAATATTTTTTATTTTTCAATATCGACTAATTTGTGTGACTCAATTCGTTATGAAAAAGTGTAAAAAATTAAATTATTTCAAGTTTAAAGTCATGCTAGGCTCAACATAAATATTTTATTTTCTAAAAAATTATTGATTTTAAAGAAATGTCAATTATCTATCAATGTATATGTTACGGTAAAAGTCCGAAATCGGTAAATGTCCGAAATTTAAATTTTTTAAACTCGTTTACACGATTAAAAATTGGTTGTCCAGAGGTCAGTTGGTTACGAAATGTTTGTTGACTTCTCCCCCCTACATCCCTGTAATTTCATTTATTCCCCATCAAAGGGCTAACCGTCGTGGGGGGCACAATTAGTTCCCGCAAACTCGAGAGTTAGTAAAGCCGTCAGTCCTTACTATTCCAAATTCCAATTTGCGCGAATGCCATAAAAAATACTCCGTGGGGTAAAGGGTGAACCATTTCGAAAATATAGGACTCTCTTTTCATAGATTTCCGATTTTATTCGGACACTTACCGATTTCGGGCTTTTACCGTAACATATACATTCGTAACAAACTATAATTAAAACTAAAATACCGATACTAATTTATAAGTTTCTTATGCATCCAAGTTTCATTTTGGGAGTTCGGGAAAATTATGCTGTATAAGATAGCGAAAATTTCTCAGCGGAAAATTAGAGATTGCGCTACTCGCCGCAAGTGGCAGCACAATCACAAAAGATAATTTATTTTGTTATATAATTACTAGTGGACATTTTTTATTCATTTTGTATCTCTTTTTTTACTAAATAAAACATCCCAGGGGAATAAAATATTAAAAGTGATCCTTAAAATGACAAATTGATTGATATCCGAAGTAAAGGAAAATGAAATCTTGAAATTCACCAAAACTCCGTCTATCCGCCATTTTAAAAGAATGACGATGAAATTTGGATAAAAGTATTGATCAGGGGTCCAAAACTTAGGACAAAATTCTAGGATCTGATCATGCTGGACTAAACTTGGCCATTTCATTACCAATACTTTTGAAAATTTAAATTTTTTTATTAGATTATTTTCAGTTTTTGGCCAATATCTCAAAAACTTTCACTCGTAACCAATACTTTCGATTGTTTTTCTAATAGCTGAGGTCATACTGAGACTACCAGAAAAATTTGGGGCAAATTCTAATCCACCAATTTTCCCAAAATATTCCTGGTAGTCTCAGTATGACCTAAGCTATTAGAAAAACAACCGAAAGTATTAGTTACTAGTTGAAGTTTTTGAGATATTGGCCAAAAACTGAAAATAAATTAAGAAACAAATTAAAATTTTCAAAAGTATTGGTTATGAAATGGCCTAGTTTAGTCCAGCATGAACAGATCCTAGAATTTTGTCCTAAGTTTTGGACCCCTGATCAATAATTTTATCCAAATTTCATCGTCATTCTTTTAGAATGGCGGAAAGACGAAGTTTTGTTAAATTTCAAGATTTTGTTGAAATCTGCTTTGTTTTTGTTTTATATTTTTTAACCTTTGTGTCAACACGACACACCTGTGTGTGTATTTGAGTTTTTCAATCTAAAAATCGGCATAATGGAAAATTCCTGTCAAATTGAGTTTTTCAGTAGTCGCCTGAATAAGGAAAATAAACAATTTACAAAAAAAAACAAGATTAAAAGCGGGGTCCCAGTACCTTTTAGGCTTAGTTTTTCTTGTGATATCCTACACGCAACACGAACACACCCAGGTGTGTAGTGTTATAAAATATTAAAATAATATGTATTACCAGCGTTACACTTTATAATTATAAGGTTTTAATTACTTGTGTTGTACTGTATGTCGGTAAAGGAAAATAACGGGATTTTTAATAATTTACGAATTCATTTTCTGTAAAATAAAACAGTTAGTTGTGAACATTATATGGGGCAAGTTATATGTGATTTGTAATATATTCATGAAGTGGTTAAAATTTGTGCAATAAACATGGCAAATAGAAGCGATCGAGTTTTTAACACCCGATATATGACCCATGATGAAAGAGAGGAATACCTTAGACAACTGATTGATGAGACGCCATGTGATGATATTGAATCTGACCACGATAATGCCGGTTCTGATACAGAAGACAACTATTTTGCTCCTAATGACGAAGATGCTTCTGATGGAGAGCAAGAAGCAACCCAACCGGAACCAGATTTAGAAGAGGATGATGATGATGATGAATGTACAGACGAAAATATTGATGAAAACCGATCAACTGATTTGGCTGCACTAAATCAACCGTTTATTGCAGGTGATGGGACGAAATGGGAAAAAGAACCACCTAATACCAGTCGCGTTCTTTCGCACAATATAATGAAGCAGCGCGGTGGCCCTCATAAGTCCACCAGGAACCTCACATTGCTGCAGACATTTAAATTAATTTGTACATCAGAAATGTGCGACATTATCGTAAGACAAACAAATCGTAAATCACAACGTGCATATCAGCAATGGAACCATCAGCATTGAGATACGCTTAAAATATGGAATTCGGTAACTCCACAAGAGTTCGACACTTACCTAGGAATTCTTCTAACTGCGGGTGTATCAAGACCGAATTATGAGCACACCACTATTATGTGGAAAACCTTTTCGAACCCATTGTATCGAGCAAGTATGGGTATTCGACGTTTTTGGAGTATCACCCAATTTATCAGATTTGACGGATTTACTGCAAATGCTAAATGCCAATTTGCGAAAAAAAATTTACACCATACGATGAGGTCACGGTCGATGAACAACTTTTCCCTTATCGAGGAAGAACTAAATTTACTCAGTATATTCCCTCGAAGCCGGCCAAATATGGCATAAAATGCTGGTGGATATGCGACGCAAAAACAGCGTACCCGTTGCAAACCGATATATACACCGGAAAATTGCAAAATGAAGCACGAGAAGTGAAACAAGGTGAAAGAGTGGTGTGTCAGCTAGTTGAATTTTACAAGAACACTGGACGTACTGTAACCGATCGATAACTTTTTTACTTCGTTACCATTAGTACAACGTCTTATGCGATGGAACTTAGCGGTTGTTGGCACGCTACGAAAAAATAAAAATGCATACCCAACGAATTTCAATCATCAAAAGAGCGGGAAGTTTTGTCTACCGAATTTGGGTTTTATGACAACTGTACGCTATGCTCGTATGTTCCAAAAAAAAAGAAAAGCTGTGATATTATTATCAACCCACCACAAGAATAAGGGTGTTAGTGGTGCTAAACATAAATCGGATATCATCCACTACTACAATTCTACAAAAGGGGCAGTTGACACCATGGACAAAATGCTAGGCGAGTATACCACTAAACGTCAAACCAAACGGTGGCCCTTAGCCTTTTTTTAATATTTTGGATGTCGCTGCATTCGCTACTCATATTATATATACCATCAATAATCCGGAGTCATCCAAAAACACCTGCAAAAGAAGAAAAAGTCTTCAAGAATTAGGCAAATTACTTACTATACCATCCATAGAACAGCGTGCATTAACACCAACGGTATATAGACATTTTAACACCAGAAATGGCTTGGAAGCAATGCTGCAACGCAAAGTAGGAGCAGTATCTTCTGACGCAGCATCAAATGCATCACATCATGTGGACGAAAGAGATAAAACGGGCCGCCTAAAACAGAAAGGGAATTGTCATATTTGCTATGAGAAATCAAAGCGGCGACCCTCTCGGAAATCGTGGGTTGTTTGTTCTCGGCCAGTGTGTGCGGTACATAGCCGGGACCTTACAACTTGTCAGACTTGTCAATAATTTTTATATTGTTACCAGAAATGTTATAATTTTTATTTGTTTTTTAAATGCACGTCGTGATATTATTTCTACTGAATTTAAATAATTTTTTTTGTTTGCATAATAAAGAATAATTAAACGCTAACTATTTGATCTTTTATTAAAATAAAAAATAAACACTTAAGAGGCCCATCCCTACTTGTTTTTTCATAAAATTGGGTCGATTTAACATCCTTATTTACAACTTTTCATATAAATCACATCATAAAATTAAATACATACCCAGGTATGTTCGTGTTGATGAAAAGTAGTTCGATACTCTCGTGTTGACACAAAGGTTAAACAATTAAATAAGAAAAAGGTTTAAAAAATTGTTTCCTATTGACAAGTGATGCGTTTCTGCAACACCCCCTATTTCGGCACTGCTCGTATATTAATTTTTTTTTATTTAATTTTCTCTTAATTTTGACCAAAATTAATTAGAACTAAACATAAATACACATATAGTAACGTGAAATTAAAATTAAAAAAATGAAAGTACTTATCTGATTAACAGCTACGATAATTTGGATTTGGTTTTGATTTTGAACTTGGCGACTTTACTGCGAATTTTAATAGACCTTTGACTTGCATTTGGAACGAGAATTTTTATCAACTTTTATATAAACAGAATTGAACACTTAACTACACTTCTCACTCTAAGGAATCGAATTCGTAAAAATTATATTTTTTAATTCTTATCACAAATCAATCACCTTTGCCACTCTGGAGGATTAATATACCAAACTCCGATAAAATTTATTTAGTTATAAAATTTAAATGTTATTCACAATCTACCTTAACTTGGGTAGTTACAGTGACTTCAGGCAAATGGTGAATTAGCAAATATTACATAATGTGTCGTTATGATAGAAAATACAGTGCGGGTTGTGTATTAAGAAAGGCAGGTGAACACTTCCGCCAGGCCTTCGAATCCGTGTATCTAATATTTTGATTCGGGCAGTTGATATTATCCTGCAATCATGTCGTTTGACATTACAAACATAAAAAATCTATTATGTTGTAATGTTTGATTATTTACGACGGATTGTAATTATTTGGGCGGTTTGTAACTGGTGTGCTTTTGAAATCAAAACATTTCGAATAGAACTAGTTTCAATGGTGTACTCGTAGTACAAACATTAATGGATGCGTGTTTCGCAGTAGTCAATTGAGTGGTCACAATTCTTTGAGCGTAAGTGTATATTTACTTCATTAAATTTGTATTAACAGCATCTTTTTTTAACGTAAGAATAAAAATCGTTTGCATCCTATTCACCCACCAATTCGTGAAATTTGTATTACCAGGAAAAAAGGCATATGTCGTTTCTTGTTGGCAAAAATGTAGCAATTTTTCAATGAAACTTGGTAACCGTAAACCACATAAATTGTAATTATTATGCTGAATGGCACATCGTTAGCCCAAAATTCTTATCACAAATCAAATTAGCTAAAATAAATGTGTATGTGTTCCTTTTAGGGTCATCCATCATAAAAAATTCACCTTCGTTAATATATATCATCTCACATTACGGATATATTTTTAAGTACGTCCCAAAAACACATTTTGCCATGTAAATTGTATGACCAGCATACCGACAAAAAATAACATAAAACCATATAATTTGCATATATATGGCACAGTGTACAAAAGCCTTAAACAAAACACAATATCAATTGTCCTCCGTGTCACACCATAAACAAACTACATCGCCGAAAACATAAAAGTCACATAACCTATAATAATTATGTTCATCAACATTAATTACAATAAAAAATGATATTTAAATCACAATCATCATTAAATTTTAATTTTCCATTTTCTCATTCCTTCAATTTTGCGTGTCACCACCTCGGCCCATCCACATCCCCAAATTTATATTCACCACCGCCACCAAAAAATATGCTGTTCATATACACATCGGGAAAATTCCACTATGTCATCCAAAATGTTAAAAACTGCGATATGTAATAATAATAACAAAACAAGAAAAACAAATGTTTTTTTAACGGAAAAATGTTTGACATGACAAATGATTTTCACAAAGTTGTAATGAAAATTTATTATGCCTCTAAAAATGTTGATTTTAATTATAATGAGTTTCTGGTACAAAATTGGTGTTTTTACGCAAATCGGAAAAATCGAAATTTTATTCAATATTTCACGTAAAACACATACTTATGTATATACATACACACACATAATTAATTAAATTAAATTTTATGATTTTCAACATTGATTGAGTTTTTTTGGAAATACGCATCAAGTTTTTGACCAAATCAATTAATTATATTTTTAATGAGAATTTTATTAATTAAAAATTAATTTTTTTTTGTTTCTCATTGCAGTAACGAATTCGATAAAAATTTCCGAAATTCGAGTGCCGGAAGTTTATATACTAAAAAATAAAGAGCGTCCAGATCCATTACTATTGGATTGTATTTATGATATTGAAAAAAATGAAACGGGCCTAGTGTTGAAATGGAGCCACAATCAAGTTGTGATATATCAATGGATACCGGGTTTCCAGCCACATGCCTTGGTAAGTTTATGTTACAATGTGACAACGTAGGTATGCGTTGTATAACAATTAAATATCAGACACAGCTAATTTTGCGCCATTTATGAACGACTTTTATGAACTAACCGTCAATTGTGTTAGTAAATTTACACACGAACATCGGTTTGAAGCGTGCAGTTTCAATTATTGAGTAAACTAAATTGCCTTTAGTTTGTACTAATTATCCGCCATTGATAACAAATAAGTCGACAATTGGCGACTGGTAATACGTGTAACGCCATCTAATAACAACTGGTATGAACTAACTTGAAATTAGTCTGGTCACTTAGTCAGTCTAGAAAATGGGTACCAGGCACAAAAGTTAAACGCTTTAGACTAAATACCAATTGTTTCTAACCATAGGCGAAAAGCACAGTGTTGCAGCACTTTCAGATTATTGTTAGCGTCATAATATTGAATGGCACTATTCGAACATTTTTGGCACTAATTTTAGCACTTTCAATAACTTTACATTAAAAAAAATTAATTCCTTCAATTTACTTAATACTTTCCTTACAAATGCTACTTACAACTAACTTAAAAAAAGTTGCTATTATTTATCTAAACAAAATTTTGCAAGTTTAAGATTGATAAGAACTAAGAAACTTTTTTGGGTTTCATAAACTAATGTTTCCTTCGATTTTATCTTATTACTAGCAGTAAGGCCCGTTGACGTTGTACGATACAACGGGCTCTAGAAATATTCAATATAATCCTATATACATTTGAATATTATTATAATCTCAGCTAGATTATGAGAATATGATCTCAGCTACCATAAAAACATAAGCCCAGGGTAGTTACAGAAGGGTTTTTCTAACACTTTTGTTAAAAAACTCAAAACATTTCACATTAAAATGGCTTCAAAAATTAATTGAGCGATTATTTTGTGTTGCCTTGTATATATTTGCATATTTTGTATTTAAATAAAATTTACTGTTTTCGTTTCAAAGCTTTTAAACATATATTTTTGCATCTTTTTCATAAATTATTTGGTTTTCCACAAAACTTTCTGCTGAGAATTATTCATTTGCTTCTAAATTTCAAAAAGTTTCTGCTGGTTTCAAAAAATATCAGCAGAAAATTTTTGTGATAGTGCTGTCTCTAGCGGTGAATAGCAAAAACACAGTTTTTCTGTCTCTTTTCATTCTTTCTCCATAAATTTTTAAAGTAATTTTAATGTGAAATGTTTTAAGTTTTTTAACAAAAGTGTTAGAAAAACCCTTCTGTAACTACCCTGGGCTTATGTTTTTATGGTAGCTGAGATCATAGTCTATATACATGAGCAACATAAGAATCAAAGCTGGTGTCAGAACACTGTTTCACCAACACCTGATCCAGTTAATACAGTCGCAATTATTAAATTTGGCTTTAGGTCTTGCACCAACATTCTTGTTCCATTACAAAGCCCTCTTTTTGTATTTAAATTTCTCAGTAGCATTACTACGGATCCGGATTTTAATTCCAGATTATGTAGAGGAATTCCTAAAGGTGATTGTTCATTGATAAACCCAACAGGATAATGTCCTACATCAACTGAACCGTCATCATCAATTGAGTCAACAAATAAATTATAAATTATGTACCTCTTCATACGATTTGTCGACATCTGAATTTTTTGGACATACTCGTAACTTTATTTGAGTAATTTTTATAATCTGATTTAGTTAATTTTTCTCCAAAAATGTTTTTAACTATGTCGTGTTGACATAAAATTTCTCTTGGTATTTGCGCCAGTTCTTCTGGTGGACCGTTACTTCTTTCATGACCTAAATTGCCCAATTGCAAAAGCCAACGACTGAACACTTCGTCGTCAGATCTAATATTATTTGTCAAAGTAAAACATTTGAAATGGTGCCAAAGATTACTTAATTTTATTAGAAGATTCTATTTCCGTACTTAACCACTGACAGAGTTTGTCTGAAATCTCCACCTAATAAAATTAATTTGCCACCAAATTGTTTTGTGTTGCCTATAATTTCTTTAAATGTTCGGTCCACAATTGATAAAGCTATTCCAGATGCCATTGTTGCTTCATCCCATATTATTGCTTTGCAACTTCTGATGATTTATGCATCTTTACTGTTCATTCGAATATTAGAAAGTGTGGTTTCTGTTAATGGTGGTGCAAGTTTAAAAAGATTGAAGTATGTTTTACCCCCATATAGTAAATTTGCAGCTATTCCAGTTGATGCTATAGGCAGAGCTATACCTACTTCACCCTTGAAAGTATAGAGTAGTATCTTGTGTAAGTAGTTTTTTCCACTTCCTTCCGGACGGTCTAGCAAAAACATCTACTTGGCTGGCTATCATCATTACTTGCAGTTATAATGGCATTAAATATCAAAAACTGTTCTTGGTTATGATTCTCAACCATATCAGTAGCTAAATTTTTATATTTAAATTATTTTACATCACATGATGTGTTGTTACTTATCAAAATGTTGTTTATCTCATGAAGAGTTTGATTTAAACAATACTCACAATCATCTGAGTTGTTATTGTGAATATTTGAAAAATCCTCCCATAGATACAATTTGTATTTTTCAAATAATTCTTTTACATATATTTGGTGGTGAACGGTAATGACTTTTCCCAAACTCCCGCATTGTTCATAAGACCTTTTTGCCTAGCTGCATCCTTGAAAGAAGAATAAAGAACACCATTAACTGACCTTAAAAATTCGAAACTTGTTGCTCCTGGCACATGTAGTAGCAGCAATCGCAATCTCTCTGCACATTAGTGCAGTCATGGCCTTTGTACTCATATTTGAATAGGTATTTCACACTTTTTATAGAAGCACAACCTTCCACATTAATATGACAGTCGTATTTTATCATTAGAAACGGATTGCATGGTACTACCCAACTATTATTAATAATTTTTCCTTTTGTAGTTGTTGTACTTCCGGTGGATCTTCTCCTATACTGGGGATATCCACCAATGTTTGATAAAGTTTCTTGTATTAATGATTTTGGATAGTTTTTTGAGCATTTACCGTCCTTCATGCAAGGTGAATTGGAATATTGTTCTTTATCAGGCAGTTCAGCAGAAACGAATTTGTCAATGTCGTCCGATAATGTAGGTTTGTATTGGTCTTTTAATATTAAAAGTATATGTGCAAGAGGAAGGCCTCTGTTTTGAAATTCAATAACATGGATCCTAGCTACAGTATCACCAAATATACTCTCTTTGTTATATTTGTCATCATTTCTGGAAATTTCAAGTTAAATACACGTGCAACTTAATCAGGGCGATTCTCAACAGATTGTCCATTCAAGTTATGAGTTATTTCGTTCCATTTAAGATTGCCAGTCATGGTAATAAATAAATCCGGTTTTCCATTACTTCTTACAATTGCCATTGTATCCTGATAGTTTTGCATCATATTACGTGGACTCCCTTGGAATGTAGAAGGTAAAATTGAAGCCTTTCCAGGAATTGAATTAGTACCTTCATTGTTGGCTGCTTGTTGAATTTGTCCATGAGATCGTCATATTGTTCTACTCTACGAAGTAGACGAATATAGTTTAGTCTATTTGATTCTATCTTAACGTAGGCATCAACTATATATTGTTGAGTCAATTTTCCAGCACTTAAAAATTGATTAAATTCATTTCGGACTGAAAGCCGGTACTGGTAGTATTGCATTTGAGTTACACTAAAAAGATAAGCTAAAGGTTCCAAATTTGGATCAAGAATGTTGATTCTTTCTGTTTGCCTGTTGTTATTTGATGCGGAAGGTCGACAATATATCAATTATAAATCCAGGTGAAGAGGTAGTTCATCATCTGAATTTACAAAAATGAATGCGACCTCATACATTAGAAGGTGCAGAATCATTGTTGTTGGCGTCTTCAATACTTTCTTGCTCAACCACATATAACATTTTGCAAGCTGCTGCAATCGGATTAATTTGAGTAACAAAAGTGCTCAATGTTCTTAGCAAATTTGGGTTACCATTTCTTTTTCGGATAATTGCATCCTTTGTTCAGTTGCGTCATCAGGGTCAAGCATGTACACCTGAGCATATTTACTCTGATCATCATTACTTGGATGTAAAGTTCCAGCTCGGTGATAAATTGAACCGTTTATTCGAAAACAATAAGGACCATAGCCTGGAGGGGTAGCTATTTGTGCTCCAATAGATGCAAGTGCAATAGAGCTGTTGATAGATCTTATATTTTTCAAGAAATTTTTAGAATATTCGTGCTTACTCAACATAAGGTCTTCTATCAATTTTGATTTACGAATATTGCTTAATTTAACTAATCCTCAAAGGCAGCTGCTAGAAAATTTATTATCTTTGGTTTTTCTCCATTAAAATGGATGGCATTACAAAACTCGCAAATCTTATTAAAAATGCCGACCGAATATAGCTTTAATGCTAATGCTTTTTCTGATGCATGGCAAGCTCTTTTTGTAGCTGATAAACGGTTGGATTGCAGCCTATTATTTCGCTGATCGTCTGTTTCATTATTCCTAGACCTAGCAGATGAATGAAGATGAATTGGCGTATGAAACGGGTTTTATACGAAAGTATATGTTCCACAAGACAGTATCTCAATTTATTCTTTCTGTTTAACCCCCACCACAATTTACCAAGTAAAATTATTCTTTACACTTTTTCGCGTTAGATTCTTTCTTCAGTTCAGTTTAAGCATTTGAGTGGTAGACAACAATTCTAAAATGAGTTCCGTGTATAAAAATCGTTTTGAAGTGTTTTCCTAGGTTACCCATCCCAAAAGACCCAAAATGAATGTGTAGCAAAACACACCAAAACATCTGTGTGATTTGTGTTGGAGCGTCAATAAATGCAATTCGAAGAATTTTTAAAGAATTCGATATTAAAAATAGGAGCACACAGTATAAACCTTTGTTGTCAGAGAAGCACATCGAAAAAAGGCTGGCTTGGGCAAACGAAAACTTAGACCGTAATTGGAGCAATGTGATGTTTACAGTCGAATCATTTTTTGTGGTATACAATTATTGGCGAAAAGCCTGCTCAATTTATGGTGAAATTATACCAAAATGGTTTGCTAAAGTCCGCTGAGAAACTATTTGGATGTAGAAATAAATATTGGATCTAACAAGAGGATAATGACCCTAAACATCGTAAGCGCCTTTGCACCCGCAGTGGAAAGAGCAAAATGGTATTCAAACTTTGGGCTGACCGTCACAGAGTCCAGATGCTAAGCCGATCGAAAACGTCTGGAAAAAGAATATTTGCCACACAGCACATTGTCCGCGTTCTCAAAAATATTTGGAAAGAGTCTACTCCAGAATATGCGGCCAAATTAAGTGAAAGTTGCACTAGGAGATGTCAATCAATAATACACAACAAAGGCAACTGAACTACATAAAGGGTTTTCCAATAGGAATGATACAATTTAAAAATCAAAAAAACACAAATTATTCAGTGAGACCAAACCTTTTTTTTTATTTGAAAGGTTACATTATGCTATTATGTATGAAAAATAACATCACTCAAAGTACCACCACGACTTCCCCGTACGTACTGCATTCTGCCATTCAATGTTGAGTTTTAATTGCTCAATTGTTGTTGGATTATTAGCATAAACTTGTGGTTGTGACTTAACATATCCCCAAAGAAAGAAATCACAAGGTGTTAAATCACACGACCTGGGAGGATAATTAACTGGACCAAATCTTGAGATAATTTAATCACCAAATTATGTTTTCAATAAATCGATTGTTAGACTATTCTCAACAACAGCAGTGAACCAATCTCTCCACCAGCATGAATTGCACACCACACAGTGCCTGTATCTGGAGGTAATGGTGTCTGAACAGTTTCGTATAGATTTTATCACTCCAAATTCTGCAATTCTGATTGCATTTAACATGACGATTAAACCAAAGATGGAATTAATCACTGAAAAAAAATCGATAAAAATATTCATCATTTTTAAGTTGATCAAGAGAAAAATCAGAAAATAAACGACGTTTATGGCAGTCTAATGGCTTCAGTTCTTGAACCAGTTGAATTTTGTAAGGATGTAAACCCAAATTTTTTAAAGTTCTCCATGTTGTTGTTTGAGAAAGATTTAATTGTTGAGAACGACGTGGAACCGATAAATTCGGATTTTCTCTTACATTTGCTGCTACCAAATCAATATTCTCTTGTGTACGTGCATTGTTTTGTCGTACTAGTACTCTTGTATCGTGAAAAGAAAATTCACTTTCAAATTTGTCTACAATTCGATGAATAGTGAGTCGAATTACTAATATTGTCCATGAATTCTTCTGAAATTTCTTTCAGTATTCACAAATTAGCACTGATTTTAATAAAACAATTTAACAATTTCTAAACGTTGTTGAAGCGTGTACCTTTCCATGATTTAATGGCATAACCTACTGAACACAAATGACATAAGAAATGTCAAAAAATAATACGCAGTGTTGCCATTATAAACAATTTAAATTGTATCATTCCTATTGCAAAATTACCGTTACTAAGATACTTGCGAAATTAGTTTTAATGTCAATTATGAGAAATAAATATCAATTAGAGTATTTATTGTGTTTTTATTGTCTTCTTTAAGATACTTTCTTGTGGAAATACTGTAAAACTAAACGTCAAAATAGAAAAAGATTCTTCGCCTGAGGTAGAACAATCAACACCACAGAGTGTAAGAAAACCACAACCCCCGTGGTCTGATCAGTCATCCACGCACCTAGTGAAGGTACATAAAAATGTATCACTGCTACCAAAAGAGATACCACCTCCACCCATTAACATACTTAATATTGATAAATACGAAACAATTAAAAAAATAGTAAAGCTAATTCCAAACGATAAACATAAAGTCAGAGGGCTACATCATACATGCCCAAGCGAGGAAATAATTGAGGGACTTAGTCAGAAAGGATTCAAAATTCTAAATACTGTGAACATATTAAAGAAAAAGGTCACTAAAAACACAAATCAAAGCAATCCTTAATATGAAAATTAAGATTGAGACATTAAAAAATAACACTAGTAGAATGCCACAATGCTACAACTGTCAGGCGTATAACCACACACGCAAATTCTGTAATAGGGAGCCCAGATGCGTAAAGTGCGCTGGGAAACAACCATCAAAAGAATGCAACAAAAGTAAGACCGAACCAGTAAAATGTATGCATCGTTGTAATAATCCCGCAGTAAATTATAGAGGCTGCGAGGTAGCCAAAGAGCTGCAAAGAATGAGAGACAACAAGAGAAATCAAACAAGTAAGAATTTTCAACCTAGAATGCAATCCTGCCCAAAACAAATCCCTCTAAATAGCGCCAAAGTAAGAGAAGGCACAACATACGATGCTGTATAAGATAGCGGAAATTTCTCAGCGGAAAATAAGAGATTTCGCTATTCGCCGCAAGTGGCAGAATAATCACAAAAGATAAATTATTTTGTTATATAATTACCAGCGGAAATTGTTTATTCATTTTGTATCTCTTTTTTCACTAACTAAAACGTCCCAGCGGAATAAAATATTAAAAGTGATCCTTAAAATGACAAATTGATTGATATCCGAAGTAAAGGAACTCGGTAAATTAAATCTTGAAATTTAACAATATTCCGTCTTTCCGCCATTCTAAAAGAATGACGATGAAATTTGGATAAAAGTATTGATCAGGGGTCCAAAACTTAGGACAAAATTCTAGGATCTCTTCATGCTGGACTAAACTTGGCCATTTCATTACCAATACTTTTGAAAATTTAAATTTTTTTATCAATTTCATATCAGTTTTTGGCCAATATCTCAAAAACTTCCACTAGTAACCAATACTTTCGATTGTCTTTCTAATCTGTTTTTCTAATTTTCCCAAAATTTTCCTCGTAGTCTCAGTATGACCTAAGCTATTAGAAAAACAATCGAAAGTATTGGTTACTAGTAGAAGTTTTTGAGATATTGGCCAAAAACTGAAAATAAACTAATAAAAAAATTTAAATTTTCAAAAGTATTGGTAATGAAATGGCCAAGTTTAGTCCAGCATGAAGAGATCCTAGAATTTTGTCCTAAGTTTTGGACCCCTAATCAATACTTTTATCCAAATTTCATCGTCATTCTTTTAGAATGGCGGAAAGACGGAATATTGTTAAATTTCAAGATTTAATTTACCGAGTTCCTTTACTTCGGATATCAATCAATTTGTCATTTTAAGGATCACTTTTAATATTTTATTCCGCTGGGACGTTTTATTTAGTGAAAAAAGAGATACAAAATGAATAAAAAATTTCCGCTAGTAATTATATAAAAAATATATAAATCTCTTATGTTCCGCTGAGAAATTGGCGCTATCTTATACAGCATCAACATATGCACAAATGACTAAGCAGAACGAAAATATCAAGAAATCACCGAGTCAGGAAAACCATCAGGCTGCGAAGAACCAAAAACTAGAATCTATGGGCGAACTACTAAAAATACAAGAACAGAGACTAGGAACCGCCAAGATAAAATAATAACAAATGCGTCAAGTAAAACTAGATAAGTCATTGACTGCCTTCATTCTAGTCCGTATAAACTTAACAAGAACAAATAATGACACACTATTTAAGAAGTGCTAGCTGGAATGCAAATAAATGGCCTTGCGCAACCAATTTCAGAATTAGAAGCCTTTAAAGCACAAAATAACTTGATATATGCCTAATCGCATAAAGTCATTTTACCAGAACCTCGTATGCGAAAATGCGTGGATAGTGCTACCAAACTCTACATCCAGCAGAAACAGCTAGAGGCGGCAAAGCAATCTTTATTATGGATAATATTAGACACCACGAAGGATTAAAAATAGAATAGGAAGCTATGCAAGTAGCTACTGTATCTATTGGAACGAAAAATAACAAAAGCTATATATCAGCAATCTACTGTCCACCCAGATATAACCCAAAACAAGCAGACTACATCAAACTTCTTAAATCGCCTGATAGTAATTTTATTTCATAATTCGCTGAAATTTTATTATAATTCCCTAATCTAGTATTTATTTAATATCGATGGTGGATAATTACTAATTTAGTACGCAATTTAGGACTAAATATTAAACTTAATAAGTTGAATGGATTCAGTAAAGGCTATAAATCTCGAGTACAAACTAACGGCAATTTAGTGTAGTCAATAATTTAGATTGTGTGCATCTCGCAGTTTTTTTATATAAATTTCCGATTAACAAAATTAATGATTAGTTCATGCTAGTCGTTCATAGATGACGCAAATTAACCCTATGTATGCTATTCAATAAAAATTGGCTAACTAATTTATTAATTTAGGCGGTGATTCTTAGATCTGAACTTAGTTTGCAGTTTACCTGTAAATAAAGTACATATTTTGGTTTAAAGACGCGACATCTTATGTAGTTATTATGAAGTAACCTTCAGTTTTTTAACATTTTATTTTATTAATAATTTATAACACTCATCGTTCGCGATGTCGCACATGTATCGTGTTTAGCCCTGGGTTAGACAGCGGGCATTCGGAGTCGCAACCATAATCCGCTCAAAATTGACGTTAAAGGTGAAAATGCCACAAGACAATAATCTCAAACTCAAACATTAACCAAATCTCCCAACTTTACCATTCTCCAAATAATGAACCAAATTAGCCACTCGTATTGAAACTATCTTTTTTATACGTTCCCGGCATACTTGCACAAGCGAAAGCGGTAATACTTTTATTCTTGGAACTTGAGATGTTATGCTACTTTTCCGTCCCGTTTCTCGAACTTGTCTTAGAAGTTTATATTTCGTTTTATAAAACATAATAAAATAATTTGCATCGACCGGGAATGGAACAATAATAATTTTGCTGTTATAAAATTGTAAGTTTGTGTTGAGGATATCGTTACTCATCAGGTCTAATTAGTTGCCTTCAAGTAAAAGATATTTTCCGTCAGAATAAAAGAAAACCGTAAAATTAAAATCGTTAATCTTCTCATAAAATCCAAAATTTAACTACAAACACGTTGTTAAAACAATTTTTATTTTTTTAAAATCAAACTCATGGATATTTATTGCCAAAGAAGATCTTCCAGTTCCCTGACAAGCAAAACCAAGTTTAGATTAAAATTTCTGTTATATGTTCTGAATATTTCAAAAATAACGCAAAATAAAATAAAATTTTAAATCTCGGAATCGACCCCATTACTCGAATAAACTGCTAGAACTGCTCTTTTAGAAATAAATTTAAAATTTTAGGCTAACCATATGGTTTACCTGGACCGAGAAAAATATTATTCTCTTCCTTGGAATTATAGAAGGAATCTAAATCCATCACGCCTGCCGAAACCGTATCAACTAGAACCAAACCAACTATGGCACAAGCAGCACGATGTGTTGTGCATCATTGTCGCAATATAATTTTACGGCTGGAAGCTTATAAATCCAGCTGGAAACATCCAGCTTTACAGCCTAACCAACTATGAGGCAACAAACACAATGGATGGTGCAACATCGTGCACTACATGATTTTTAGGCCGGAACTTTATAATTCCATCCGGAAATTAATAAAGACAGCCGGAATCATACCCACTAGAGCCGAACCAACTATGGTATAAGAAACGCAGTGTATTAAACCTAATAAAACCAGCCGGAACCATGCTAGAGTCAAACCAACTATCGCACAAGAAGCACAATATATTGCATTATTATTTGATTTTTCGGCCAGAGCATTATAGTTCCAGCCGAACCTTATAAAGCCATACTCTCTACAGCCCAGCTAATTTCGGCCGGAACCTTATAATTCAAAACAGAACCTTATAAAGGCAACGAGGCTCATATACTTTACAGCCAAACCAACTATGACAGAAGAAGCATAATGAATTGTGTATCATTGTGCACTATAAGATTTTTCGGCCGGAACCTTATAATTCCAACCGAAACCTAAGAACGCCAGCCGAAACCATACTACACCCGAACCATCTATGTAACAAGAAGCACAATATACTCGTAGGTATATATTTTGCATCATAAATAAAAATAAAGTATAAAGCTAGCAGGAACCATACCCTCTACAGCCAAACCAACTATTGCGATTGAAACACATATATGATTTTTGGCTGGAACCTTATAATTCCAGACAGAATCTAACAAAGCTAGTCGGAACCATACCCGCTTCAGCCAAACTATCTATCGCACGAGAATCAGAATAAATTGTTGCGGTGGTTGGTTTTCACCGGAACCTTATAATTCCAGCCGGAACCTTATAATGCCAGCCGTAAACTTATACATCCAACCGGAATTATGCCAGCTGAAAACGAACTAATTATAACACAAGTAGCACAGTGCATTATGCGTCATAGTGGCTGTCTGATGTTACAGTCGGAGCCCATATTATTTCAGCTGAAATTTAAAAATTCCGTCTGAAAAATCATATGGTGCACAAAGCACAATGTGCTTTTTGTACCTTATCTGGTTCGGATGTAGAGGTTAAGGTTACGGCTGACGTTATATGGTTCCGACTGACAGCTTACATGCTTTATAACTATTTACCATAAGTGAATTGTGCTCATTGTGCAAACTCCTAATGTTTCCTTCTGATAAAACTCTATGATACATTGTGCTTCTTGTGCCGTAGTTGGATTGTAGATAGAATGGCTTTGGTTGGATTTATAAGGTTTCGGCTGGAATTGTAAGTTTCCGTCCTAAAAAGTATATAATGTACAACGATACACAATAAATTGTGGTTCATGTGGCATTGTTGGTTTGACTGTAATATGGTTCCGGCTGGTTTTTTAGTTTTCGGCTGGAATTATAAGGTTCCGGCTGAAAAATCAAATAGTGCACAATGATGTACAAACCATTGTCTTCTTATGACATAGTTAGTTTGGCTGTAGGGAGTATGGATCCGGTTTTATAAGGTTTCTGCTGGCTTTATATGGTTCCAGCTGGAATTGTAAGGTTCAGCGTGAAAATTCCTATAGTGGAGCACATTAATGCACAGTTCAAAGTGCTTCTTGTGCCAAATTTGGTCTAGCTGTAGAGGGTATGGTTCCGGCTGGATTTATGATGCACAATGCATCGTGTTACTCCGTCTGGTTCACGAACACCTTGTTGATCAAACTTTCACTCGGTTCGGTTCTGCGTATAAAATAGTTAATTAGACCAGGCAGAGGTCTTGACTGTGTACCAGCCATGGCTGCTTTTGTAGGTTCTTTTTCAACTTTTTGCAATGAATAATGGTTGGATAATTACTACTCCCCTCTATTGGTTATTCATACTTTTACATCAAAAATACCCTTCAATTCTTTGAAATTAGGGCATGCGTAAATATTTATACACTTACGTTAAGATTCTGCAATAATTAAATTAAAGTATATTATTGTCTGAAATTAACCAATTTTTATTTTATTTTTTCACAGGCCCATTTTAAAAATCACGTAGACCTAAATTATATCGCGTCCAACGATGACCAAAAGAAACATCGTGCCATGCTGATCAACAAACCAACAATGGCCATGTCAGGGACATACACATGCCAAACGGCGACATACGAGGGCGGATCAACACGCCGTAGTGCCGATCTCCTAGTCGTTGTACCTGAGTCCGATTTTCAGCTACATCACACGCTCGACGAACAAGGCAACCTAAATATTAAATGCACCGCTTCGGGAATAGCACCAAAACCAAAACTAAAAATTACACTTAGCGAGGATCAATTACTTGACGTGTCGGATCGTGAGAAAGTTAGCGAAAACGGATTGTACGATGTTATTGTACATGCGAAAGTGCATAAAGATGAGTTAACACTACCAACATCGATTACATGTATCATTGATATACCCGATACTGGCTACAGTAGTAAAAAGACTGCGCTATACGGTAAGTTGAGTAACGTTTAAGAGAAAAACTTTGTTTTCTTTGTTCGTGTCTTATTTTAATTAATATTTTGTGTATATAAGTTATTTTATTATGATTAACCTAATATTAAGTAACTATAAATATTAATTTGGTTTTTAATGCGTACATATACCAGTACATTAATTTTTAGGAACAAAAACTTGTATACCAAACCAAAAACCATTAAACACGAAATTCGTTAATTACCTTATACGTTTCTTAGAAAGTGCACAACGAGCAGATTTTTATTTATTTTGTTTAGTTTTACTTTATTTTTTTATTTTATTTATGTTTATGTTTATTTTTATTAATTAATCGTGATTAATAATAATAATAATAACAGCCAAAAACAAAAACTTATAGTTGTTGTAAAATTTGTTTTTCTTGTTTGTGTAAACAGAATCCATTTTTCTTTTCTTATTTATTTGTGTGCAGAGTTGTTTGGTTATCCTGCACCTAATGTATTGTATACGAGAAGCATTACATTAAACATAAAACATGTTTTAGCTAATGAAGATTTATTGATGTAGCCAGGTACAGGTTGGGTATTCCTTTTAGTTTGCGGCTTAGTTTATACCAAACGTTTTAATGCAGTGCGGGACAAATTTTGTTTGTCTTTTCTCTCCTCCGAGCTCTCATTACCATGTTGGTCCGCATTTTATTTTTTAAATCGTGTACCTATACAACAGTCAAAGAAGCCCAATGTTTTCCTAATTTCGAATTTTTAATGCTGTAAAAATCGTAAAGATATAATCATGGGTTTAGGGTTAGCCACTGGTTTGATTTTTTTTTTTAATTTCGCCCGAAAATATTTATTTAATTAAATTTACTGAAAAACTATTAAAATCGTAATTAAATAACTTTGGATTTTAATTAATTTGAAATACAAATAATACCAAGCTTTTCGAAAACTTCTAAATTTTAAGAAAAACGGAGTTTTGTTGACGGTTCGCTCAGACCGTTTTTGAATATTTTCCTCATTATTCATATAAAGACGATTTCTTCTACAGAAATTTGTACCTGCTTGACGCTAGAATAGAACGGATGCAAAACAAATGAATTACATTTTCCATCTCTTTTTCATATTCACAACTAGAACGGTAATCATCGGCAACATCACTGCTGTTTGCGTGCTTAACTATGAGACAGCACCCTGTAATAGTACCCACAACCAAGCTGAGATAACCCCTGCACAGAAATTGGTCAGCTCGTCTTAGTTATTGTACAACAGGCACTATTAACCCATCTGTTATTCGTTAGTCTTACAGCTTCCCCCTGAAGCGTTAGTTTCTACCTAGCTCAACGAGGTCATATGTCCCTGAACATTCCGTAATATTAAAATGTGCTGGAACCCACATCAAATGGATGTTGAACTGATTTGACATTTCGTTAATAGTTGGGGAATAATTTTACACTATTGCCGACGTGACGAAATTTGGCGCTTTAATCTCAACTTGATTTCCTAAAAATGCGAATTAGTTTAGCTTGGGACATTCTGCAGTGGTCCGGAAACGGAGTTACATTGTAAACTATGCCCACCTTTAAACCATCCGTAAAGAAGTTAACACATTCAAGGTTCAGTACAGCTCAGTTCAGCATATCACAGAGTGCTCTCTGGTGGTAATATCAGTTCAAAACTTCTCATAAAAGGATGCTGATGGAACGGGTTTTGAAGATTACAGTAATGCCTCTGTGCTTTAGAATTAATGAGTGCCTTGTGGGCATAGAGTTTCACAAGGAGATGCACTTGAGTCTTATAGCTGAGCTTGCGACCATTTATTTACCTACGATATTCAAAAGTGTGAGATGAAAGAGAATCTTCATAGCTTGACTGGGAGTACGGGCCACCAAACAGTAATCCTATATTATAAAATAGGCCTAACGGTTGAAGTACAGAGCCAGTGTACGATGTGGGTCTTGAAACCCCATTCTTTCTTGATGGCACTTTTACAAGGGAAAGCGCTGTAGTGGCTTTCTTTACTCGTTCAAATATATTAAATTGCCAGCATAACTTGCTTTATAAAATGAGACCCATGTACTCTGCTTTATCTGTGACGGTCAGCTAATACTATTTAAAGCGTCGTGTCAATCTGAGTAAGGTCATTATATATTTCATGACCAAGATAAAAAGAAGGAGAATAACACCACACCTTGTGAAGTGTTAGATTAACCGCACTGATCGTTTAAACTCAAGCGATTTCCCAATAGGACAACTAACGGAGTGGAGAACTGTTTTCACAAGCTTCCTCTTACAATACGCGTGTTTAGATTTCGACAGATTATTCGGCCCAGTCGAACATCTGCTGTCTATTTGTCCTCCAAAATCAACCCGAAACCATAGAAAATATTGGTTTGTGAAATAAAAGTTTTTATGAAAAAACATTTCCGCTTCACTTTTGGACCAATGGAGGATTATCTCTAGGATCTTCGAATTATGGAAACAATTAAACGCGATGTTTCATCCCAATTAGTCAAGCTGGACTGTAGAGATGCAGAATTTCGGTTAAATTCTTTTTTGTCAAAACTCGTAATTTCTGCAAAAATTTTAGGATAATGATCTTAAAAATTTTGTTGACAGTTTAATTTAGAATCCTTTAGTCGTTTTCCTAATGAGTGTTATATTTGCTGCAGCTCATGAAATCCATTGATCCGAATCAGTTCAAATTGTATATGAAAAATTTGATCCAAATTTTGTTTTGTAGTAAGCACCGCTTTGTTGTTCATGAGACCTGAACTGACTATATGGGTGTCGCTATTGTGTAAGATTGCTGTACATGTTTGAAAATATTGCAAGTTTTATCTTTCTACAGGAACTATTCCTTATTTTCATCATCAAACCCAAGTTTTTTTCAACTTGTTTACATGGCTTATTAAAAGCCACGTAGCCGCCCCCTTCTGTATATTTACAAAACCTAAATTATTTTTTCGTTTGCTTAGATCCTTATGGGCAATGTATATGATGGCCATTTGTGTAAACTTTACTAAATTGCATTATTAATGTGTTAATAGCGGCATATGTCTCATTACATTTTTTTTAATACCGGGACCTACAGAAAAACCCCTAAACGAATTTTTTCCAAGTCAGGGTCCACCGCATAAGATGAATTTGTTAAGTTTCGCCCCTCTTTCACGAAGTTTGACTATATTTACAGTTAACTTCGGCATGTGACACCAAATTAATGAGATCCTCGTAAAAGAGAAGAAAAAGGAACCTGGTTCAATGCCAATTTTTTCGACGTTTTGAAGGTACCTGATCCCAAAAATACAACAAAAAAGCTTGTCCGTCCGTCTAGATGTCTGCTTATGTAATTCGAATTTTTTCCAGCTAATCTTCTTTTATTTTTAAATCGGAAAATTGATAAGGTTTTGGGGTCTCTACCTCACGAGGGCGGGTAACCACCATAGGAAATCAGTCAAAAATAACCACAAAATACCACGACTTTAAATTTCTCCCATATGCGCGTGTAGTATATCGTTTTGAAGGTCTTGGATCAGACAACAATTTCGATACAACTTTATTCATAAAATCCACCGTTTTGGTACTGGTAGATAATTTGTAAAGGTCTGCAAAAATACTGTGCATTTTTCTGAGTGCCTTAGTAATCAAAACTACCGTTGTTGCACTTACAACTTTAGAGGCAGTTACAAAGTTTATTATTCCAATATAGTACTCCAAATTACCACAGTGGCGTTGATTACAGTTGATCCATAACGTTTTGAACATTTTGGACGAAAGAAAGTTTTTATCACAAATTTATTTCATAAATTCAGCGTTTTAGCGCAGGTGTCAAATTATTCCGTAGGTGTATCTGATACCATTGAAATTGTTCTAATTTATGTCACAGAATAACAAGCACGTTAGAACTCAAAACTACGGGTGTGGCGCTGTAAGCAGTTACAATTAGCTAATTGTAATAAAATCATTTGATATATAAATCATTCGTGGTTGAAAGGTCTTGGAAAAGCAACAATTTTACTATACCCACTTTAGTTTTCAAATTCACCGCTTTGGCGCTGGTGACAAATGATCCTTTGTAATAGAATAATCACTGATGAAAGAATATTACAAGCATGTTTTCCTGAATCATTTTGCGATGCATTTCCTTTTTAAAAACGCACATGTGAATGCCAGTCTAAGCTGAATATATATTTGGGATTCAACAACATGTTTTGCTTATAAACTAAATTTTACCTTTACATTGATTAGACTTTTCTCTCCCGTGTAAACATAACGAATTAAAAAAAATCAGTAATTATGGTTTAGTTTCAACTTCTTTGAGTTGAAATTTCAGAAAGTCTGGTGGGCACGGCTCAATTGTAAATCCAAAATAGTACTACGTTCAGCGGGACATCTTGCTTTATAAATGGTGGAAAGTCCAAATGTATGTTTTAGTAATTTGATATCTCATACTTAAATTGTAAGCAATCATGGAAGGGTAAATGTCCGAAAGGTTAAAGCAAAAGTATAATAACGAAGTAATCGCGAATGTAACTTATTATGGATACAGTCTTTTTGAATTTGAAAGTAACTACCGTTTCTGCACGAGTACCAGATTTTTATCATGCGCGTCCACTTTTCTTAAACCTATCTTAAAAACAAAACAAAAATATATAATACAGGTTTAGCAAAAATTTTACAAGTCGCTGACAGTCAAAAATTGATCTCCTTCTAGATGAAAGATTGATTCAATATCGATTCTAAGTTCAGCAAAACTAGATCAACTGAGACCTACACTTTAAAATCCTGTTTGGTTTATTCAAGACACATTAAACCTTTTGAAGAAAGTCTCTCGACATTATTCCGGTTAAATATCGTATTTTCAACGTGGAATATCGTATTTTCAATATTTCCAATACGGAAATCACTATAGGCTTTTAGATCGTGGTGGGTTCATTCAATATACACACACAGTTTGAATGAAGAAATTTTCAACACGCAGGGATAAATCCTACAAAAGCCACCCCGTAATTTAGTTTGAACATACAGTTTGAAGAAATTGTCTTGGCATTGATCGGGTTTAATCCGACAAAACCATGCCAGGTCATACGTTGAATAACTTAATTTCAATATTGCCGTACGAGAAACCACTATAAGCTATTAGCGATAGCAGGGCTAAATAAAACAAAAACCTCCCCAGATCATGAGTTCTAGAATCAAAAAATATTAGTTTCATCTATGAGCAAGAACATTATACCAAGAGTATACTGATTTCTGGAATTAAAATTTTGTTAATGCCAAGAGAATTTTTATAAATTATGCGTACATTTTGAATGGCTCAGGCGTGATCCACAAATACTAATCTCATATGGCCGAGAGTCTATAATGGTTTCTGGAACGGAAAAATTGAAATTGTATGACCTGGGGTGGTTTTTGTCTATATTAACTCTGTTATGGGCTGACCCTGTTTTGGCTTGGCCAACGATGATTTAAAATATTAATCTGATCTATAGTCAAGAGCGTATAGCGTTTTCTAGCATAATTTAAAGTGATTTCTACAATGAAAATATTGAATTTTCGTATTTCAACTTTGACATGGGGCATTTTATGACTCATTTGTAAATGTTCAGATTTGACAGAATCATCCAAATCAGAAAATTATGTTTCTAAAAATATAGTTAGTAATAGGTACAAGAAATTCAGATGGTTTAAATAATTCTCAATATGTTGAACGGTGAATTAGAGTTTTATTAAATCTATTTTGGTGAAAACCGCTAAGGCTAAAAAGCATAGAAAATTAACTTGGACAAGTTTTGTTATATTCGCGATTGCTAGAATCAATATGGCGACCGTAAAAGCCCTTCTCAAATCTATAATTTGAAATAGTCTGGTTGCCAGATTGACATTGACAGATTTAGTAGGGATAATTTTTTATACATATCTCATTCAAAATATGGCAAATTTTGTGAAGCTGTGCTTTATTCAACTTGGTAAAGTACGGAAATATTACGGCAATATTCGTGTACCACTATCATAATTGTCACAAATTTGACAATGAAAACATCAGTTTCAAATAGGTTTTTTTATTCTTTAATTCTTAAACTGAGTTTGGAATTTTTATTAAACCTTAACTGGCATTAATATTTCTAATCTATTTGAAAGCATATCCAGCAATTCGGCTTGGTAATAATCATTTGGAATTTATTTTGATTTCTGAATTATCTTAGAATCCGTAGCCTTTCAAAATACTGTAATTTATCTAGAAAACACTTGTTAATAATCTTTTTATTCATGTCGTATCGCAGGCGCCCGTAGTTTGGATGTGTACGTAACAATAAAATTATTGCGCCACGACGATTATTCAATTTTTTGTTTAAAATTTGCACCAAAAATCCTTAACCACTAGGTGGTTTTAGTAACATGACTCTATGACCAAGTTCATGTATTAGCTTGAGCTGAATGACGATCTCCAGAAATGGACGTAACAACCATCCAAACGCGTGAGAAAAAATTTCATAAGTACACATATATGATAAAAATCCGCAGCAAAGAATCTGTAGTGGTGCATTGTCAGCACTAGGTGGTTTTAGATAAATGGTTCATGGCTCCTGTTAGGCGACTCTGTCCTGAATGACGACATGTGGGAATAGGAAATATTGCCCATTTATATTTTATGTGACTAATATCTGGTTATCAGCTAGAATAACAAAAAATTTCATATCTAAAAATCTTGGCAGAAACTCCGTACTCGTAAAGGATGGTTCATTTAAAAGTTTGTTGTAAAAACGCTATAAAATTAGTGATCTTTATTTTGTGGAAATTTTTTGTTATTGGGTAGGTTGGAGTCGCCTATTTAAGAATGAAAAACAATTTTGTTCATGTGGCTCCCTGTGCTGGCCTTAAAGTAAGCCATCCTGTGATGGAACTGTCACAATGTTACGTTTCAATGCTGGAATTGTCTCTAGATTTTCCGCACAATATCTATCTTTAACGAAACCTCATAGAAAAAAGTACAACTGTGTCAAATCGCAGCTCGGCGGAGGCTAAGTGACATCTCTAAAATGGCTGATTATTCGGTTGTCAAATTTGGTTCGCACGAGATCGATACTCGATCGGTTTTTTTGTTATGTGGCGCCATTTTGTTGAAACCAAAGAGTATTTACATTCACAGCTTCGACGTGAGGCCAAACAAATTTGGTTAGCTTGGCTCTGTAACGGTCGCCATTGACGATAACGGCGTTTACATCAGCATGTTCGAAAGAAAGGGCCAAATATGCCACCATATTACGTGTGGTTGTTCCGAACCCCAAATCTCGCAGTTCTGCTTTTTTACATAGAGATGGAAATAGGCTTCATCTGAAAGATGCCTTTCGACCAAAATCAACGTCATTATGAAGCTGGTCTATGGCCCACGCAAAGAACTGATATCGAAGTGGATGTTCATTTGCTTTCAACTGCTGAGTCATCTGGTCCTTGTAGGCGAACACTCCGAGGTTTTTCTGCATTATTCTCCCTCGGTTGGTGCGATTAATGGCTAGTTGCTGCGATCGGCGTCGAGTTGAGGCAATGAATTCTATCCCACACTATGGACCACAGCCACCATAATATCGCGCGTGCGCACTGTCCAATCACGGCGACCACTTCTGTCAGCCAGTGGTTTTACTTGGAGCTCTTTCATGATCCATATTTATTTTCAAAATCCGCACGGTTTCGGCTACACAAGACTGACTTTGAAAATAAGTTGTCGAAAACATGATTACTTCGTGACGCGGAATATCAGACTGACGAGCTTTCAAAATTACAAGTAAATGATGCTTGATTTAAAAGCAAACCAGATATGGCCCACTCTTTACATTATTAGCACTAGGTGTTTTTATTTAGGTGATTCAATGACAAACTTCTACATGTGATGATGTCATTATAATCCAAATTTGAAAGGCCAATATTGGCCATTCCTGGAATTCGGCATTCAAATCTGACTAACACATGAAATTGATCAATGAGTCAACTAACTTAAACCGCACAGTGCTAATAATGCACGACTCCGGGTTTCATGAAGCGAATTTTGATCTGCTAGGTGTATTGATGTCATTTTTGTCAAAATTTGTATGATAATTATCGGCCATTTCGAAGATCGTGATTTAGATCTACCTGCTACAAGAAATTTGATATTGAGCCACCTTACTAAAATCCCCTAGTGCTGATGCGCTATTGCACGACTTCGAGTGTATTACTACGAATTTTGATCTTCTAGGTGTACTGATATCATTTTTGGTCAAATTTGGATGGTCATTATCGACTATTCCCACAGATCGTAATTCAGGTCTTGCTAATATACTCGGTGAAGAAAGTAACGGGAATTGGTAATTTAAAAAGCCCGCTTAAAGCGATTGTACAATTTTTTTATTGTCGCTAATTTGGCAAAACTATCCTCTATGTTGACGTGAGCTTGAGCGCGATCTGTTTGTATACAGTGCTCTATTTTGTCAGTTCATCTCAAGTGTGTTTCCCGATTGTTATAATGAGTAAAAATATCGAACAAAGAAAAGAGAATCAGAAAAAGGAAAATGTCAGCCGGAGCTGTATCAGGTGACTACGGTGGTTCTTCGATGGTGCGTTGTCGTGGTGCAAAATTCATGAGTTTTCTTTCTACATACCAGCACTTTTTCGACGAACTTATTCTCTCAACGTGTTTTATGAATGTAGGGCCGGAATTAACTCTTCCTAGCATGCCTTAAGCGACCGCGTATTTCTTCGGAACTAGTCGAGCGGCAACGCGGTTCATGCCAACAACCACTCGTGTATAATATTACGAATTGATTCGTGTGACACAGAAAGTTGAGCGGCTATCTTTCTCAAACGATTTTCCGTCACCATTTCTTTCACTTTATTGATGTTAAATCGGGCGAGGCAAATCTTCCACCACATCTCGACCACTTTTGACACAGAATCACGTGTTTTTGATAAAGTCGACTCATCCTAAGCCTTCTGTGACATTATCAGCGATTCGGCATACTAAATTCTATCTACAATACAAAATTGAGATAAACTGACCAAATAGAGCACAGTAAACAAACAAATGACAGATCGCGCTCAAACTTCACGTCAAAATAGTGGACAGTTGTGCCAAGTTAGCGGCAAAAAAAATTTACAGAGCGGGCTTTTTAAATGTCCAATTCTCGTTACTTTATTGACAGAGTGTACATTAACTTGGTCATTGAGTCTGCTAACTTAAACCAACATATGCTACTAATCTACGACTTCGGGTTTCATGTCACGAATTTTGATCCGCTATGTGTACTGATGTCATTTAACCTCAAATTTTAATGACCATTAAGAGCCATAGCTGATGATGTTTATTTCGAGATCTTCACCACAATGCAAAGCCAAAGGATTTCTGTTTACATTCGCGTGCAAAAACCACACTCGTTCTATGGAAAGAGCCATGTAAAGTACACGGAAATTCATACTACTCGCCAAAGAAAAGGGTCACAAAAATTCCAGCGTGGGTTTGAATCCCGACTAAAAAGAGACAAAACAAATGGGAAAGTAGCTAGACTTTCAATGGAAATTGACGTTTTTCCACCATCTTTCCCATACTGATTTCAGACACTTCTATTCGAAATAAAACAAAAATTTTCATTTGTTATGAAATAAATATTAATTTTTTATTGGTACAAATTTACACTTAACTATACTAAGTTAACAAGTTAGCATAATAAAAAAATAAATATCGCGGAATGCCCAAGAATGTACGTGTCCATGACGCCATCCGGAGCCATATCAGCCGGAACCAAACAAGTATGGCACAAGTAGCGCGATGCGTTGAGCATCATTGTTTACTATATAATTTTTCAGCCGGAACATTGTAGATCCAGAAACATAAAATTTTTCGGAAAAAAACTTACAAATTCAGCCGGGAAACCAGAAAAAACAAACTAACTATGACACAAGTCGCACGATGCATTGTGCGTTAAATGTTTTTTCAGTCGGAACTTTATAATTCCAACCAGAACCTTACAAAGCCATCCAGAACCTGACAAAGCCAGACAGAGTCTAACAAATCCAACCAAAATTTGACAAAGTTAGCTAGAACCATATAACAGCCAGACCAAATATGGCACAAGTAGCACAAAGCAGACTATATGATTTTGCAGCGGGAACCATATAAATCCAGAAATATAAGATTTTTCGGAAAAAAACCTTACAAATTCAGCCAGAACCATACTCTCTTCAGCTAAATTAACTAGCACAATGCATTGTGCATTATTGTGCACTATGCTATTTTTCAGCCGGAATTTTATAATTCCAGCCAGAACCTGATAAAGCCAGGCAGAACCATACTACAACCAAATCAACTACGGCGCAAGTGCTACGATGGCTTGTGCATTATCGTACACTATATGATTTCGCAGCCGAATCATATAATGCCATCCAGAACAACATGTAGGCAAGCAAAGATCTGCGAAAAATCCTCCAATTGATGATTTACAATCAATGAAAATGACATGTTCGTTTGAGCTATAGTTGCCCGATTCGATTAAATGTTCTCGGCAAAAAATTTCATTTAATAATTTATTACGATTGTTATAAATCTCCGCAGATAATTTTTCAATGTTTGACGAGCAATTGTAAAAATTTTCTAAAAATCCGTCAAACTTGCTATTTTTAGCTTGATCAAACATTGCATATTGATAAGTAGCCTATCATCAAAACATAATGCGGCAAAGATAGCAAAAATGGTATCAACCGGATACGTTTTGATAGTGGTTATGCCGCTTTTGTCAGTACTGATATGCCCGTTTTTTTAAATTGGTAAATTTTCCCTACAGCTTTTATCTTGCGGCTGCAATATGGAAGTTTTGCTTCTACGTTTTTTATTCCCAACACGCTTTGTGAGTTGTTGTTTTTGTATAGTCCCTTCCAATTTTCTTCCAAGCTATTTTCTTTAACTTCGATGACTTCGATGACCAATATGAAGTGTACGACTATTGTAGGTATTGTTTGTGTAGCTTACATCATCAATTGGAGGATTTTTCGCAGATCTTTGCATTTTGCGGGTTCTTGTTGGGTTGGCATTGTAGTGATAACGTTTTGATCGTTCCGAAAGCCTCATATGTTGCACTACCAAATTGCACTGCGACCATTGTGCAAGCGCCAAAAATATTATTGTAAACATTTTGTTTCGACTGGATTTGTATGGTTCTGGATGGAATTATATGGTTCGGCTGAAAAATCATATAGTGCACAATGATGCACAAGCCATCGTGCAACTTGTGTCATAGTTGATTTGGCTGTAGTGTTTTTCTGGCTCGCTTTACCAGGTTCTGGCTGGAACTATAAGATTCCGGCTGAAAAAGCGCATAGTGCACAATGATGCACAATGCATCATGCTACTTGTGCCATAGTTAGTTTGGCTGTAGAGGGTATGGTTCCGGCTGAGTTTGTAAGGTTTTTTCCCCGAAAAATCGCATGTTTTTGGATTTATAAGGTTCAGCTAAAAAATTATATAGTCCTCAATGACGCACAATACATCTTGTTGCTTGTGCTATAGTTGGTTTGGCTTATATTTGATTCTAGCTGGCTTTATCAGTTTCTGTTTGGAATTATAAGGTTCCGGCTGAAAATCGCTTAGTGCACAATGATGCACAACTTGTGACATAGTTAGTTTGGCTGTAAAGGGTATGGTTCCGGCTGAATTTGTTAGGGTTTTCCCCGAAAATTCCGGCTGAAAAATTATATAGCGCACAATGGTGCACAATACATCGTGCTAGTTGTGCCATAGTTGATTTGGCTTATATATGGTTCTGGCTGGCTTTATCAGGTACCAGCTGGAATTATAAGGTTCCGGCTGAAAAAACATATAGTGCACAATAACGCTCAATGCATCGTGCTACAACAATCATGGCACAACTTGTTTGGTTCCGGGTGATATGATTCTGGCTGCCGTGACGAACACGAATGTACGTGTTATCATCTTAAGTGCTACATTAAACTGTAGATAAAGATACAAAACTATAAACAAAACTAACAAAAAAAGTAAAAGACTTCGCGAATTAAAGAGAAAGAAATGTTTTTGCCCAAAACCAATATTTCTGTGTCTTTGATATTTTGTAGTACGGAATATAGTATGGAATTAAAACAATTTTTTCCACATCGTCGAAAAATTGCATACTGGGTTCTTAAGTTAATTTCCAATAATAATTGTTTTGTTTTACTCATACTCTCTAATTGTGTCCTGCGCGGATACGTTTTTTTGTATCCGCAAACAATCCGCATCCACCGAAAAAAATACAAATTTGCATCCGCACTCATCCGCATCCGTAAAATCGTTTTTTATGAATTTACTTTACGTTAAGTCGCAGCCAGTGAACGCTCAAAAGTTTAAGTTGTATTCTGTTTGAACCATTTACATGGTCGGTACGGCCACCAGTATTTAAGGCACCGATTGTTTAATTTTGATGAGAAGTCTATACAGTTTTGGGGGGAAGGTGCGTATCTGATGTGTTACAGCACATAAGTAATTGGTAAAATGGAAGGAGAAAACGAAATCATCTCCCTCCCTGGTATGCCAGTATACAATTATGTATCATCCAGCAGCAGTCTGCTCCTTACAGCAGCCTTAGGATCTGCATAGGATTTAATGAAAGCTTATCAACCATTAACATGGAATCAACATGATGTTGTTACCTCATTTGAGGTGGCCAAATCCCTAAGTAGGAAATAGCTAACAACTGAAAACGAAAAATAAATTTTTAATTTCTCACTTGCCGTTTTGTGTATAATTTTGTCATTGCAATAGGTTTATCCGCAAAATGTGGATGAGATTTCTAAACCATCCAGGCATTCATCCGCTAGATATTAATGCGGATACCCATGCATATTACTATCCGATGCAGAGCTCCACTCTGTAATATATATACTAACATAAAATGTGTGGAAAGTCTGGAATATACACTCCGCGGCACTCGATTAATCTCACTTGAAAATTTTCCATAAAACCTAACGTAATACGCCTAATTATTTGAATATTTGTCATCACCTTTGTTTTTATCTTATCTAACTTTCCAATGACTAATACGCGTACTTGCATGCAATGCGAAGTCGAAACTCCCCATTTCTATGCTTTTGTTTATTTTAACTGCGACACTTGATTACTCTCATTTGTGAAATTAAGTAATAAAACCCATTACGTTCTATTGTTTTGATATTTTTTCTTACAACATCATAAACTCTATTAGGCAAAGACCTATATAGGTTTATAAAAATTCGATCGAGCTGCCATAAGATCATTCCGGCATTCGTATTGTCTTCCATTCGAATAAATTTGTCTCGATAATCATCCCCAAAGATTTTCAATAATATTTAAATCCGGAGACAAAACCGGCTAATTCAAAACTGCCACGTCATTTTCTTCAAACCACTGTTTCACTCGTGCAGCTGTGTGGATTGCTGCGTTATCCTGCTACAAAATTCAGCGATGGCCTTCAAACAACGAAAAGAAATTGGTGCCCACACCATGGTGGAACCAACACTGGTGTGGCGGCGGGGCAAGAATAGCTCCGATTTCCTCAAATCATGGAAGTAATGTCTAAAACCTTCTGGTCCAACTAAATTAAACTTTTTCTCGTCGCAAAAAATAACCTGAAACCATTCTTCCTTCCAATGCAGATGTCCACGGCAATATACCAATCGAGCACTTCTATGTTGCTGGAGCAAACTGTTTTTTTATAAGTTTTTCTCGCCGGAGATGTGAACACATTTTTATTATCCTCTGAACAGTACGAACACTTGATGAGACTCCAATTTGCTGCTTTATTTTTTTTTTTTGCAGATAGGATCGAATTCAAAGCTTCGCGCAAAATAACTCTATGTTCCCGTTCTGTTGTCGCCCTTACTGTGCGACCTCTTCGATTTTTTTCGTAGTTTTCTGGATCTTTGAGATAGTTGTTGACGGTTCAGGAATTGCGACCAATTTTTTTGGAAATCGCATGATTGGAATAATTTTCTTGTTTAAGCGCAAGAGTCTTTTCA
The DNA here is from genome assembly GCA_963691935.1 of Nephrotoma guestfalica. Lineage (NCBI taxonomy): Eukaryota > Metazoa > Arthropoda > Insecta > Diptera > Tipulidae > Nephrotoma > Nephrotoma guestfalica. The sequence goes on from OY829914.1 coordinate 257,991,369, forward strand.
ATTTCTACCTTTGTTAGGGTTTTTCTCGACCCATTTTCACCACTATTAACTGCAGCTGGTAATAAACTTAATACATTCCGCCATCGACGTCAAAAACAAAGTGATGAGGGTAATCAAGTGTCGAAATGGGGGGTCCACTCGCATTGCATGCAGGTGTGTGTATGTCATTGGAAAATTAGTTAAGATAGAAACGAAGGTGATGAAAAATTTTCAAATGTCGCGCAGTGTATCACATCAGTTAAATATACGAATACAACAAAGATTTATCTACAAACACATAAAGTCTATGTGCTGTATTATGTTGTGTTGATGTCGGCACAAGTAGTACGCATCTAGAACTGGGAACGTTCTCGATTATTATCGTACGTCAGTATCGCTGTTGTTATTATTTCACATACACAATTTTAAGCATAAACTCACGCAATATTTAGATTAATGTATAAGACTTTATGTTGTCATTAATCAAGATTGGATTCAAGATTCTAATCATTCAAGATTACCATACGTAACACAAAGTGTTTGTTTTTTCCGGTACAGATAAGGGTGATAAATTATTTTGTTTATTTCACTCTCTGTTGATTTTAAAACATCAAACGCCACTTTTATAATGTATCTATAGATGAGTTTGGTGTGTGTGAAATTGGTTTGTGTGCCTTGTGCCCATCGTGTTGCAAGAGATGAAATTAGAAACTGATGCATACGCGTAGATGCTTAACAAATAATAAAAATAATAAATTTACATATTGTGGGCTTGTGTTTTGGCTTGATTTATTGCTTTTTAAATTTCGATACAACATATAACCGTATTTGCTTTAATGATTTATGTATTTTATGTAAATTTTATATGAACAGGAGATTGATTTTCAATTAGGTTTTATCTATTTTTGTGTACAACAAAGAAAAATGTAAATTATATTTGTATAGCAGGTGTGAACTATATACGAGTACAATGGATTATAATTCACCAATCGGATGGAATCGAACGTAATTGGATATGGGAACTAATGATGAAGATATCCCCATTAAAAATTCAGTAATTACCGTAATTGTTTAATAATTGATTTATTTCGATTTTATATACGAGTAATCGCACTATAAAGCGACACCACAGTATGGTAGAGATTTAAAAAATTATTTATAATTAATCAAATTGTATATCGATATTTTACCCAGCAGCGTACAATGGTTGGAATGGATGGAACATATAAAATTATGTATTGTTGCTATTTGTGTTGGTTTTGCTTAACGAGAAGTTCGCAGCATCACAGATTCGAACGTTTACAAAAAATTGGATGTTCTTTTGCTTAAGATTATGTTTATAATTTTTAATTTTCAAGAATGTGAATGTTAAATCAAATAATCAGTATGACTTAAGATTCTATTGCAGTGAATATACTCACAAATCGAATTCACACCAAAGGTTTGTTGTCTTATTTGCATTATCTGGGATATTGAACCAAGCCGTTCAAACTCTCTTGTCTTATCAGGGCTGAGGCCTTAACCAAAACTTGGACTAACCGCGTAAATCCTTTACGTTATTCCAATATAATATGCAAGGTCATCTAATCGGTGCTGTGCAGCATCAAGTTAGCATGCCGAGATGGTTGTATAAACTACCACTATAGTGGGGGTTATGAGATAAGCGAACATTTTTAAATCATAGCTGAATCATGCTTATCAAATACTTAACAAAAAAAAAACAAATTTTACGCTATAAGTATGTATTGGTTAATTATTTCCCTAAATGTTGCTTTTATATAAAAAAAACTAGACTACAATTAGGCGAATTAAAATAAAAGTGTGTAATGCAATCGAAACAGTGTTATCAAAAACTGACAACTGAACTGTTAAAACTAAGGCTTTAATGTACTCAATATGCCCATAAACTGTCCTCTATCTTAGAGAGCGGCACTGACCATTTAGCATTTTAGCATTAAAGCACATTCCAAAGCCATCATGAAAACCATGACTAAATATGGGACTTTTGACTTCTGTCGAACAAAATTTTGAATTGAAGTTTCGTGCAACAACAGTTGCAGTTATTGGTTGTTATTCATATGACCGAATTGAGGGCCGATCAATTGACATTTTTTGTTCTAAAGTACATACAAAAGCCATCATAAAAAACCCTGACTATATATGGGACTTTTGACTTCTGTCGAACAAAATTTTGAATTGAAGTTTCGTGCAACAATTGTTGCAGTTATTGCTTGTTATTTTTATAATTGAACCCAGGGACCGACCATTTGGAATTTTTGTATATACAAAGGCCATGACTATGTATGGGACTTTTGACTTCTGTCAAACAAAACTTTTCATTGAAGTTTCGTGCAACAATTGTTGCAGTTATTGCTTGTTATTCTTATGATTGAACCAAGGGACCAACCAGTTTGCATTTTGGTATTAAAGCACATCCGAAGGCCATCATAAAAAACCATGTCCGTATATGGGGTTTTTGACTTCTGTTAAAAAAACATTTTCATTGAAGTTTCGTGCAACAATTGTTGCAGTTATTGCTTGTTATTTTTATAATTGAACCCAGGGACCGACCATTTGGAATTTTTGTACTAAAGTATATACAAAGGCCATGACTATGTATGGGACTTTTGACTTCTGTCAAACAAAACTTTTCATTGAAGTTTCGTGCAACAACTGTTCCAGTTATTGCTTGTTATTCTTATGATTGAACCAAGGGACCGACCGGTTTGCATTTTTGTATTAAAGCACATACCAAGGCCATCATAAGAAACCATGCTCGTATATGGGACTTTTAACTTCTGTTAACAAAAATTGGCATTGAAGTTTCGTGCAACAATTGTTGCAGTTATAGCTTGTTATTCTTATAATCGAACCCAGGGACCGACCATTTGCAATTTTTGTACTAAAGTACGTACCAAGCCTATGACTATGTATGGGACTTTTGACTTCTGCCGAACAAAACTTTTCATTGAAGTTTCGTGCAACAATTGTTGCAGTTATTGCTTGTTATTCTTATGATCGAACCCAAGGACCGAGCATCGGGAATTTTTGTATTAAAGCACATACCAAGGCCATCATTAACAACCAAACCTTTATATGGGACTTTTGACTTATGTCGAATTAAGTTTCGTGCAACAATTGTTGCAGTATTGCTTGATATTCTTACGATCGAACCTAAGGACCAACCATTTGGATTTTTTGTAATAAAGTACATACCAAGGCCATCATAAAAGCGATTTCTATATATGCGACTTCTGACTTGTGTCGAGCAAAATTTTTCCTTCAAGTTTCGTGCAACAACTGTTGCAGTTATTGCTTGTTATTCATATGACTGAACCCAGGGACTGACCATTTGGCATTTTAGTATTATAGCACATACCAAGGTCATCATTAAAAACTAAGCCTATATATGGGACTTTTGACTTATGTCGAACAAAATGTCTCAATTAATTTTTGTGCAACAATTGTTGCAGTTATTGCTTGTTATTCTTATGACCAACCCTGGGACCGATCGTTTTAAATTTTTGTATTAAAGCACATACCTGTATATAGGACTTTTGACTTCAGAATTTTTCATTGAAATTTCGTGCAACAACTGTTGCAGTTATTGCTTGTGAATGACCAAACACATGGACTAACCAGTTAACATTTTATAGTATTGATGCTCATACCAAGGCCATCAATAAATCTCGTGACTATATATGGGACTTTTGACGACTTCTTCGAACAACATTTATCATTGAAGCTTCGTGCAACAACTGTTGCAGTTATTGCTTGTTATTCATATGACCGAATCCAGCGCCGACCATTTGGAATTTTAGTATTAAAGCACATACCAAGGTCATCATAAAATCTATGTCTATATATGGGACTTTTAAACTAGGGACCGACTATTTGGAATTATTGAATTAAATGACATACCAAAACTATCATAAAGTCCATGACTATATATGGGACTTTTGACTTCTGTTAAGCAAGATGTTTCATTGAAGTTTCATGCAACAATTGTTGTAGTAATTGCTTGTTATTCTTATGATCGAACCCAAGGACCGACCATTTGGAATTTTTGTATTAAAGCACATACCAAGGCTACTATAAAAACCGTGACTGTATATGGGACTTTTGACTTCTGCCGAACCAAATTTTTCATTGCAATTTCGTGCAACAACAGATGCCGTTATTGTTCGTTATTTATATGACCACACCCACGGACCGACCGACCAGTTAGCATTTTATAGTATTAAAGCTCATACCAAGGCCATCAATAAATCTCGTGACTATATATGGGACTTTTGACGACTTCTGTCAAATAAAATTTTTCATTGAAATTTCGCGCAACTGTTGCAGTTATTGCTTGTTAATCTTATGATTGAACCCTGGGGTTGACCTTTTGGAATTTTTGTATTAAAGTACATTCCAAGGCCATCATAAAAATCATGTCTATATATGGGACTATTGACGTAATTATTATTAATTATTAATTTATTTTAACCTCGCAACAATTGTTGCCAGAATATTTCGCCTAAATGTATACTATTTGTATATTCACACCTATGCATAGTTTTTGTTATTTGGTAAAAAAAAATTTTCGGTGCTGAACTTATTTTGAAATAACACTAACTGTATGTACGATTGCGGAATAAATTATTAATCTCAATATTTTTCTCAGATCAAATTATCGGAGTGTAGAACTCACGGGCCAATCGATCTTCCGTGTCAGTACTATAGGCTGACATGGAGCTATGCAATGTGCAAATGGTTCTACGCAAATCGGATCTACAGCCGTACGTTTTCGATTTGGTTGGTAGCTGCGTAGGTTATAACGTGAAAAGTGAGCCGCGAAAGATTTGGTAGTGTTTCGGCCCCAGAACAGATTTCAAAGATTATAGAAAAATTTATAAGACAGCGGAAATTTGGCAGCGATAAATAATAGCTTGCGCTGCAAGTGTTCCTTGAAATTTTCCAATGTTCTGTCTTTCTCTGCCATTTCTTAACGAATTATGATGTAATTTGGTTAGTAGTATTCATCAGGGGTTATAAAGTAGATTTGAACAATGTTCTAGCATCTGTTCATGGTGGACTAATCTTGGCCATTTCATATCAAGTCCTTATGAAATTTCGTTTCTAGATTTATTTTGGATTGAAACATAAATTTTAGATTGATTTAGGATTGAAATATAAATTTTAGATGAATTTCTGGTTTCTGTCCATTTTACATGGTCAAAGTGGATTTTGAGCTGGAGAGAACTCTGCTATTTCTTAATCAATAATTGTGAAATTTGAATTAAAGGTCTATATTTAAAATCTAATCTAATCTAAAATCTATATCTAAAAATATTTGTGGAGTGTTTTATTTGAATTTTGAATTTGAAACTTACGAATTTTCCAAGTAATGATTTTTAGCGGCCAAATACTTAACTTTCAGATTATCGCTAATATCTCAAAAACTCTTTCAGATAACCAATATGTGCGGTTTTTCTGATCGCGTAGATCGTGCTGAGACTAAATAAGAAATCTAGAGAAATATTCTTTTTAGTTCAAAAACTTTTCAGTTCAAAAACTTCCACAAGTAACCGGCACTATCGGTTGTTTTTCTAAAAACTATTAGAAGATAGTGGAAGATTTTGAGATTTTTGTCAGATACTGAGAAGAACTGCGGCCATATATCGCAGAAAATCAAAACATTTTAGTGCAAATTCTAACCGATACATTTTTTCCAAATGTTTTTATATGATCCCATTTGGTCTTCAATTGATGGACAGTGTTGGTGGCTTGTGGGAGTTTTTGAGTTATTAGCGGTACTCTGAAACTTAGGTATTTGGCCACAAAAAATCTAAATATTGCTTAGAGAATTCGTAAGCTTCCAGTTCAAAATTCAAATATAACCCTTGCACAACTATTTTTATACATACTTGTAAAGAAGTGGACGAGAAGCGTTCATCACTTATTTCAGAACCTTGTTCACCTGCAATGCAAATTTTACAATTGTTGTTGAGTAAGAATGTGCGTAGAATGAACAGAAACCAGAACTTCATCTAAAATTTATGTTTCAATCCAACATTATTCTTGCAACCAAACTTCAAAATGCTTGGTATGAAATGGTCATGTTTTGTCTAGCATAAAAAGATCCTACAACTTTGTCCAAAACTGACTTCAGATTCCCTAAATAATACTCACCAACTACTTGTACCTTCCATTTTTTGGAAATTTCACCTCGCGTAAAATATAATCCGGCTAGTGTAATCCGAAAAACTCCTACATTTCAATTGCACTTAAATCTAGTGAATGTATTCCGAGAGAGGATTTTGACGAATTGCTTTCGATTGGTCGAGTATTTGTGTAATTAAGTAATTTAAGTAATTTTTTAATGTGATGTTTTATGTAAACCGAATTGGAATTTTTTCTCTTCTAGTCAAATCTTCGCTCGACTCACGATTCTTGAACATTTAGAGCAGATTTGATCGCCTCAAGCAGCTTACGATACTTGTTTTCTTGAATATTTCGCATTGGTTCGAGGGATACATTTCACCGCGCTTCATATATTATATTTTTTATGTCTTTCAGTACCCACGCGGACCCCCAATTTTGTACTAACTTATGGAACGGTTTCTTGGCGTTCATAAAGAACCTGTTTTCAACTTTTTTATCTGCTATTCACCTATTAATGGAAACAACTAACTAAAGAAATAATATTAAATATTAAGGACAAAGCCGTAACTACTATGGCTGTGAATTTTACGGACATATTGTATGTACGGACATATGACATGTTAAAAATACCCAGTCGCAATTTTTTTACTGGTCACCACCAAGAATCGAATCCGGTACCTCCGAATATCAGAGCAAGTACTCTATTTACTAAGCTAACAAGGGCGACAATAATAAGAGATAGTTGCAATAAAGCAACTATAAAGCTGTAGTCTTTCTTACTATAAAGCTGCACAGACAGAAGATACTAAAATATTTGAAATCGCTAGGTCGGTGCTTTTTATCTTGTTCTGGTTTTCTGAAAGTTCAACTGTTATAACCTTCCCTAATAAACTGCCCTAAGGATAACGATTTTAGTCATTCAACTTTAATCGGTTAATATAAACCGATTGTCTTTTATTTTTAACTAACACAACAAAGTATCTATTCTCCGTCAAATCACTTTCGGCTACAATTCAATTTCCTGTGAAATTACATGCAGTTCAAATCTTGTCGGTGCTTACTAAGGCGCAATAAAGCAATTTTTGATTAAATATGTCGTTTTGAGTAGCACGACAATTCACCGAAAAGCAATTAATTGAAAACGGCAATCTATTGAAAAACAAATCACCGAATTAGAAAAACGATAGCTTACCAAAAACGACAATTCATCGAAAACGACAATCCAATCCACCGAAATCAACAATTCAATGAAATCATCAATGAATCGAAAACGACAATTTACCGAAATCGAGAATTCACCGAAAACTCATCAAAATAAAACTAACGATGCCCTTCATCGAGATTAGGGTTTCTATCGTTACTAAAACCCTATGTTCCTGATCGAGGACTTAATTATGTCTTAGTTTCATCTGACACTGTTATTGAAATTCCAGTTTAATCATTAAATTGAGTTCTACATTTATCGGTTAGAAACTAAATGGTTCCTTCCACTAAAACTGACTATTAAAAACACTTCCGTAGTTGGGACCTAACTAAACATCTTCTTAACCTATCATGTAGAAACTGGTTATGTAGTGTGAAAATGTGATTCCGGTAAGCTTATGATCGATCGACAGAGTTTGTAGTTTGCCCAAATGTTCCTTGAATCTCAAAATGACCTAGTTTAGTAACAGTAGTGTGACAAAATTGAGAACACGCTTTTGAGAATTTTGGAACCAGAACTTTGTTACATGGTACTACTATAACCCGACAAAATGATTTAAAGTTAAAATTTTATAAGTGCAGTCCAATGAGATGCTCGCTAAGCAGATCTAATTATGTAGTTTAATTAGGGGGTATCAGTGAGTATCAGTAGACTGAGTGAGGGTTACTAATAGGAAAATAATTGATCTGGTACGTCTTTTTTCATCTCTTGTTGAACTCTTCCACATCAATGAATTAAAATCTCTCTATCGGTCTCAGTTTACCATATTCCAGAATTCCATCAGACATAATTTTAGATTAGGATTTGTATCGTAAATACCGAATTCCATCATGATCGAGTAAGACTCGGTTTAGTTCGTCTCTAGAAATGTCATAGTTTTCTGTCAGTTGCCCATATTCCACAACTTTTCCCTAAAACCAATTTAAAATTTAATGGCTTATTGCACATACCCAAGTTGATTATGATCGGTTAAGGAATTGCCTAGTTACTTCCAGTTGGCCATACTTCAGAACTTTCCTAAACAACATTTAAGAATTCCATTTTCTTTCTACAAACCCAACTTCTCATGATCGGATATGAAATAATCTAGTTCCATTGTAGTTGGCCATATTCCAGAACTACGGACAAAAAGTATTTTAGAATCACATCTGATTTATCCTTCATAGATAACATATTTTATCATGATCGCATAAGAAATGGCCTAATTTCATTAAAATTTTACGATCTTCAGATGGAACTCATATTCGAATACAATTTTCAGCATAGAATGTGATGCAATACACAAAAAAGCAAACGACACTGGTATCGAAAAAAGCGAACCTATGTCACGGGTGGACGGACTTTTAGAGATTAAGACTTTTGGTGCTCGAACGGCTAACTCAACTTTTATTTCAATCGCTCAATAGAAATATGATACAAAATGCAAACCAGTGGCACTATTCTGGTAATTCCCCGGGAATAGGGAACTGGGGAAAGATTTTATATGTAATTTCTGTCCAAATATTTTTTTCCCGGCCTACTGAGGAGAAAAGTTTGATGTAAATATTTATAAATTGGGAATAATTTTTCCATATCTAAATTGGCATTGCACATTATGTATTCCCCATTTAATTTTGTTTTCAAAAAAATTAACACTAACTTTCTACCTCAGCATGCCAGAAAAGAAATGTTTAAATAAAAATTAAATAACGGGTGATTTTTTAAGAGCTTGAGAACTTTTTTTTAAAAAAAAACGCATAAAATTTGCAAAATCTCATCGGTTCTTTATTTGAAACGTTAGATTGGTCCATGACATTTACTTTTTGAAGATAATTTCATTTAAATGTTGACCGCGGCTGCGTCTTAGGTGGTCCATTCGGAAAGTCTAATTTTGGGCAACTTTTTCGAGCATTTCGGCCGGAATAGCCCGAATTTCTTCGGAAATGTTGTCTTCCAAAACTGGAATAGTTGCTGGCTTATTTCTGTAGACTTTAGACTTGACGTAGCCCCACAAAAAATAGTCTAAAGGCGTCAAATCGCATGATCTTGGTGCCCAACTTACCGGGCCATTTCTTGAGATGAATTGTTCTCCGAAGTTTTCCCTCAAAATGGCCATAGAATCGCGAGCTGTGTGGCATGTAGCACCATCTTGTTGAAACCACATGTCAACTAAGTTCAGTTCTTCCATTTTTGGCAACAAAAAGTTTGTTAGCATCGAACGATAGCGATCGCCATTCACCGTAACGTTGCGTCCAACAGCATCTTTGAAAAAATACGGTCCAATGATTCCACCAGCGTACAAACCACACCAAACAGTGCATTTTTCGGGATGCATGGGCAGTTCTTGAACGGCTTCTGGTTGCTCTTCACTCCAAATGCGGCAATTTTGCTTATTTACGTAGCCATTCAACCAGAAATGAGCCTCATCGCTGAACAAAATTTGTCGATAAAAAAGCGGATTTTCTGCCAACTTTTCTAGGGCCCATTCACTGAAAATTCGACGTTGTGGCAGATCGTTCGGCTTCAGTTCTTGCAATGTCAAAGCATACTGAGCATCTTTCTCTTTGACACCTTGTCTGAAATCCCGCGTGATCTGTCAAATACTAATGCATGAAAATCCTAACCACAAAAAAATCACCCTTTATAAAATCTTTCCCCAGTTCCCTATTCCCGGGGAATTTCCAGAATAGTGCCACAGAAGTAACTTTTCATTTTAAGTATTTTCGGTGAAGTGTCATTTTCGATGAATTGTCATTTACGGTAAATTGTCGTTTTCGGTGAATTATCGTTTTCGGTGAACTGTCGTTTTCGGTCAATTGTCTTACAATGAATACACACAATTTACCAAAAACGATAATTCACCGAAAACGACTTTCCTTTCTTCAACCTTATACGTTTGTTCCTTTAAAAGCGAAATTTAACAGATTTGTGATAATAAATTCAGACAAAAGAAATCGATTTGCAAACTATTGAAACAAAAAATACTGAAGAGAAAAATATTGGAATTTAAAATATTTAAACCGAACCCTTCCAATTCGGGAATTTGGCGTTCCTTTTATAATTGGCATCAGCGCCAATTCTATATTCCCGTCATGTTTATAGATCTCCACTCCCACGCCCCCAGAAATTGAAATAAAAGGCGCTTCGTAGGCCTTGTCTTTCAGTAAATTATCGTGGAACTTTCGTTTTGACGTGATGGACTTTTAGTCGCATACTTAAGATTTTGCGTGGTGGTACGAAATTGGCCGATGACTGTGTCGGTTTTGGTCGTGGAAAAAACAATTTTCCACGATGAAAACCGACACTTCTCGAATTCTAAGAAAGCTTGCAGATGGCAAATGGTCGCGTTTATCAGGTGAGAACTAAATAGCCCTCTATTGGAACCAGAGCATATTGAAATCAGCATAACGAAATTATAAAAACATTTGGTGCACGATGTGAGTAGCGCCGGTATGGAAATGTTAATGAAACTTAACAATTTCGTAGGCCTAACTATATCAGCTGTTGGATGAAACATATGATGAAACAAAATGTTATTGCTAAAGTGATCGTCATTTCACTGTGATATATCAGAAAGAATGGAGCCAGTCGATCTAGAGTATAATCATTTTCTGACTATGGGGCTATGTTTTGAATTAATGTTTCCCAAACATGTTGACTGGTTTTTAGCCTGTGGATACAACAGACAATAAGATTAAACGCTATTGATTTTTATGGTAGAGTAACACTAGATCTTGTTAAATAAGATCCAACGGTAACCGTCTTCAGTAGAGTTGAAGTCACTTGCGACGAAAAAGGTTCAAAGACGATATCCCCGTTGGAAACCAGTTTGTGTCACTTTTATGGCATGACAATCCATTTTGGAAGTGGTAACGAACACTCAAAGAAACAGAGGAGTTAAAAGAGTTCAACTCAGATCATGGCTTTGAAAATATAAGGGGGGCGGCGAAACGAACTCCAACACCGTCAGTTTAATTAAGATTTATGGTGTGATCTTTATAGTAGGCCACTGGATTTTTTTGGATTGATGTAGTTGAGGATTTCTTAGATTAATATGATTCAGTCCGAAGGCCTTTCCGGTTTTGGTTGAATGCAGAATTTTAACAGATAAACAGCATTTTATCGTGCTTGGTGTAATATTTCCAATACGATTTTTCTAAATAATACTCATAAAATCGTCGAAATAATTTAATGAAGAAGTTGACTGTGTAGTAAGTCGACATCCAAGACCTTACAACACCAGTAAAAGGTTGGCGTATTATAAGTGGGGTTCGAACTGCTGGTGGCTGATTGAAATCGGTGGGTTTTACTGTGATGGTAGTATGTATGAAAGAGACAAACCTTAGGTTTCAGAAATAGGTTAGGGAAACGCGCAATGATTAAGCTCGAAAATTATTTTTCGTCAAAAATGTACGTTTTGGTGTTACATTACTACACTTGAGATTCCATCTCTTGACGTATTGACTTGATATCACTGTTGTTTGTGCAAGTACTAGGCGGTGCTAGTAAAAATTCATAACGACGAACAAGAGGAACTATTTCATGTTTCTGTATAATGGAAAATTGTTCATTGATTAACTCTTTATTTGTGATATCGTTGACTTCGATAAGGACAAATGTCTATAGCAATTTTTTTTAATTATCCAAAATTCATTACGAGCAAAACTAAAAGCATCAAACTTGTTGATGGGCTCTGAATTCGAATCATAACCAGATCTATCTAATAAGATTGTTGGTATAATTTATATTGAATTTAAATGTTCTAGAATGGGGCAATTGAGAAGCGTAGGGCTATCCTGCTGGATTTAGGACAATTTCAGTTTATATTATGTTTTACAGAGTTGTTTCGCTGCGGTTGACACAGTTCTCTTCCGATTTGTTCCTGGCCATCCCCTTCTCTTAATTACTTTCCTTATGTGACCAGCCCCTTTACTCTTTTCACCTTTGATTTTATGTCCAATATGAGGTGGGCTTTTGACATGTCGGACGCATTCCAAACCGATTTCCGTTTGGCCGCCAGATTGTTTTGGTTGACATTTGTCAGTTCGCATTTCACACTTGCAGAGAGTGGCCAATAACAATTTATCGATAATAATTGTTCAATTTTGTATTGAATAGGTTTGAAAATGTGCATACACTGGAAGATAAAGTACAGACTGAGCGACAATTAAGCCAACTTACACCAGAAAAGATTTATGCAGTGTGGCAAAGTGTTGTTGAATGTCCCGGTACCTCTGGTGCCTCTCGTGGACAAGAATTGGGAATATCGCAATCATCTTTGTTAAACAATCTCACAGTAGATTTGTATAAATACTTGTATAAAATTCAATTGACTCAAGAGTTTCAGGAAAATGAGCACGAATGGCGGCGAGATTGGAGTGCTTGAGTTTTACAGATCGGTATGTACGACCACCATTGTTGGCAACCAATTATTATGAGCAATAAATCATCACTAACGAAGAATAACAAAAATGTGTATTCGCCTAAATCACGCTTGATAATTTAATGTGCTTCATTATCTCGGGAAGACACCTTTTCTACCAAATCTATAACTAAACTTTTTATTACTACCATCGACGGCTGCTGCACGACTGTGAGATTTTACCCGCACTCACAGTCGAAAGTCATTAACTAATACGTTTCCTTCATTCGATTGAAATTGTTGTCATTGGGCGCTTTCAGGCCCCCTAGCATGATTAGTAATCGCCAATTTGATTTGAAAACTTCATACCGCAATTTTACTCAACATGTAACCCAACTGTTGGGTGCCCTGGAAGCTTCCTTTGTGTGCTTGTATTACCATCGAAAGACTTTTTGCGTATTGTGTCCTACGATTGAGATCCCTGTATTACCCCAACAGCAGAAACATGAAGATACCAAATCGTGCTCGTATACCCCTCCCTCCCTTCACCCCCACCCCCGCTAATCCTTAAATCTATTGGTATGTTAATTTTGAACGAAAATGCTACCCGTTGAATTTTGAGAATTTGGCACAAATCTGCTCATATCTTTCGAGATGTTAAACAACAGAAATATAAAGAGGCAAAGCTATTAACGTACCGACTGGTGAAGGAAACGCATACGCCACCCGTACGGGATATTCTGAAAAAATTTCAACTGTGCGTTAAAAATGTTTACAGTACCGAAGTTATAATCGATTATAATCTTTCCTGTGATTAATTTTCTGAAAGCCAATAACCAAAAATATAAGGTGAATTCTTTACTGACTCGCGAACTCCGTTTCTGAGCGGGGTAGCAATTTCTGATAAATGGCGATCCCATGTTGTACGTTTTGACCCGGTATATGCCCGAATAGCACTTAAATCGACCGATGTACCGGTGTCGATTGGGGTGAATATATTGCTGTTGTTGATTTTTGAATCCCAAATTTTTCCAGTAAATTTTTGTATTCGACACTTTCAAATTGGCTTCCATTGTCAGAATGTACTGTCACCGGGACGTAAACAGAAAATTTCCTATTTTCAAAATTGAACAATCTGTTGTGATGTTGCCTTAGGCAACACGTTTCAATACTACAAATTTCGTTACGTGATCTACCGCTGCTCGATCTAGGGAAAGAACCTAGTCAGTCGATGTAAATTCGCTGAAAGAGCCTATCCACAACATGTAAGTTACCAATAGGTGGTTACACTTATCGATTACACGGTTTTGTGGTCTTGTAGACCTCGCATTTTGCTATATACTCTAGCACTTATCTTGCCATCACCGGCCAGAAGTTATCTCCGTAACTTCTTCAGAGTTTACATCGTAATGTTCCTGGATTAAAGCATTATTTTCGCAGCGGATCTGTTATTTTTGGTTCCAGTCGAATAAATAAATATTCCTGGTCTATCCTGAATACGGAATAGTGATCTGGATGCTCTGTTATTTCTCAATTTCACATACTTAGGACTCCTGAAATTCAGAGGATGCAAATTCGCTCGGATCAAATGATTCAATTTTGTTTTTAAATTGTTCTAGAGAGTCACAGTACACGCGCGGTAGGGCATCTGGGACTACATTTTCCTTGCCTTTTGACATCAATACGTTTTTAAATTTGGTTTCAGTTAGGGAGGCACGAGGGATACAGTTTGATGCTGCAGCTACATACCTATCATCTACATCCAAAATGTCATTACACCACTCGATAGCTAAAGGATAAAAGGATTCGTTACGTTAAGTGGGGACTGTGACGCATCGCTCGCGGTGAGGGAAGCACCGCCATTTTAATTTTCGCCGTTTGTATTGAACTCTGTATTTTCTAAACCGATTATGATGGGATTGGGTATGTTGGTCGGAATATGGCCACTTGGGACGGAACTCGGCCATTTCCTAGCCGATTATGATGGGATTCGGTACGTTGGATGGAAATGGGAATCTTAAATGATTTTTGAAATAAGTTCTGAAGTATGGCCATCTGGGGCAGAACTCGATAATTGTTTAACAGACTATGATGAGATTGGGTATGTTGGATGGAAATGAGATTCTTAAATGGTCTCCTGGAGTGGAACTCGGTAATTTCATAACCGATTATGACGAGATTTTGCATGTTGGATTGAAATGGGATTCTTAAATGATTTTTAGAGGAAGTTCTGGAATATGACCACCTGTGACGGAACTCGGTAATTTCTTAGCAGATTATAATAGGATTGGGTGATAATGAGATTCTTAAATGATGTTTGGTAGAATTTTTGGAATATGGCCACCTGGCCACCTGGACTGGAACTCGGTAATTTCTTAATCGATTATGATGGTATTTGGTATGTTGGATGGAAATGAGATTCTTAACTGGTTTTTGAAAGAAGTTCTGGAATATGGTCACTTGGGAGGGAACTCGGCCGTTTCCTAACCGATTATGATGAGATTGGTATGTTGGATGGAAATGGTAATCTTAAATGATTTTTGGAAGAAATGGGATTGAGTATGTTGGATGAAAATGGGATTATTAAGTTGCCTGCTAGGACGAAACTCGGTAATTTGGTAAACGATTATGACGGGATGTGATATGTTGATCGGAAGTGAGATTCTTAAATGATTTTTGGAACAAGTTCTGGAGTATGGTCACCTGGGGGCGGAACCCGGTAATTTCTTAACCGATTATGATGGGATTGGGTATGTTTGATGGAAATGGGATTCTTAAATCATTTTTGAAAGAAGTTCTGGAATATGACCTGCTGGGGTGGAACTCGGTAATTTCATAACCTATTATAATGGGATTTTGCATATTGGATTGAAATGAGATTCTTAAATGATTTGTGGAAAAAATCTTGGAATATGGCCATCTGGGTTGAAACTCGATAATTTCTTAACCGATTATGATGGGATTTTGCATGTTGGATGGAATTTAGATTCTTAAATGATTTTTGGAAGAAGTTCTGGAATATAGCCATCTGGGGCGGAACTATTAAATTATATGTGCATTAAATTGTACGTATTCACGTCACAAGTTCTGTTTGGAATTTCGAGCCCTGGAGGTTTAAACTCCATTTTGCGAATCGACCACTTAGATCTCGTTGTGGCATTAACCATTTCTGGTGTGGTATGCGAGAATTTCGGCCAAAACATTCTAATTTTGCCACCGTGTATTTTTTGTGGGCCATGTTTAAGTTTCCGGACATGAAAAAGATGAGTCGTTCGTTATTTTCTTCACCTATCTGAAACAAGACCGCACCAAGGTACCACCCCGTCATACCTAAAAAGCGTCTCATTTGTTTTATGGTAGCTGGTGCCGGAAAATTCGTAATTGCGTCAATTTTATTTTGATCCGATATTATACAGCTTCACCCACTATGTACCATAAGTAATGTATTTCCTTCATTATAAATTTACTTCTCTCCGTAATAATTCTGTAACCCTCTCTAATAATTCATAGTGCTTCCTCAATGATCCGCTTATGACAAGTAAATTATCAAGATAAACGAATACCTCGAGCGAAGGGGTCGGCTACTGATTCTCTCAATTCTCGTGCTGCTGTTGATAGCTCGACTGGATTTGTTGATTTTACTTCGTGGTCACTTACATGTGTATGTACGGGACGTACATACACATCCTATCGTTATTGGGTTTTTTGATTTTTTTAAAGAGAGCTCCTGAATAGTTTGATCAGGGAGCTCAGTGGAAGTTCGTTTCGCCGCTAAAGGTCTGCGATTGTTGCTGAACAGATGAGAAATTTGTGAATTGTCACTGAAATTATTTTTTTAATTGTTCTACTTTGTATTTATGATGAGCTAATCGAGGAAAGGTTTTAATTTTTTGAAATCTTTTTTTGTACTTTTGGCGACAAAGAACATTCCAACTTTCACAGAAGCTACCTCAAAATTTTAAAAGATGTTGGTCGACGAGAAGATTCGTAACACGGTATAGGGTCACAAAGACTACTACTCCTCGTAGAATAACTGTATGGTGCGCACCTGTATTTGGGCCGGCTTCAACATCTTTGAGCATGCTAGAGGCAATGCTTCACACACAGCTCGACTTAATGTGTAAATTTTGCGAACAAAAATTCCTGGCCGAATAATATGAAAAATTGGTGATATCGACCGGCTCCCCGGTCGTTCTCGGTATATTAAAGGACAAACAAATGAAAAATATTTTTGATTGGGCACAAAGCGAATTTTAAGAAAACCAACGGTTCCGAATTCTATATAACAATTTTTGTACTCTTGTTGATTTATATGACAAATCCCTTTATTAATTTTCTTGTATTCAAATTATTAATAATTATTATCCCACTAATAAATTAACAAATTTTGCGATTAGCCGCACAACACATTACGCTATAAACAATGTAATCTCGTATAATGGAAACCCTAAACCCATTAAAGTCCATTTAAAATGCACAAGCAATTTAAAAAAAAACAAAATCGTATACATATTTTCAATTAATGAGTTTTCACCTCATTTAACAAATCGTCCTTAATCCAAAACAATTTTAATTATTTGTAAATCCCTTAAAAATATATATTGTAAACCCTCCCCAAAAAAGAACAATAAATAAATAATTTTTTGTTAAATTTTTTCAAAAAAATATCTGCTCTTGTGTTTATTATTATTATTAATAAAATAAAATTACATTAAATTATATGATTATTAATTAATGTTTATCAGGAACTTTTTTATTATTACTAATAATAATAATTAATTTGTTTTATAATTATCTCGGTTGCGGGTTTAATACCACTTACAAATTTAGTTTGTTTTATTGTTATTTTTATTTATTTTATTTAATAAGGATAAAAATATATGCATGATAAATTGGTTTATTATTAAATTTAATTTTAATTACATATTTATATAAATAATATAATATACATTTATAATTTTTTGTTTCTAAATTACGATACACGGCATATAATCATAAATATTATAAAATATATTATTTTTGTAATATATTTATAATTTTTATGTACATTTGTGTTTTTTTCTAAATATTTAAAAATATTTTTAAACCGCTTCCCATCGTACATTAAAACGTATATAATTATTTATATAAATTAAATTAAAATCCTAATTCGCTGCAAAAAAAAAAAAATTAAATTAAAAATCACGAAATCGTATAATTAGAAATTTTGCCAACCACAACAACCGGAATACCAATTGTGAATGTTGGAGCAAATACTAGTGAATTGTCACGTTTGGAAGCGACTGGCTCAACATACTCTGGTAAGACTAATAAAAATTCTAAGAACAATTAATTTAATCAAACAAAACACAATAATTTAATTATTTATAATTTTTTTTTGTTATTTCTGTGTAACCGTTTTTTTTTATTTATTTATTGTTTAATTTGTTTTTGTTCATTTTGTTTAAATTATTTTTTATTTTATTTCTTTTTGTACAAACACATACGTACACACAATTTTTATTCCTTTATAATTTTTCCTTTTTTATAATTGTTGTACACAAACCTTCTGGCTCTGGCACTCTTTCTACTTATTTTTTTTTCTAACACTTTCTTAATACCACACACCTATTTTAGGTAGACGTAGAAGCAGATTCATGGTTTATTATAGGACATGTCTACTTCGAGGTTCGCGCGCTTTTATTTGTTTTGCTTGCTTCATCCGCTTTAAGTAATTTCTTTCTGTCTCCCTTTCTACTTTGCGCTATTCATTCATCCGGGTTAGATCATTTGCAGATTCTGGACATGCCTCACAACTGTGCATGTTATCCATTTTGTTTGAATTAGATATGGTTTAATGCAAATACATATTAAGATTTTTGTTGATGCTCTTTTATTTGTGGTCCAAATACATTGTTCAAATTTACAAAATACATTTTTAAGCATTTTGAAAAGATTAAGTATGTGCGTCTGTTAACTGATATTACAACAATGGGTACATTTGCTGATGACACTGCTATCAGGTCCGTAGGTGATAACCTGGAGGAAGCTACTAATATATTTCAAAGGGCGATAGACAGATTTAACGTACGGACGATGCAATGGCGCATCAGCTTGAACGGAACAGAATCTTTACGTGTTGACTTGTTACGACCAACATAAAAGTAAACCTATTGCCAGTGGTACTAAATAATAGCAAATTACGACACATCGAAAAAGAAGTTCAACTTCAATATTCAACCGAAAAGACCAGTTATAGATTTAAATGTAGCAAATGAAAACATAAATTTGCGGCCGAAAAATGTCAAAAACAGACATCTATCCAGTACCAATCCGATGGACCTTGACCCTAAGTAGAATTTCTTTATATCTTTGGAGTGGGTTTGATTAGGTTATAGAGGTGAAATGTTCTTTTTTTCCGCTGTATTGTCAATAAAACAATCCACCGTTCGAGATTTTGCAAGAAAATCGACTTCTGTCTATCAACAAAGTCTGCCTATGATCATAGACTATCGAAGTGGCAAAGTCAGATTAGTGTCTATCTGGCAAAATCTCGATGAACGAATAATTCTCGATTTTCTATCTGGTAAAATCTCAAATGACGAATGATTTTATCGACAAATCAATGGAGAACTCAACATTTCAGTCCGATAACTTCGTCAGACTCCAAACCAATAATCAAAATCTACCTATGGTCATGAGCCATCGAATTGACATAGTTAGATTGGTGTCTATTTGGCAAAATCTCAAATGACGAACGATTTTATCGACAAATCATTGGAGATCACAAAATTTCACCCCGATAGGCTACCTCATCAGACCCACTTCAAACCAATAATCAAAATCTCCCTATGGTCAAGGGCCATCGAAGTGGCATAAACAAATTGGTGTCGTCTAAAAAAATGTAGCAAAATTTCGAATGACGAACGATTTTTTCAACTGAACACGGGGAAAATCTAAATTTCACTCTAACATCCTTATCAGACCCACTCCAAACCTATAATCAAAATCTACCTATGGTCATGGGCCATCGAATTGGTATAGTCAGATTGGTGTCTATCTGGCAAAACCTCAAATGACGAACGATTTTATCGACAAAAATTAACAAAGGTCCCGATACCAATAATCAAAATCTCCGTATGGTCAAGGGCCAGCGAAGTGGCGAAGTGAGATTTGTGTCGCTCTGGTAAAATCTCGAATGACGAACGATTTTATCGACAAAACATGGGCAAAATCTAAATTTCACCCCGATAACCTTATCAACCCACCCGATACCAATAATCAAAGTCTCCGTATGGTCAAGGGCCAGCGAAGTGGCGTAGTGAGATTGGTGTCTATCTGGCAAAATCTCGAATGACGAACGATTTCATCGGCAAAACATGGGGAAAATCTAAATTTCACTCTTACACTCTTAACAGACCAACTCCAAACCTATAATCAAAATCTACGTATGGTCATGGCCCATCGAACTGGCATAGTTAGATTGGTGTCTATCTGACAAAATCTCAAATCAAAAAAGGATTTTATCGACAAATCGATGGAGAACTAAAAATTTCATCCCAATAACCTCATCAGACCCACCCCAAACCAATAATAAAAATCTTCCTATGGCCGTGGACCGTCGAAGTGGCATAGTCAGATTGGCGTCGTCTATCTGACAAAGTCTCGCATGACGAACGGTTTTTTCAACTGAACACAGGGAAAATCTAAATTTGACTCTTACACCCTTATCAGACCCACTCCAAATCTATAATCAAAATCTACATATGGTCATGGGCCATCGAATTGGTATAGTCAGATTGGTATCTATGTGGCAAAATCTCAAATAACTAACGGTTTTATCGACAAAACGAAATCAAAATTTCACCCTGATAACCTCATCAGACCCATCCCAAACCAATAATCAGATTGGTGTCTATCTGCGAAATCTCGAATGCCGAACGAACGATCTTATTAACTGAGCATGAGAAAAATCTAAATTTCACTACTACACCCGCATTAGCCCAACTCCAAACCTGTAATCAAAATTTACATATGGTCATGGCCCATCGAACTGGCATAGCCAGATTTGTGTTTATCTGACAAAATCTCAAATGACGAACGATTTTATCGACAAATCGTTGGAGAACTCAAAATTTCACCCCAATAACCTCATCAGCCCCACCCCAAACCAATAATCAAAATCCCCCTATGGCCGTGGGCCGTCGAAGTGGCATAGTCTGATTGGTGTCATTTATCTAATAAAGTCTCGAAAGACGAACGATTTTTTTAACTGAAACGTGGAAAATCTAAATTTCACTTTTACACCCTTATCAGCTCCACTCCAAACCTACAATTGAAATCTACCTATGGTCATGGGCCATCGAATTGGTATAGTCAGATTGGTGTCTATCTGGCAAAATCTCAAATGACATAAATTTTATCGACAAAACATGGGGAAAATCTAAATTTCACCCCGGTAACCTCATTAGACCCACCCGTTACCAATAATCAAAATCTCCGTATGGTCAAGGGCCAGCGAAGTGGCGAAGTGAGATTGGTGTCTATCTGATAAATTCTCGAATGACGAACGATTTTATCGGCCAAACTTGGGGAAAATCTAAATTTCACTCGTACACTCTTATCAGACCAACTCCAAACCTATAATCAAAATCTACATATGGTCATGAGCCAAAAAAAGGACTTTATCGACAAATCGATGGAGAACTAAAAATTTCACCCAAATAACCTCATCAGACTCACCTAAAACCAATAATCAAAATCTTCCTATGGCCTTGGGCCATCGAATTGGTATAGTCAGATTGGTGACTATCTGCCAAAATCTCAAATGACTAACGATTTTATCGACAAAACAAAAACAAAATTTCACCCCGATAACCTCATCAGACCCACCCCAAACCAATAATCAAAATCTACCTATGGTCATGGCCCATCGAATTGGCATATTCATCTCAGTGTCTGTCGAGCATAATTTTGAAGTCCAACCCATTTTAACGACAAATACCAACCGTTGAGTGTTTGATACTTATTAAACTTCTTTATCGACAATTGTCGGTCATTACAAATAGATACGTCATTCTTTTTGGTTATCATCATTGCTCAAGTTATTACTCAAAATAATATTCTGAATCCAGTTCATAATCGCGTTCAACTTCTGCTTAGTAAAATATGTAAAACTACCTGCATTATCTATTTTTCCCTTTTGGCCGGTAACATCAGGCTAACTGTAACAAGTTAGTATTTTGCTGAGTTAACGTGCCGCATTTTTAGTTCCAGTGAAATTTTGATTTTCTTCGTCAAACGGACTCTTCTTTTTCGGTTGAATATTAAAGTTGATCATCTTTTTCGACACAATCTGCATTATCGACATTTTTGCACAGGTGTGTTAGTTTTAATTATTTAAATCTGCATTTTCGACATTTTAAGTTGCTTATTAAAACCGAATCTACATTACAGATATTTTACGGCTCAAACGTCGCAATTACTCAAACGTCAAAGCTAGCCTATTCCTTGACCACCGGTAAATAATAAGGAAGCTCAAACGAATTAAACCGTTTGAATTAACTTTATAGCCAGCGCATGAATGATTCAATTTAGGAGAAACTACCCATTAGTTTCCTAAATATGTCACAAACATGCAAATTAGGCCCAAAAATACTAGGAAATCAGTAAATACAGAGGCATGAGAGGCCTATTATTTGAGGGAATTTCATATAAATCCAAGGGAAGTGTCTCATAAATCCAAGCACATTCTGAATATTATTTTCTTTTACGTAGTAAAAGAAAGTTTAGTTCGTAATCATTAAAATTTGGACCTCGAGATTTGTGAAGATTTAGAATTCGCTATATCATCGAAGTTCAAAAAACTTACTTTAAAATAGTGTGTGTATGTGTATATTTGGGGCCGTTATAAATGTCTGGGGTAACACAATATTCTTAATATTTTTTGGTTTATTTTTCAACTATTTTGAAATCCCAGAATTTAAATTTAAACGGAATAGACAATTTTAACAAGAAACTGTTTATTAACAAATAATTTCCACCTGTACAGCCCAGATGAATTGGCGATGATCAGGATGGAACTTCATACTTAAGGTTTTTCTATAAATTAGGAGGTCCCAGTAATTTTGGCCGAAAGTTTTCCACCAGAAGTGGCGATTTCCATGCGAGCTTTTTCGATTTTGCAAATATTTTGATAAGTAATTCACCTTGCAATAATAGCGGTAAAAATCAGTTTTCCAAAATATAAGCCGGAATATTGATGTTATTTTTGCGCACGAAAGGTTCAAAAATAATTTAAAGTGGAATATCAATTTAAATTTTAAATCAAATACATGAATTGTGTGAAATGTTTATTTATTTTTCGTTGAAGTGACCTTCTCTGTTAGCTCGGCAGGCTGTCAATATTTTACCAAAATTTTTAATAACTTTATCGCATAATGATAATTCAATTTATGATATTTGCTCGATGATGTTTTCTTTGCGGCTTTGAACAGCTGAGGGTTATCTCTATAAACTTTACCCTTCAAGAAATCCCATAAGAAGAAGTCCAATGGCGTTAAATCGCATGATATTGGTGGCCAATACACGTCTGTTCCTCGACAAATTCGAATTCGTCCTATTGAAACTACATATTCTGCACTTCAATATCTTCCAATTTATTCCACAAAAAGTTTCCTATCATCTCTCAATATCGAGCTCCATTCACAGTAATTGCATTGCCATTTTGAATTTCGAAAAAATATAGACTAATTACGCTACCACACCCATTAACTTTTTTTTGTTTCATTGTCTTTTCAAAAAGTTCTCTAGGATTTTCTTCAGTCCAAATGCGATAGCTTTGTTTGTTTGCATAGCCGCCAATTTCAAAATGAGCTTCATCGGTGAAGATAATTTGCTTGAACAAATTCTCATTTTCATCTTGCATTATTATGGTCCAATTAACGAATTGCCGACGTAATGCGTGGTCATTTGGCTTTAATTTTTGTGTTAACTGTATTTTATAAGCCTTTACATGAAGCTCATGGTGTAAAATATTGAACAAAGTAGTTGGTTTGATGTTTTATTGCCGTGAACGACAATGAATTGATGTACTTGGCTTTTCAGCAACACTTGTGCTAACAGCTGAAATATTTTCACTTGAACGACCACTACACTATAAATTCTGCTTCTCTGATCTTGAGCCGAATCTCTCCATTGTAACTAACCGGAATGTTTATACTTGACATCTGTCAAATAACATATGATACTCTAGTACCAAAAAATATAAATGGTGGAATATTTAAAAAGATGCCTCTAATTTGAACACCTTTTATTTAACTAAATGCGCACTGATTTCTGGAAGTTTTATTAAGAGAAAAGTGGAGTCATTCGAGGGTATCACACATCGATTGCGAGTTCCCGTTTACACCAATTAGGTTTCTAAAAGATTGGAATCGACATCGGTTGAGGGGTTATTATGCTGTGGCAACATCCCACTTTCTGTTATTACCAATTTACACAATAACTCGAGTAACCCAAATTGCTAAAGCGAAAAGTTAAACTTTCCGAACTTTTGTTAAAACAATCTTGTAAAGTCAATAATAATTATTGCTGTTTAAATTTTATAAAACCAATAAGGTCAACTCTTGTTCAAAATTAAATCTTTAAATTTATTTGAATTTTTTAATTCTTTGCCGGTTATTGTAAAACTTACGCTTTTCAGCATCATTGCAAAAATTGAAAAAGCTAATAGAGCAACTGCCACTTTCGGATCACAAATTTAGTAAGAATCGTTTAAGTATGAGGTAATATTCCAAATAGTCAATTCGCCTGGACTGTAAATATTCCGAGTTTTGGCGGAATATAGTTTTTTCCATATAAATTCTTGTCATTTCCGCTAAAATTTAAAAAATTATTTAAATAAGTTTTGTTTGAAATTTAATTTACAATCCGTTTGTTTTTAATCGGTTTTTCGTAAATGCTGTATACTTTTCAAAATGTTTGCAAAAAATTACATATTGTCCTTTAGTCTACTTCCAGTGGACCGATTTTAGCCAAACATCACTGGAACCTCCCAGTTTATGGAAAAATCTTAAGTTGGAAGATTGAAAATGAGTTTTTTATGCCAAAAATTATCATTTGTTGTAAAATTAATTTAGAATCGTTTAGTTCTTTTATGTTTTTCTTGATGAACCTGCTCGGTGCTTTGACTTCGGCCAAAAATCACTGGTATCTCCTAATTTATTGAAAAATCTTTAGTCTAAAAATGCACCCCAATCGTCCCTCCAATCCTCCATATACGAAAGGTATATCTGTAGAAATCTCTGGAGTAATACGTTACACATTTAGTTTTTTAACAATTTTACTAAACAACTGTTTTGCACCAATTACCACAATACAGCAACGTCGACTATTTCGATTTATGTAATAAAAAATTGCAGTTTGTTTCTTCAACTGTGAAAATTTCAAATTCAGCACAAATTTGTCAATAAAATTTGAAACATTTTAATTTTTGGGGAAAGTTTTGAGTGAAAATTATAAAATGAAATTGCTAGGGCCTGAAACCTCTGAGGTAATCAGCAGTCGGTCCGAAATTTGACAAACCCCAAAAATTTCTAGTAAAAAAATTGGTCTGAATTGTCTGGAAAAACATGCTCTTAATATACGATCATTATTGATTTTGAAAATTAGATCAGTTTTTCATGATACACAAATCGAAAAATTAAGTAATTAATAATTACCATTGCACCAATCCGGAAAATTTACATAAAATAAAAATCTAACATTTCTACAAATTTTTTTCTCACAAAACGACACAAAATTCAAAATTAGTATTTGTTATATTGTATAAGTTCTATAATAAATCGATAATTACCTACAGCGCCAAACGGTGGATTTATCAACTAAAACGCTAATATCAAAATTGTTGCTTTATTGCATTCTTTAAGAATTTTTCCATGGTATACGACACATATATATTATACGATAATTTAATAAGTAGCTACTAGCGCCAAAGCGGTAAATTTGTGAACTAACGCGCCGATTATAAAATTATAACCTTTTCCAAGACCTTCCAAATTAGATGCCAACTTATTATATGGGAATAATAAAAGTTTTAACTGCTTTCAGCGCCACAACGGTACTTTTAAATACTAAAATGCCCAGATAAAATTACGGCATTCTTCAAAACCTTTTCAAACATATACGATAAGTATGTATTCTATAATAAACGAAAAATGTGCTACTGGCGCCAAAACGGTGGGCTTTTGAAACCTTTTCAAATCTCCGAATTAAAAATAAACGAAGATCGTCGAAAAAAATCGTCGTTTTAGAATTTTGGGATCAAGGACCTTCAAAATGTCGATACAAGTAGTTTTTGGCCAACAGATCAGTTCTGGCTTTCCTATAGGAGAAAGGAATTAGGAAAAATATTTTCATAGTATTTTTGTCGCAACATTTTTTTTTTCTGACATACTATGGTAAACAGTTGGTGTACATTTTTTCAAAAACAAAATTAATTGGGAATATTTTACCTATCCAGTTTCAACACGAAAAAAATAGTTCCTTAATTATAAAAATGTAGGTGGTAGGTAGGCCGAAAAATGATAATTTTGACAAAAACGCTATGTACATTTTTTTTCTTAATTCCACTAGGTGACACGCACGTAGATGATCGAAGTGATATCTGATTGGCATTTGATGTGATTTAAAAAAACAATTTTTCTAAGCCTCAGCCTGGAGCAGGAATTCCGCTATGTAATCTACGTGTCCCGAAAGGAATGAAAGAAATGAAGTAAAAAACTCAATTTTCTCATGATTTTCTCTTTATTTTACGGTATCCGGTCTGATAAGGTTGCTCTCTACCTATTAGGCAGTTGTATACGTATTCTAGGGGCAAACAAGTTAACATTTTGAACGTAAATCACGAGAGTTGGGTCATATTGTACCGGTTTAAGTTGAAACAATCGTCCAGATGTGGTCCCAAATTCTAGAGATATACGGCAATCCGCACCACGTTAATCACCAAGCAAGTTCTATCGTCAATACAAGCTCCACCTCCACAACAATCTTATCTTGCATGGATAGTAAAAACTAATCACATCCCTGAGTAATTCTATATCGATTTAATATATATCATCCATTTACATAAGCCGATCCAGTATCATCTCTAATGTACCTTGGATCTATCACTTGGAAGAATCAATTTGATAAAATAAAACTTTGGTTTGAAATAAGTACAAAGTATATTTCAGTTCAGTGAACAAAATATGTATAGTTCAATTCAACTCCATGTTTTTTTAGTTTGGTCATATGTCGGTAGATGTCAGCAACAGATATATGGTTACAATTTAGTTTACTATTTTTAGAAAAACTTGTATTTAGTATGAGATTAACATGCCACCAATTTTTTCGCCTAAATTGCTGGCTAAATTTCAGTAAGTACGCGCCTTTTCTATTACCGAAGTTTTAGTGTGCAATTTAGGATTAAATATTAGGCACAGTATACGTTTTATATTATACAGTAACAACTATCAATCACTAATACCAACAAACGGTAATTTAGTTTAGTCAGTAATTTAGTCGAAAAAATCGGTGTGAGAGACACAGTTTTAATTAACCCTTTTGTAACCAAGGTTTTTTATTTTACAATTTTGCATATATCTTTGTTTTATCCGAAATATTAGAGATGAAATAAATATAAAATTAACACAAAAATTTTGTAAAAGCTCCAGAAGCTCTAAAAAGGGGTGTTGCGAAAACACATCAACGGGCACACGGTGACAAAAAAAAATTATTTCATTTTCCGATAATTCATTTATTTTTAGATAACTAAAACGGAAAAATTCATAGTTAGCTAATAGATTGCTTACATTAGATTGTTATGAAAATGTTTCGAACATTTCGTATGAAGTGCAAGATTGCAAATGGAACACTTATATATTGTCCAATTGAGTAGATATTTGGTAGTTTGATATAGCCCATCCATTAAGTCAACACCATTCATGTTCTGGTTGTACATTTTCACAACATTCGGTCGCGGAATATTCATTTTTTTGTCCTCTGCATCTACATACCGACGAGCTGCGCCTACAGGATGTTCCCCAAAATGGTTTGATAACATCGATACTATTTGGTTATCATTCCATCGTTTCAATATTGTTTCGTTATCAACATCTACGAAGTTTTCGTAATATCCACTTGGCTTCTTATTCAAAAGCTTTTTGTGTGGCATTTTAATATTTTTCACTCTGTTTTCACGCAATGTGCCAGTTCCCGCGAAATTTATGTTATTTAATACCACTAATTAGACTCGGCCCCGTAAAAAAGTTATCAAACTAAAATGAGAACATTCTTTTTTGAAATCGGTTTTGCATTTTTTGGGCAAACTCCAATACCACTGACTCTCCTAACCACAAAGTTGGCTCTCGCTGCTGGGTTCGTCCATGATAAACATCAAATTGGTAGCAATAACCTAAACGGCTGGTAGCCACCCAGGCTTTGTATCCAAATCGATTAGGTTTATTCCGTATAAATTGTTTGAAAGTATGACTTCCATAATAAGGAATTATCGATTCGTCTACTGAAATATCCATTTCAGCTAGTGCGACTTTTAAACAACATGGTTTAAATCCGCGATGAAAGGCCGAATTTTAGCAAATCGATCGTTTGTTGAAAGGATTTGATCCATATCACGAAAAAGAATATTTGTGAAAATATTTTCAAATGTTCTGCGCCGTATCCATTTCGAAATAATTATATTACTAATGTCGACATTGGTTGACCAATTCATAAATATCATCTGCGTCAATATTGATTGCGTTATTTTTATATTTTAACGCGTAGTTTGTTGTATACACATACCAGTGAATCAATAAATTGCTTTGGGAAAAAAGTTGAAAAAAAAAAATCAATTGCATTTGACTGTGCACTCATGCTCAATGGATACGGTTTTGATCCTTCCCATAAATTATAGATGTATACATTTTTGCTGGTAGTGGAAAATTTTCTTCATTTCCCGATTCCCATCTTTGTTTAATTTTTGAGTGAGACGATTGAGAGCCTGTCCCTTCCGCCTCATTTGTCGTGTCGACCTCATTTATTTCGCCTGCCTCATTTGTTTTGTCTGCCTCATTTATCTCGCCTGCCTCATTTGTCTTGTCTACATCATTTATTTCGCCTGCCTCATTTATCTTGTCTGCCTCATCATCATCTTCCAAATCTAATTGCCGAAATTGAATTTCGACTGCAGCTTGCATCATCGTCTTCTCCAGAATCTTCATCACTATCTATGTGAAGTTCTGGCGGTTCCAAAAATAGATCGGTTAGCATTTTGATGTCATCTGACATATTTTCAAACGCTTCCAGCGCCTCGGCTACAGTAAGCGGCGTTTTCCTAAAAATAGAAAAAAATTAACACCTAGTGACCATTGATGCGTTTGCGCAACACGTCTTCAAAATGGTTTATAAAACTCATACTATCACATTACATGATATTTTTTTCTGATTATTCAAATCTTTGATGTATTTTAAATAAATAAAAACAATAAATTGTAATAAAAGCAAACTTACCAATATCATATTGTAGTGGGATCCATTTTATCACAAACACAAATTAATTACCACTTAATTTTGTCTTTGTTACGCACTGACGATTATGAAAGGATGCACACAATTTCATTCGTTGCATTCCTTTATATATCTACTCGAATAACGGTAACTAAATTTTACAGGAAATTTCTCGTCTGTTTTGTAAGAAACGAAAAAAATCAACATGACGTTTCGTGTTGCGAAAATGATACATAGGTCACAAACGGGTTAAAATCTCCTGAAACAAAAGTTCAAAATATGTGAATGATTCAATCTCTACTGGCATGAATTACAAGTAGCTGACGTTATCAACGAATCAGTCGATGTTGTGTACGAGTAGTCGACGTTGTCGACGCAAACATGTAAAAACTAGTAGATGACTCGAACCAGGACTTACCGGACATTTTTGGTATTCGAGAGAGAATATCGTTGAGCGTCATAGAAAATTTTAACTATTTTTTATTTTGACCTTATACAGTGGTGGGATTGAACGGTGGTGAACGCAGTGGTTCTGAATTTGCATTTGATGTAAGAAACCAATCTTACTGACGTATTTGATTAAAAATCACTCAGATTTTTATTGTTGGAGAGAGAATTTCATTGAGTTTAATACAGTTTATGTATGAAATCAATCATACTGTACCAAAGGATAATTCAAGGCAACTCTGAGCGATGTGTTGAGGCCTCTGGTTAACCTCTGTGCTATTTGCATAGTGTCTTGTTTTAGAAAATTCCAATTTTTAATTTTCATTCGATACTTTTCCTAATTTTGTGTTGTTTTGAAATTTTCAAGTGTGGGAGAAGACTTTAACACGACTGAACTCAACGGAAACACGTTTATTCAAATTAAATTATTTATACTTATATTTAAAGGCTTTTAGTCGAAGTTACACTATTACAAAGTTGTATCGACTTAAGAGACTCGGAGATGGAGGCTTTAATATAAATTTTAAATACAGGGTGGCTGAGACCAAGTGTTACCAAATGAAAACGCTGTAATTTTTTTAATTTTGATTATTTTTTATTGAAATTTCGTGGAATATGTTGAAAACATATTACATTTTATGAAAAACATGTTACTGCTCGATCTGACCTCCTTTGGCTCTGATTATTTGATTCAGCCTTCCATAGAAAGCATTGCATGCTGACCGAACGTGAGCTTGCGGAATTTTATTCCATTCTCGAACAAGAGCTGACTTCAATGCATCAACACTTTCGTATTTTTTAGTGGACACCTTACTCTCTAAAATGGACCCTATGGAGAAATCCATGGAATTCAAGTCTGGTGAATATGGTGGCCATTCTTTGGACGAAATCAGCCGCGGCATGCAATTTTGTAAAAATTGCTGTGTCGCTCGAGCTTTGTGTGACGGTGCCGAGCCTGTTGGAATGTCCAACGGTTCGTATCAAAGTGTTTACGTGCCCAAGGTAGCAAAGCATCGTTTAGGATCTTTTGGCGGTACACCTCTTGGTTTACCTTGACTCCATGTTCGATGAAAACCAGAGGAGTGCGTCCATCTGCAGTCACTGCAGCCCCAACCATAACATAAGCTGGTGATTGCTTGCGCATGGCAACTATAGTGTCCAAATTATCGTTGGACTTGTGCTCTAACCAAACACGATCATTTTGTTTATTCACATACTGTTGAATGGTGAAAATTTTCTCATCAGAGAAGACAATTTTTGAAATCTCATCACGTTCGGCCAAGGCCTTCAATGCTCGTGTTCTTTCAAGCCTAACTTTTTTTTGTGCCTCCGTAAGATCTTGAACTTTTTGTATCTTGTAGGGCTTCAAGTGTAGTTCATTTTTCAATATGGTTTGAATGCTGTATCGTGAAACATGTAGACGTGCGGCTAATTGATTGGCACTTTGGCGAGGCTTTCGTTGGATTCGTTTCTTCACATTTCGTATCATTTCTTTTGATGTTGCTGTCTTTTTAGGACCGCCTCTGTTGCGTTTAGCGATGCTATCAGTTTCGTTGTATCGAGTTATGGTTCGATACACAAACATTTTATTCACATTCAAATGCTGGAGCTGACGAACTATGGCTGTTTGTGAATTTCCACCCAAATACAGTGCAATTACACTATTACGTTTGAATTCCATTACGATTTTCTTATAAAGATATTAATTTAGAACAATTATTTGTTGACCACATGTAAACAACTAACCAAACTTCAATCTCTCAAAAAATTGACGCGCGAAAATGACAACTACACAAATGACAGCAGAGTGAAGTCAGTAACATTTGGTCTCAGCCACCCTGTAATTCCTCGTTGCACCATAGAGTACGAAATTAAATCATATTTGAAGTTGCTTTAGTAAATATTTTGTGTTTGGAACGATAAAAAATTGTGTTCCTGAAGCAAAGCTACAATACTGGTTCGTGTACGTATTAACCGCTGGTACGTGGGCTGATCTTCAATATTGGTTTTTATAGTAAAATTTTAGATTTGTATTCCAAAAGAATCATTTCTTAAGTATGAGATTCAAGAGTTACAGGAATGGTTGTATTTTAATTCTTGGCATATCTGAGGAATGTATGACAATATTACAAATCTATGTATGAGGGCCAATATATGGACACTGGCTGTGTCTGTGGTACAGGTGTTAAACTGATGTGCACACGTCCCCAATGCGGATTGAGTTATAATTTTTCTAGGATTTGCGAATGAAAATTTTGTGAGATCATCGAATGCGGAGCATAAAAAGATGAATTTATTTGTATCCGAGTCCTGCGATCCGGGTTCGATTACAAACTGTACCCGTTTCTTTCGAAAAAACATTTCTAAACACGAAAATTCCAAAATCCATGCTAGTTTCTTGCTCTACAAATTATTCTGATTACCAATAATCGTTTTGAACCGGAATTTTTACTAATTTTTAACCGATAAAATTTATTGTCACATATTCTGTATGTTTCGGTCATTTTGAGTTAATGACGTAATTTTGAGTAGAGCAGCTTTTAAGTTGTTGCAATATGTCGTCTTATTCGATTACAAATTGTAACCGGATTTCAAAACATGAAAATTTCAATGTCAGCTTTTTCTATAGACGTCTCCCTCGATCCAGCATCGTTCTCGAAATAAAACCCTGACATTTTTTTTTAAAAACTCACCCTTAAAATAATTTTTTCCCTATTCACTTAAAGTTAAGATTCTTGTAAGGGTCAACCGTTTTTGCAACTTACCGTGAACTACAATTAAATAATTGCTATGAATTTTTGTAAAAATCAAAAACTTAAAAATTTACCGGAATATCAAATATTTTCATTAGTTCAAACCAAAATGGTTACTCCTAACCTAACATTGTCATTCATGTTCATTATTAAAGAATTAATTACTTTATGTTATTAACTAATAATTTTTTGTTACTTCACCAAAAATTTGGCGCAAATTAATTATGTACCCTAAATAAACTAGAAAAGCCGAATCAAATTTAATTTGTAATATAAAATCATTCTCTATTAATAAATAAACATTTAGCTTAATCACTAACGTTATTTCTAAGTTTTATTTTAAATTAATTTTTTGATATTTTGAATTAACACGCTGGTTGCTACCGATTTGCTTAAAAGTATAAAAAATGTATTAAAAAATTGCTTGTTGACAAGCGGTAAGATAATAATTTAATATTTTTTGTTTAATTTCTCGCTATTTAATTTATGCATAATAATTATTAATTTTTTTGAAATACAAATATATTTATATTCATATTTGGGGTGCAACCAACTCGTTAAATTAAATTTGTGCACTTTCTAGAAATTTTTTTTTTGTTTTCTGTTTCATTATTTTTATTTAATCTCTTTTTTTATATTATTATAAATATTTAATTTAATTTTATATACAAATATTATAAATTAATAATTTTTATTATTTTTTTTATTTCCTATACAGATAATTCATATGCCCCATCTAAAACGGTTCCAATCGTTCTTGCAACACTTCTTATGGTGCTATCCTGTTGGTTTAGAACTGTGTTTGTTTAATTAGACCTTTTTAATTATAATTTTTTTTTTGTATTATATAATTTTATAATTTTGTTTAACAACCAAAAAAATATATAAATAAATTATATAATATATTAATAATATGTATTTAAAAAAATACATATAAAAAATACCAAAATTTGGTCAAACCAAAATAAAAAAAATTAATATATATAATTAATAAATTAATTTATTTTTAATGATTTTGATTTTTGTAAAAACCAAACCGAAAAAGTAAAAAAAAATTAAAATAAATTAATTAAAAAATCATACTTTTGTGCCTTTTTAATAAAAAAAAATACATAATTAATTAATAATTAATAAATAAATTTATAAAACCAAATTATTTTTGTTTGACAAAATTTCCAATTTTTGTTTTATTAATTATGACAAAACGAGAAATCTGCTTTTTTAACAAAACCAAAAAATAATAAAAATATAAATAATTGAAACTATTTGATTTTATTATTAATTTTTATTTCTAGTCTATAACTAATTTTACTATATAGAAATATATAAAATATATATTTGAAACCAAAATACTTAATTTGTAAATACATAAAATAAATTTAAAAAAAAAATCGAAAAAAAAACTAATATATTAATGAAATAAAAATTATTAATTGTCGTTGTTTTATAAAAAAAAAATATAAATAAAATAAATAACAATAAAATCAAATCTCTAAATGTATATTGTAAATAATTAATAAAATTTTATTATTTTTAATTTACATTAATAAATTTCCAATGACCAAAAAACAACCAACAAACCAGCCACCGCACAGACACCAGCAACCAACTAATAAACCGAATTACAGAAATACATAAAACATATAAAAAAATTACGAATAAATTAATAAATTGCTTGTAACTTAAAATAATAATATTATTATATTTATATTATTAATTTGCTTCTAATTTTGTCGAGTATTTTGATTTTATAAAAAAAAACTATTTTGATGTATAAGTGACACACAACCACGACAAAAATTATTTTGTTTTTATTTAATTATAAATTACTTTGAAATAATCTTTCTTTTTTTTGTATACATACTAACATTAATAATATTTTTTAAAAATAATAAAAATGTTTTGTTTAATATAATTAAAAATAAAAAAAAAATATTTCTATTAAATTATTATTAATAAATATGGCCAAAGAACTATATATTTATAAACAAAAAAATGGAAATAAAATATTTAAAAAAATAAATAAAATGTGTATAATATAATTAATTAATATTTAAATTATAATAAATAAAAGTGTACAAAAAATACCGTTATAAACAAAAATTATATACAGTAATATACATATATATAATATAATATCACGTCATAAATTAATTATTATTTGTAATTAATTAAAACAACTAAACTAAATAAAAAAAAAAACTTGTAAATGTAAATACCGCATATATGAAAAATATTAATTAATTATAAATATTGATAATAATTTAAATAAATAAATAAAAACTAAAAAAAACAACAAAACGAACGATAAGAATTCTTGTTATTATTTATTTTATTTTTTTAATAGTTATAATATTATGAGATTTAGAGAAAATGTGTAATGTAAGTATTTGTAATGTTTACCTTAATTTTTGGTCGCTTATAATTCCAAGGTGAACAATTTTTACCGCCAACGCAAGAATAAACCTTATATCCGAGATCGAACTAGTACTTTAATTAAAACTAAGCATTCCGATTTGGAATAGATTTTATATGATATAATTTCAGATGAGTAGTGGAAGAGACATCTATCGTATGATGCAGGAAAAGTTTATTGTTTTACCATATGCATTATATACTATGTTATAAAGAATAGCGTAAATTAGGAAAATTTAGAAATTATTGCAGGGGCATTGTAATTATTATTCTAACCGTTGAAATTCATGAAGAACAAAAAAATGTTATAGCCCTTTTTACAAAATATTTTTATAGTGGTTTCAATAGCCCTAACAAGTAAGGCAAAGGAAAAATATTCGAAAAATATATTAATATTAAATATCATCTCTGACACGGGACAAAAATTTTGTGGAGTTAACATTTACCGAGCTGTCTCCAAATAATTCAAATATTTCATTCGGATATCTTAAACTCGTTTTAACAATCGAATGAGAACTATAAATAATTTTCCATAAATAATGAACCTATTATTCGTTAATCAGGTGATGAGCCTAATGACCGGAAGTCATATGCCATCTATTTCCTGGTGTACCCCTTTGCCGCTTTTATAGCCGGAAAAAACAAATAATTTGTGAGACTCGATTATTAGATCTTATAGTCAATGGTAGCAGGTTTTGATCAAGATATTGCCAAATTTTCAAACAGCAAACGCATAAGTTTTGATAAATGTCCGTAATCATATCAAACTACCTAACTTCACTTATATAATTACCCCACTACTTGTAAATCAGTCTGTCACAAAATTACCAAGGAGTATCCCTTTGCTGTCTCTTGCCCGGAAATAACCAAAAAATTATTAAGCAATTCTTGAAATTGTTGTGCAATTATGGTAGGTAAGTTCATTAACATTGACAAATTTTCATAGAATCGACGATTGAAATTTTGATAAATTTCCTTATCAAGTATAACGCCGCATCCCCAATTATAATTGCCCCACTATTTGTAAGTCAGGTTACCGGTCTAAGTACCAGAAGTCATATGCAGTCAAATTCAAGCAAAAAAAAATTAATTTTTTGTTCACATATTTACCAAGAGGTACCCCTTTGCTGTTTTTTGGCCGGAAAATACCAAAAAATTAGTGAGACTCAGTTCTTGAAATTTTTGCGCAATTATGGTAGGTAAGTTAATTTTGAATGAATCAACGTTTGAGTTGCATCGAAACATTGACAAATTTTCATAGAATCGACTATTGAAATTTTGATAAATTTTCCTTATCAAGGATAACGCTGCATCCCCAATTATAATTATCCCACTATTTGTAAGTCAGGTTACCGGTCTAAGTACCAGAAGTCATATGCAACCCAATTCCAGCAAAAAAAAATTTAATTTTTTTTCACAAATTTACCAAGGGGTACGTACACCTTTGCTGTTTTTTGGCCGGAAAATACCAAAAAATTAGTGAGACTCAATTCTTGAAATTTGTGCGCAATTATGGTAGGTAAGTTAATTTTGAATGAATCAACATTTGAGTTGCATCGAAACATTGGCAAATTTTCATAGAATCGACTATTGAAATTTTGATAAATTTTCCTTATCAAGGATAACGCTGCATCCCCAATTATAATTACCCCAGTATTTGTAAGTCAGGTTATCGGTCTAAGTACCAGAAGTCATATGCAACCCAATTCCAGCAAAAAAAAATTTAATTTTTTTTTCACAAATTTACCAAGGGGCCCCTTTGCTGTTTTTTGGCCGGAAAATACCAAAAAATGAGTGAGACTCAATTCTTGAAATTTTTGCGCAATTATGGTAGGTAAGTTAATTTTGAATGAATCAACGTTTGAGTTGCATCGAAACATTGACAAATTTTCATAGAATCGACGATTGAAATTTTGATAAATTTTCCTTATCAAGGATAACGCCGCATCCCCAATTATAATTACCCCACTATTTGTAAGTCACGTTACCGGCCTAAGTACCAGAAGTCATATGCAACCCAATTCCAGCAAAAAAAAATTAAATTTTTTTTTCACAAATTTACCAAGGGGTACCCCTTTGCTGTTTTTTGGCCGGAAAATACCAAAAAATTAGTGAGACTCAATTCTTGAATTTTTTGCGCAATTATGGTAGGTAAGTTAATTTTGAATGAATCAACGTTTGAGTTGCATCGAAACATTGACAAATTTTCATAGAATCGACGATTGAAATTTTGATAAATTTTCCTTATCAAGGATAACGCCGCATCCCCAATTATAATTACCCCACTATTTGTAAGTCAGGTTACCGGCCTAAGTACCAGAAGTCATATGCAACCCAATTCCAGCAAAAAAAAATTTAATTTTTTTTTCACAAATTTACCAAGGGGTACCCCTTTGCTGTTTTTTGGCCGGAAAATACCAAAAAATTAGTGAGACTCAATTCTTGAAATTTTTGCGCAATTATGGTAGGTAAGTTAATTTTGAATGAATCAACGTTTGAGTTGCATCGAAACATTGACAAATTTTCATAGAATCGACGATTGAAATTTTGATAAATTTTCCTTATCAAGGATAACGCCGCATCCCCAATTATAATTACCCCACTATTTGTAAGTCAGGTTACCGGTCTAAGTACCAGAAGTCATATGCAGTAAAATTTCAGCAAAAAAAAATTTATTTTATTTCCACAAATTTACCAAGGGGTACCCCTTTGCTGTTTTTTGGCCGGAAAATACCAAAAAATGAGTGAGACTCAATTCTTGAAATTTTTGCGCAATTATGGTAGGTAAGTTAATTTTGAATGAATCAACGTTTGAGTTGCATCGAAACATTGACAAATTTTCATAGAATCGACGATTGAAATTTTGATAAATTTTCCTTATCAAGGATAACGCCGCATCCCCAATTATAATTACCCCACTATTTGTAAGTCAGGTTACCGGCCTAAGTACCAGAAGTCATATGCAACCCAATTCCAGCAAAAAAAAAATTAATTTTTTTTTTCACAAATTTACCAAGGCGTGTACCATTTTGCTGTTTTTTGGCCGGAAAATACCAAAAAATTAGTGAGACTCAATTCTTGAATTTTTTGCGCAATTATGGTAGGTAAGTTAATTTTGAATGAATCAACGTTTGAGTTGCATCGAAACATTGACAAATTTTCATAGAATCGACGATTGAAATTTTGATAAATTTTCCTTATCAAGGATAACGCCGCATCCCCAATTATAATTACCCCAATATTTGTAAGTCAGGTTACCGGCCTAAGTACCAGAAGTCATATGCAACCCAATTCCAGCAAAAAAAAATTTAATTTTTTTTCCACAAATTTACCAAGGGGTACCCCTTTGCTGTTTTTTGGCCGGAAAATACCAAAAAATGAGTGAGACTCAATTCTTGAAGTTTTTGCGCAATTATGGTAGGTAAGTTAATTTTGAATGAATCAACGTTTGAGTTGCATCGAAACATTGACAAATTTTCATAGAATCGACGATTGAAATTTTGATAAATTTTCCTTATCAAGTATAACGCCGCATCCCCAATTATAATTACCCCAATATTTGTAAGTCAGGTTACCGGCCTAAGTACCAGAAGTCATATGCAACCCAATTCCAGCAAAAAAAAATTTAATTTTTTTTTCACAAATTTACCAAGGGGTACGTACCCCTTTGCTGTGTTTTGGCCGGAAAATACCAAAAAATTAGTGAGACTCAATTCTTATGGTAGGTAAGTTAATTTTGAATGAATCAACGTTTGAGTTGCATCGAAACATTGACAAATTTTCATAGAATCGACGATTGAAATTTTGATAAATTTTCCTTATCAAGGATAACGCCGCATCCCCAATTATAATTACCCCACTATTTGTAAGTCAGGTTACCGGTCTAAGTACCAGAAGTCATATGCAGTAAAATTTCAGAAAAAAAAAATTTATTTTATTTCCACAAATTTACCAAGGGGTACCCCTTTGCTGTTTTTTGGCCGGAAAATACCAAAAAATGAGTGAGACTCAATTCTTGAAATTTTTGCGCAATTATGGTAGGTAAGTTAATTTTGAATGAATCAACGTTTGAGTTGCATCGAAACATTGACAAATTTTCATAGAATCGACGATTGAAATTTTGATAAATTTTCCTTATCAAGGATAACGCCGCATCCCCAATTATAATTACCCCAATATTTGTAAGTCAGGTTACCGGCCTAAGTACCAGAAGTCATATGCAACCCAATTCCAGCAAAAAAAAATTTAATTTTTTTTCCACAAATTTACCAAGGGGTACCCCTTTGCTGTTTTTTGGCCGGAAAATACCAAAAAATGAGTGAGACTCAATTCTTGAAATTTTTGCGCAATTATGGTAGGTAAGTTAATTTTGAATGAATCAACGTTTGAGTTGCATCGAAACATTGACAAATTTTCATAGAATCGACGATTGAATTTTTGATAAATTTTCCTTATCAAGGATAACGCCGCATCCCCAATTATAATTACCCCAATATTTGTAAGTCAGGTTACCGGCCTAAGTACCAGAAGTCATATGCAACCCAATTCCAGCAAAAAAAAATTAAATTTTTTTTTCACAAATTTACCAAGGGGTACCCCTTTGCTGTTTTTTGGCCGGAAAATACCAAAAAATTAGTGAGACTCAATTCTTGAAATTTTTGCGCAATTATGGTAGGTAAGTTAATTTTGAATGAATCAACGTTTGAGTTGCATCGAAACATTGACAAATTTTCATAGAATCGACGATTGAAATTTTGATAAATTTTCCTTATCAAGTATAACGTATATACTATTTGTAAGTCAGGTTACCGGCCTAAGTACCAGAAGTCATATGCAACCCAATTCCAGCAAAAAAAAATTTAATTTTTTTTTCACAAATTTGCCAAGGGGTACCCCTTTGCTGTTTTTTGGCCGGAAAATACCAAAAAATTAGTGAGATTCAATTCTTGAAATTTTTGCGCAATTATGGTAGGTAAGTTAGGTTATTTGTAAGTCAGGTTACCGGTCTAAGTACCAGAAGTCATATGAAGCCAACTTCCAGCAAAAAGAAATTTAATTTTTTTTTCACAAATTTACCAAGGGGTACCCCTTTGCTGTTTTTTGGCCGGAAAATACCAAAAAATTAGTGAGACTCAATTCTTGAAATTTTTGCGCAATTATGGTAGGTAAGTTAATTTTGAATGAATCAACGTTTGAGTTGCATCGAAACATTGACAAATTTTCATAGAATCGACGATTGAAATTTTGATAAATTTTCCTTATCAAGGATAACGCCGCATCCCCAATTATAATTACCCCAATATTTGTAAGCCAGGTTACCGGTCTAAGTACCAGAAGTCATATGCAGCCAAATTCCAGCAAAAAAAATTTAATTTTTTTTTCACAAATTTACCAAGGGGTACCCCTTTGCTGTTTTTTGGCCGGAAAATACCAAAAAATTAGTGAGACTCAATTCTTGAAATTTTTGCGCAATTATGGTAGGTAAGTTAATTTTGAATGAATCAACGTTTG
Organism: Nephrotoma guestfalica; assembly: GCA_963691935.1. Taxonomy (NCBI): domain Eukaryota; kingdom Metazoa; phylum Arthropoda; class Insecta; order Diptera; family Tipulidae; genus Nephrotoma; species Nephrotoma guestfalica. The sequence continues at coordinate 258,031,696 of OY829914.1, forward strand.
AGTTGCATCGAAACATTGACAAATTTTCATAGAATCGAAGAATGAAATTTTGAGAAATATCCGCAATCAAATCGAATTGCCGCCCTCCCCATATTTAATTACTCCTTGTTAGTTTGGTTGTCAGTCTTGGTGAGCATCGGAAATCACTATTTTCAGCAAAAAAGATGCAATCACTGCTCTTTTGGAGGCAGTTAATTTTTTTTCTTTTCAGTACATTCAAGTTTACTAATATTTGCAATCTTTCTTTGACAAATTAATTAAAGACAAGAACATTAGATACAAATTTTAAATTCTCACCAATGATCATAGTTTCATGAGTTGTACTGCCTTCATTACGTGTATTACCTGTTACTTTATACTAAGAGTGTTAGTAATATTCCCGTAAGTGTAATATTTGCATTAAAGTATCAAAATCATTAACAAGACTTGTTATCTATCAACAAATACGGAAAACATAATTTAAATGACATATTGATTTATAATTATTATGATACATCATTTGACATATGCAACTAAAGTGCATCTTCACCATCTGCACCATACAATAAATATTAAAGTTTAGATATACATGTGTTTGTGACACCTAAATGTATGCAATCATTTTATCGTCCCCTAAATTTCCATAACATATAACCTCTTTTATATAGATGGAGTCGGTACCTCCACTACCAGACACATAGTATGTGCAATCAAAAAAATAAGAATTATTATAAATCATATCAACATAATAAAATAGCAGGATGACGGAGATGAAGATGAAGGCGAAGAAGTAGTAATGTAGAGGAAAAATAATTTTCTTGTTCATAATAATATTTCTCTATCATGAAAAATTACCATTTCATTTTTCGTTTTCTTAATATTATATTTTGCTGTACAAGAACAATTTTACTTTTTGCACCAACATTATATTTCAGGGTTGATGATGTGCGGGGATGAAGATCTTACATTCTTATTTAAAGAAACGAATAAAATGTTATGCTTTGTACAAGAAAAAATTTGAAATTCAATATCATTTCCGTGCTCCTCTTCCACCGTCGTTTACAGTGCTAAGCGAACACTAGAGTCTGGGTATAATAGAGAACATAGTTTCGTCTTTGGTTCTATTGTTAATAAAAAGACAATAATCATCGTAATAGTAAAGGATATATTTTATTGTGTACGCGGGAAATGAATATGGTTGGAAGACTGTGAAAATTATACAGATTAAATGGGTGACTATTAACACCACTTTAAATACAGGGTGGGTCAGGATTATATCTCGTATTTCAACTTCATTTTGGTTGAGAGGAGGAATCTGTCGAATTTACTTACAATTCAAGCTAAAGGTGGATTAGAAATTTCCTAATAATTTGTTAGACAAGTTCTAATGTGAAAGCCAATTTGTTAATGACTAATTTTTATTTTCTCACATAACAATTAATCATTCACGAACAAAACCAAAGTTTGAGTATTAGTTTTAAACTTAAAAGAACTTCCGTGTGTTGACTGAGAAAAATAAATTTCTTTTTTAAGTTCGATATTTAAATACCCCTAAATGTATGTACTCTGGTTTGTTTCTTTAATAAATTTGTGTACCATAATTTCGTATAATTTACTTACTAATCTTTACTTATATTGGTTATATATGTAAAATTAATTAATAAATTTATTGATTTTCATTATTACTGATCTAAACATTGCATATTATAATCAATTAATAACCACTTATCATGGACACACTTTTTATTTCGTATTTTGCCATCTAGTGACAGTAAGCTTTTCAAAACTAATCGTCATTGCGGCGTAAAAACAAATAAACTTATTTTTAAACTAAATTTCCCATTTTGTACGTCATTTCAAGACTAATCTTGATGATCATGTATTAACCCCTAATTTTAGGTTTAATGCAAACATAAAAGACCTTGGTGCAAACATTTTTCGCTGTTTAGAGGGAAAATATTGAAAAAATTGATTTGTGCTTTAAAAAAAAACGATAAATTTTGAACCCTAACCATAAACAAACTAAGTTCATGCTTAAGAAAGAATTAGGTCAATTGGTAATATTCATAAACTGATTTTTACTAAACAAGTTTTTGAGAATTTGAGTACCATACAGCCTTAAGCAAACTTTAAATTATTTTTATAGGACTGCCACAATCCTCGCAGCGTACTGCATCTACAGTTTTAAAGCTTATCTTCAATTTAAGAGCTAATCACTCACCTGCGGCAAAAATACAGATTATTCATTGTGGAAAGCAACCAAATATTTGGAAAGACGAGTTACGCGCATATCACCAATCAGAACAAATAATGGTCGCCTGGCTAAACCAAAGAGAAAAAACAGAAAATTTCGCTGATCATCTTGAACGTACCTTTTAGCCCAATTTAACTACACTCAATGAACAGGATATACCGACAGTGAAAATCATTCAGCTATCTGATGGCAAGAAATGCCATTAAAACAAGAAATAAAGAAAAATGTGGTATCTCAAAAATCCCCAGGATATGACTTAATAACTAAGAAATTCTTAGACAACTACCTTATAAAGCTATAAAAATCAGATATAATTAATGCTTACTTCAGTCCCTGTCATGTCCCTCCGCAAATTTGAATTTTATGTAAGATTCCATCCAAAGCAAGAACTGTCCTGGTAAGCAGATTGCTTTAAGTTTGAGCATAATGATGCAGTGGAAATCCTATCGAAGGCTTTACTGAAATTTGTTGTGACGACGCCGATCGTGTTAAGAGCGACTGAAGTAAATCCAAACTAGGCTTGTTGATGTGGTGGACTTGTGGAGTGAAAGCATAGTGCATATCATATACGACACTCTTAAACAGATTGAAAATGCAGGACAACTACACAATCGGTCTATAGTTATAGTAATATCAAACCTGCCGCCTTTTTTATAATTGGGAATTATGATTGAATCTTTCCACGTGTTAGGAAAAATTCCATAAAAGCTTTAATTGAGCAAACCAAAGCTGTAAACAGTTCCGGCCGAATTGAAGTTCAATTATCATTTAATCGTACACCATCTGTTTTGGGAAACTCGTTTCGATCCGCGGTTCAGCGTATGCATTCAATGGAGAAAAGGTTCACGAGAGATGAGAGAATGTCGGAAATATTATGTCGTTTCAGATTGTATAAGTTTGCTTTCACCGCTGATGCAGAAAAAATGTATCGGCAGGTGCGTGTTGCAGCAGATGATACCAAATACCAGCGTATTATATGGCGAGATTCGTTAAATGAGCCATTTAGCACGTATGAACTTCAAACTGTAACATATGGGACAGCTAGCGGGTCGTATTTAGCCGCGCGAGTACTCAACGAGGCAGCCGATAAATACAAAGTACATTCGTTACCAGTACATCACATTAAACCGAGTATGTACGTAGACGATCTAATGCCAGGATCAGAAACAGTTGAGGAAGCAAGCAGTCCAATCAGCCAGATAAATTTCATATTGCCAAGTTCAGGGTTTCAGTTGAGGAAATGGTTGTCTAATGATGATCGAATTTTAACCAATATTCCACAACCTAACAAAAATAACATATTAGAAATAGACGATTCGAATTCTGTTAAGGTATTAGGATTAAATTGGAATCCAAACATGGATTACTTCCAATTCAAAGTGGAAGCAAAGTCACGATAAGCATCAACATATTCTTCAAAACACTATGGGCAGGAAATTTAGGATGGGATGAATCATTGCCACAAAATGAGCAAATTAGAATAGATCGTAGCATGTCCACCACCAAAAATGGAAAATTATTCTGCACAGTTTCTCTGACGCTTCGAAGTATGCTTCTTCCGCAGTCGTATATAGCCAAGTAAATCACAACGGCCATTCAGTTATTAAATTAACCGCAGCGAAAACTAATGTGGCATCCGTGAAGCAAATACCCATTACACGTTTAGAACTGTGTGGGGCATTACTGTTAAGCAGACTGCTTCTATCTGTGAAAAATGTTGTTTAAAACGTTGAAATTACTGATATTATCGCATGGACTGATTCAACTATCGTGCTGGCTGTCCGCACATCCAGCTAAATGGAAAACTTTTGTTGGTAACAAAACGGGAGAAATACTTACTAATATGAGAAGGTCTCAATGGAGACACGTAGACACCCACGATAATCCAGAAGATTGTGCTTCGATGGGTATTGAACCAGGAAAACTACAGCAAATTAGTTTATGGTGGCAGGGTCCAAGTTGGCTTGATAATTTGAATAATTGGCCAAAGCCGTAAAGAAGCAATCCAGCACTTTAGAAGAAATGCGAAATCAATCCTTACATGCTCAAACACATCAACCCAATCAAATTGATATGTTAATTGCTAATATGTCCAGTTTTAGTAAAGTGGTTCGAGTATTAGCTTTTATACTTCGATATATCAATATTCAACTAAAGCATATTCGAAGAGAATCGATTACTCCATACTTACTGAGTTCGGAACTGATAAAACCAAGATTCGTTTTATTCAACCATATCCAAATGAAACATTTTCAGCCAGAAATAAATTCGATTAAGGCAAATAAAGAGTTACCAACGTCAAGCAGATTAAAATTCCTAAAACCGTTTATCGATACATCAGGTGTACTACGTGTCGGGGGAAGACTTTCAAATGCGTCCATAATATATGATGTAAAACATCCATTGATTCTACCAGCCGACGATAAGCTAACGGAAATGGTAATAAGAGAGCATCATATACGATATTTGTTGCTGGACCAACAATCATGATGGCCATACTTCGTCAATCATATTGGGTTTTAGAAGGCAAAAGTTTAATACGAAAAATTATACGAAATTGTGTGAAATGCGCGAGATACAACCCAAAGGAGCTGAATCAAATTATGGGTAGTCTACCAAATCCAAGAATAGAACTCGTTAGACCATTTTTCAAAGTTGGAGTTGATTATGCAAGTCCTTTCCAAACAAGCTTGATTAGAGAAAGAGGACAGAAAACATATAAAAGCTCTGTTTGTATCTTTTTTTGCTTGGCCACCAAAGCTACCCATATTGAATTGGTCTCAGACTTAACCACAGATTCTTACATTGCCACACTTCGTAGATTTATAGCCCACAGAGGAGTATGTAAAGAAATTCATAGCGACAACGGAACAAATTTCATTGGGGCTCATAATAATTTATATGAGTTTTACAAATTTCTACGACAAAATTTTAATACTCACTCTAAATTTCTATTGACAGACCAAATAAGCTTCAAATGTATTCCACCAAGCTCACCACACCTCGGTGGACTATGGGAGGCCCCTGTCAAAATTATGAAGTACCACTTAAGAAGAGTAACCAATGGGCACGTATTGAGTATAGCAGAAATGTCAACGTTATTATGCGAAATCGAAGCGATGCTCTGCCAGACCAATTTGCGTACTATCCAGTGATGAAATAGACTATTTGACACTCGGTCAATTTTTAATTGAACGTCCAACTACACAACTACCAAGTGAAGATCTCTCCGATTTCAAGATGTCAAAGTTATCCAGATGGCAAATGCTGCAAAATATGAATCAACACATTTGGAAACGGTGGTATTTGGAATACCTAACAAGCTTGCAACATCGAAGTAAATGGCATACAACAAAAACTAACATTAAAATCGGTGATATTGTTTTTATTAAAGACCACAACTTGCCCCCATCAAAGTGGTTGATGGGCAAAATAGTAGAACTACATCCTGGAGCAGATAATAATATTAGAGTCGTTACCATTAAAACGGTTCCCCGAAAATTCTGCGTCAAACAATTATGCGACAAACAATTCATCGAAAAACAAGTAGGCCCCAAGGGAAAGCCCCAAGTACTGAAAAATATGAAAACACGTATAACATCGCCCAATATATTTCAAAAGTCAGTGTAAATTCCAGATAATTCACATAAATATGTTATTTAACATAGATATGCTATAGTTTGTCCTTTATCTAGAACAGGAGCCGCTTGGCGATTTCTTTTGTATGAGCTGAGATAATAATCAGTTTCAAAATCTACCCAATATCGATATACTTTTATTTCGATGAATTGTAAAATCTCCATAGTAAATTCCTTTGGGACCCGAAAAATGTGCGAAAACGAATTGTGCGAAGATACAATTCATCGAAAAAATTCATAATAACTAAAATGCCCTATCTATTGGCTCTGATTTGAGCAGTTTCCCATGATGTTAGGCAAAAATGAAGTTCTGCGTAATTGCTTAACATAGCCTAGAGATTTGCCATGTGAATTTTCACGATAATTGGATCATTTTTAGAACATTGCCATTTTCTTGCGGAAATATCTTGTGCAAAAGTATTCGTCGATTTTCGACCATCACATGACGAGAGTATTCATATCTCAGCTCATACCAAAGGAATCACCAAGCGGATTACTGTTCTAGATAGAGGACAAACTATAGCATACTATATCTATGTTAAATAACATATCTATGTGAATTACCTGGAATTTACACTGATTTTTAAAATATATTGGGCAATCGAACCAACGCGTGACAGAAAAGTTAAATTTATAGAAATTTAACACAGGTAATTATTCTTAATATCCATACAATTTTATTTTTTAACCAATGATGTCCTACTTTGCTGTCCGTATCACAAAGTTGAACAATTAATAGAAAATTCTTTCTTTCTTTCGAATATTTGATTTTCCGATGGATTGTTCAGTGTAGAATTGTTTCCGTGTACAATTGTTTGTATTACAATTATTATGTTCTCTGAATTATTATATTCTCTGAATTCATTTCTAACAATTGTTTGTCGCACTTTTGTGACTGCGTTACTATAAAATACTTTGTGTAGAATTTTGGCTATCTATGTATGTACAAAATTATTAACAAAATAATTGTAAAAAATAAAATAAAAACTTCTTCTTGAATCGACAACCAAAGCATCAACAGCATCAAAAATTATTACGAATAAATCTTATATTATAAAATAAATGATTCTTATAGGATCAAAACATCATCTTTTCCATCTCAAGTAAAACCCTAAAATCTAATATTTTGCATATATTTGGGAAAATAAAAGATATTAATTGTTAATATTTTTCATACTTGTTTTGCAATCACAAAACAAAAAATGTTTTTAAAATAAATTGTATACTTTTTCAGCCTGTTAAAGTTAGCCGAAAGTTTCCAGCCGAACGTGAAAAATCGATAATGCAGATAGTGTCTCGACTACTTCAACCGAAAATTAAAAAAAAATATGTATTGAATTTAAATCCCAGCCGAAAGTAACTAACCAACAAAATCAGCCGAAAATATGTATACATTCGTAAAAACTACAATTAAAACTAAAATACCGATATTAATTTATAAGTCTCTTATGCCTTCAAGTTTCATGACCGGTGTGAAGTTTCTAACAAAAAATAACAAAAAAGCCAAATTATATATTTCACCGTAATTTTCCACCGTAAATATTGAGTATTTATCAATCTGGGCCAATAACAAGCCACTTCCAGAGATTAGGGCAAGACACCACTATATAGGTTAAATTGGCCTATCTCTAAAGAACATTTTCCGGTATAAGGTTTTCCCAAGCGGAGAAAATGCAACCTTGTTAATAGCAATTTTCCACTGTAAATTTTGAGTATTTATCAAACTGGGCCAATAACAAGCCACTTCCAGAGATTAGGGCAAGACACCACTATATAGGTTGAATTGGCCGACCTCTAAAGAACATTTTCCGGTATAAGGTTTTCCCAAGCGGAGAAAACGCAACCTTGTTAATAGCAATTTTCCACCGTAAATATTGAGTATTTAGCAATCTGGGCCAATAACAAGCCACTTCCAGAGATTAGGGCAAGACACCACTATATAGGTTAAATTGGCCGACCTCTAAAGAACATTTTCCGGTCTAAGGTTTTCCCAAGCGGAGAAAATGCAACCTTGTTAATAGCAATTTTCCACCGTAAATTTTGAGTATTTATCAATCTGGGCCAATAACAAGCCACTTCCAGAGATTAGGGCAAGACACCACTATATAGGTTAAATTGGCCTATCTCTAAAGAACATTTTCCGGTATAAGGTTTTCCCAAGCGGAGAAAATGCAACCTTGTTAATAGCAATAGATAAACACTCTCTCTCTCTCTAATACAGATTGATAAATACTCAAAATTTACGGAGGAAAATTGCTATTAACAAGGTTGCATTTTCTCCGCTTGGGAAAACCTTAGACCGGAAAATGTTCTTTAGAGGTCGGCCAATTTAACCTATATAGTGGTGTCTTGCCCTAATCTCTGGAAGTGGCTTGTTATTGGCCCAGATTGATAAATACTCAAAATTTACGGTGGAAAATTGCTATTAACAAGGTTGCATTTTCTCCGCTTGGGAAAACCTTATAACGGAAAATGTTCTTTTGAGATAGGCCAATTCGACCTATACAGTGGTGTCTTGCCCTAATCTCTGGAAGTGGCTTGTTATTGGCCCAGATTGATAAATACTCAAAATTTACGGTGGAAAATTGCTATTAACAAGGTTGCATTTTCTCCGCTTGGGAAAACCTTATAACGGAAAATGTTCTTTTGAGATAGGCCAATTCGACCTATACAGTGGTGTCTTGCCCTAATCTCTGAAAGTGGCTTGTTATTGGCCCAGATTGATAAATACTCAAAATTTACGGTGGAAAATTGCTATTAACAAGGTTGCATTTTCTCCGCTTGGGAAAACCTTATACCGGAAAATGTTCTTTAGAGGTCGGCCAATTTAACCTATATAGTGGTGTCTTGCCCTAATCTCTGGAAGTGGCTTGTTATTGGCCCAGATTGATAAATACTCAAAATTTACGGTGGAAAATTGCTATTAACAAGGTTGCATTTTCTCCGCTTGGGAAAACCTTATACCGGAAAATGTTCTTTGGAGATAGGCCAATTCAACCTATATAGTGGTGTTTTGCCCTAATCTCTGGAAGTGGCTTGTTATTGGCCCAGATTGATAAAATGTTCAATATTTTGAGTGAAAATGTTCAATAAACATATTTGATATTTTTTTGTTGTTAAAGCGTTAATTTTATTTATTTGTTAAGTTTTTTTAAGTTATTTAAATGTTTCTTTAATATCTTTTGTATTTATTATCCTTTTTCTATTTTATTTTGTAAATTTTGAATTTATTTAATATGATAATAATTTTTAATAAAATTTTTACTAATTTCCATTTATAAATATTAACAGTGCAATTCACCAACGCTAAAACAATTCAATATGGCGGCTATTGGAATCTATCAAAATCCAATAAGAATTATGGTTCCGCCATGTTTTCCAATTGGAATCGTATACGTATACGTGTTATTTTTTGTTAGAAACTTCACGGGCTCGTTTCATGTTGGGAATTCAGGACAATTGAGGGGAGTGAAATACACGCGCAAATTTCAAAAATTTGTAGAAACTATTATTTCAGGTAATATAGCAGGCTTCATATTTATCAAAATTTTATTTTTCTTTAAGACTGATTTAGTAGTTCCAATATCCAATTTATAGTTTGGTTCTCCTCGAATCAGAATATTACCAGACTTTTTTGATTTATTTATAATAAATCGTTTAGCCGAGTTAAATGTGAAATGCCATTGTGCTGTCGGTTTAAAAAACTCTGCGATTTGGGTTTTCCAATCAATTACTGGACACTGATCACTTCCTAATCTAATTATAGTCCCTTGTTCTTTATAAATTTCTAGATATTCTTATGGGTTTATTATGGTTTCTCGGGCTTTCACTTTTTTCGACAAAAGAAAATGCTCGATCTGGGGGTATAAATGAATGTCCTGGGACGGGGAATATTATTTCAAGCTTTTCTATCCAGGTTGGAGCATTAATTCGTAGCCAAAACATTAACATACCCATTATAATTGAATTTTTATTGTGGGCCCCTCAACGGATTAGGCGCAAACGTTTTATATTTTCAAACGGTGTATTACATAATTGCCAATAAACGGCGGACGCGATTTCGTTTGAAGCTTTCGGACGCTCGTTTTCATACCATATAAAAAAAATACGTTATCTGTAGTTAGGTGAGCATATTTTGAAACTCCTCTTTCTCCAACTTTGTTGCGGTTGTTTTTCAATTTTTATCCTCTCTTGAAGCGACAAGCATGTGGAGCATACATCAGTGGTCGGTGATTTAAATCCAATATTAAAATTAGTATTAAAAATATCGCGAAAGTAGCTTCTTTTAATGTCGGTTCCAGGATTTTCACTGCAAAATGTGCGGTACATACCATTAATTGATACCGCAGATGGTAAATACTGTCGCCCCGTGTTTTTAGAGCGGCAATACTGGATTTAAAGCACCTTGTATTTTTTTATAAAACTAATTATTTGTTGGGTTTTCTGCCGCCTCCTCTTCGTTCAACAGGTGCCGATCCAGTGTTCATATGACGCGCACATACACCCTTTATTCTAAATTTTGTTATATTAAGTATTCCCAAAAAAGTGCTTTGGAAAACTCTCAGAAGTTTGATATGTTTCTGACTGATATGTTTCTCAATTTATAGAGTTATTTGAGAGTAACAAAACGACATAATCATCTCAATTTGTGCCAAATTTTGTTTGACCGTGAAACCCACAACCTGTTGACACAAATATTATTCTTAAATATAAATATAAACACCGGCCAAGTGGTGCAGTGGTTAAAGCGTCGGCACTTGATTTTGAACGGTGTACGGGAAACTTGGTGCTACATTTCTCATTCCGCACGTAACAACAGTGTATCAGTAAGGTTATTTTTATCTTAGAAAAATGATTCAGCTGTAATAGATTTCTTTCCAGAATGATCAATTTGAGAAAACTTAAGTTCACATTGAGAAATAAATTTCTTGGTTGAAAATATTGGTCAACAAGTATTTTTTTATTGTATTATAATATTAACAATAAAATAAAAATATAACTGCAGTCATTGAAACCGATCTAATATTTTTATTTTTAAACGTAATATTTTGGGCAACCCGAAAATTATGCGTAACACAATTTAACACAATCACAAAAGTGCGACAAACAATTGTTAGAAATGACTGAACAATTCATCGAAAAATCAAATATTCGAAAGAAAGAAAGAATTCTTCGAAAAGAATTGTAATGCATATTAAAAAATATTAATCAATTTTCTATTAATTGTTCAATTTTGTGATACGGACAGCAAAGTAGGACATCATACGGACAGCAAAGTAGGACCTTTGCGGGCCGCGATAAAAAATATTAGAATTGTTCCAAAAATTAATTGTTTATTGCAACAAAGCACAAATACTAAACACAAAAATATTTTTTTATTTTTTTTATTTAGGCCCTCCAGGGTGTGGTATATTGTATATACCACAAGGCATATAAGGCACTAGGGATTAATAAAAAAAAAAAATTTAGAAAATTCAATTTTATTGCAACTTAAATATAACAATGGTTTTCCATTTTTAATTATTCATGAAAGTTTTGGAAGCATGTTTTTTTATCAGATAGGCATAATGCAACTTTGCAGGAGCTGCATGACCATTTGGTTCTGCGCTGTTCCGCACGACTACTGCAAAAAGCACACCTTCTCAATGTGCCATATTTAGGCATATGTTTTGCTTGATCCATTCGTTGTTCAAGCGACACTTGAGGTTTGTATTTATTAAGTTCTTGAGATCTTCTCTTTCTTGAAGGTGTTTCCTGACCTGCTCCTACAAGACCGGTAACAAGGAGTATACGAAATGTCTTCAAATCAATGCTATTTACATTTTCAGTGTTTTGCTGGTATATGATATGAGCATTTATTATTGCTACGTCTACAAAATGCCAAAATATTCTTGGCCACCATTTTCGGCTTTTTCTGTCAATTTCGTATGTTTTTTTCAGCATATCTGCTTTATCAACGTATCCCATGTTTTGATTATAATTCTTTATAGCAATAGGACAAGTGACACTTTCTGTGTCACCAGATTTAGCTTTTCTTCTCACAGAGTCAATTGTTGCAGGATCCTCGAAATTGCTGGCGATAAATACAGGCCGTTTATCTGTCCATTTTATTACAGAAATACCATCCCCCGTTGCTCTTGCATCAAAATCACCACGTTTCAATTTCTTGTCAGGTTTAAAATCTTTTGGCATATGTTTTCTATTTTTTCTTATTGTTCCAGTAGCATAAATGTCGTCTCGTTTCAATTCACGTAGTAGGGGCAGAGAAGTAAAATAACTATCAAAAAAAAAACTGTAATTTTTTCCAATCAGTGAACGAGTTAAATCTTTTATAATTCTGGGACCTAATTGTTTTTCATTTGTTTCACCAACTTTTCCGGTATAAATTTGGAATTCGTCTATGTATCCGTATTTAGCAGCCCGGCACCAAACTTTATACCCCCATTTTATGGGCTTATTTGGCATATATTGTTTTACAAATGATCTGCTCTTGAAACGAATCATGAATTCGTCAATTGATACAGCATCATGTACTTTGTAATGCTTAGAAAAGGTTTTTAACATAATATTGATAAATGGTCGAACTTTGTATAACTTATCAAATCCAGGTTCTCCTCGCTTTGGTTGCACTGCATTATTGTTCAAGTGGAAATTTCCCAAAAGAAAATCAAACCTATGCCTACTCATAATTTGGGAAATGTACGAATCTCTAAGCTCTGATCGCGCTGACCAGTAGTCTCTATAGCTGGGAAGTTTTTTTATCCCCATCAAGATATTTATTGCAATGAATAATTTAATTTCTTTGGTATTTGTAGGAATATGCGGTTTTTGACTTTGTGTTGCATACAAATTGGTTTGAAACACAATGTGTTCCATGAGCTCATCAGGAAATAACAAATAAAAATATTCAATGGGCGATTCAATGTCATCTGGAATATTGATAGGTCCTGTACATTCTGTAAAAGTGGAATTTTCAAATGTTGGCATTGTTTTTGACCAAACAAAATTATCTTGCGTTATAAGCCGAGATAGTGGAATGTCGGAGTCACTGCTTCCATCTGCTTCCATAGATAAAGGTAGATTTTCCATTTCAGTTTCAAGGTTTTGAATGGGGGTATCAATTGGTTCTTCATAATCTTCGTCGCTATAAATAGATTCATTTCCAGAAGGTATTTCCTCAATCAAATTTATATATTCCTGGTAAGCCATATTTTCTAATTCGTGAAATGTAAATTTTTCTGTAAAAAAATATTATAATCAGGTTGCCTTTTGGTATAAAAATAATACCACACGCATTTTGTGTTCAAAAAACTAAAATATTATTATTTTTAATAAAATAATAAGATAAACCAATTTTAGGAACATTATAACATAAAAATAAACAACTACTCACTTGACATTTTGAATGATTTCACTACAATTATAAAAAATAATTACACACGACGTCATGCACAAAAACTAGTCTGCACCAAATGATAAATGCTCATTTATTTTCTATACCGACTGCTGTCAAAAATGAAGTTACACTAATACTTGATAGATGACATCACTAGTATTACATAAAAAGCGTGGTATAGCAATATATACCACAAAGCCGATAGAAAAAAAAATTACTATTTGTGGTATATCCTATATACCACCAGGCTTGAAAGGGTTAAAAAATAAAATTGTATGGATATTAAGAATAATTTGATGTGGATTATTTAAAAAATCAGTGTAAATTCCAGGTAATTTACATAAATATGGTATTTTAGAATCCGTTGCAGGATTAGTGTTTGAACTACAACTAACCCATAAGCCCAATAACTCTGTAAAATGAGTCAAGAAACTGTGACAGCGGAAAACCCACACGGGAATGCGGGTTGGGGTTAAGGGCGTGTTAAACTGACTGCATGCGCAGCAAGTGCGAATCTTGCAGTGGTAGCAAGGAGGAAATTCAAATTAAATCAAGAGCACGCGGTTGCCTTTCAACCCAGCCAAATTTGGATGATTCCAGGTCATTATTTAACCAAGCAATCTTTATCTTCCGACCAATAATTAGAAATACCGTCGTTACACAGGGGAAACAAAAATGTACTCTTTATTTTTCCCTATGAATATAAATAACCAATCGCGTTACATATTTGACTTTGGGCCAATAACTCCTGGAGTACATTATACGATAGAGCCAAAAATGATACAAGAGGCCAAACTGAAGAAATTGGAAACCAACCAACCAGACGGTAGTGTGACCAATTAGCCTGCGGTAGCGGGTAGTATAGTATGCATAGTTGTGAATTTTTGGCTAAAACAGGCTACAATAAATTTAGATCATCCTGCATTACACCAAAGCCGTTTTGGCAGCTCTCCCTCTCAGACTAACAATATATAGAAAAAACATATTCTCAAGTAATCCCGAGAATTTTAGATCCAGCATTCTTCTGAAAAGTAATATAAACACTTCTTACTTCTACCTTCTACTCGATATGACGGCAACATAATGGCGACTTGTCTAGAGATAAGCATTGTTACTACAATATCTGGCTGATATAAGCGTATTTGACCTGACAAAGCTCCAGAGCAGGCGAATAACAATATGGCTGTCAGTGGAACTTGGGACTTACCAGAAAAAATGTAAAAAAGCCAACAGTAAAACTAAAATTAGTAGAAAGGCTTTGGGTTTGGAATTCCTAGAAGGAGAACCTTAAAATTATTAAAAAGGGACAAAGGAAGGTTAAAGGAAGTTTCGTGATTAAATTTAAGTGATCTGCAGCATACACAAGCGAGTCTTGGAGAGTTTTATGTGATAAAATGGGCAATACTAGATATTTCCGAGAACTCCCGCCTTAGGAAGATTATTTCTACTAATCAAACCACTTCCAGTTATTAAATTCGACTGTGTGATTTATGAACATTTTCAAGAGCGAAATCCTTAAAGTTTCGTATCGCAAGTCACTTCCAAAAAAATGTTATACGTGTTTTCATATATTTCAGTACTTGGGGCCAACCACTTGCACCATAACTTCCCGAAATATTCGAATTATTATAGCAATTCAGTATGATTCCAATAAATTATGCACCTCATCACAATAATCTGTGTCACAATCTACCCAATATCGATATAATTTTATTTCGATGAATTGTAAAATGTCCATAGTAAACTCCTTTGGGGCCCGAAAAATGTGCGAAAACGAATTGTGCGAAGATACAATTCATCGAAAAAATTCATAATAACTAAAATGCCCTAACTGTTGGCTCAAATTTGAGCAGTTTCCCATGATGTTAGGCAAAAATGAAGTTCTGCGTAATTGCAGAACATTGCCATTTGCTTGGGAAATATCGTGTGCAAGAGTATTCGTCGATTTTCGAACATCACATTACGAGCGTATTCATATCTCAGCTCCTACTAAAGAAATCGCCAAGCGGCTTTCTGTTCTAGATAGAGGACAAACTATAACATATCTATGTTAAATAACATATTTATGTAAATTACCTGGAAATTACACAATAACTATTTTACATGAATTGTGAAATCTCCATAGGAAATCTTTACCTGTAAGTACTGATGTTTAAAAGAAATTTTTAGATGAGAAATTTTGTTTCGATGAATTGTGTTTTCGATGAATTGTTTGTCGCATAATTGTTTGTCGCAGAATTTTCGGGGAACCAATATTTTGTGTTAAATTGCAAATATATTTTATTAAAACGTTAACAAAAAAATGTTGTACTCGTATACGATTACGTTTATTACAGCAATACCGTATATGTTTTCCCGATACAACTAAATAAATAAATAAATAACATTTGTTTTGGAATTTATTTATTAATATTTTATGCATTATATTTATTGTATTACGGGGAATGTTTTATTTATATATTTTATAAAAATCCTTGATAAAAAACGTTCAGATACTACAAAAAAATGGTTTCAATTTATTTTTGTACTAAATCAAAAAGTAGAAAAATATTGTGCCTGTATATGTAGCTGTATATGGGGACCTACCTACCACTAGCTAGCTATCTAAATATAAATTATAAATTTGAAATAAATTCAATTCAATTTAAATTAAATAAACATTTTTTATTTTTTAAATTAAAAATAAATATTTAAAAAATATTTGTTTTTTTTAAATAACGCAAAAAAGAATTGATATATTGCAAAACAATAACCAATCCATATTTACATTTTAGTTGCGGGAAATCCATAAATCGACCAACTCGACTATCAATATATACACACACACACGGAAATATTGTTGCGGATTTGGGTTAATCGCTTTGCCAATTTAATATAAATGTACGCAGATACATTCTATATCGCCCTATTCTCGAAGCGAAACGAAAAAACGAAATGATTAAATTTCGTTGCCAATAATTATGTTAAATCGCCCCAAAAATCTAATTTATTCTACTCGAATGTTAAATTAAAAATTATTATAAATTATCATAGTCAATTAATTCATAACAAATAAAAAAATTACCAAGATTTTCCATTCAATTAAATAATAGTTCTTCGTCTCCAGCATAACGAATGACTTTTTTGTCGATTTTTCCTCCTCATTTTCATAATTTTTCCACATTAATGCAGAGAAAGTTAATTATGGCCATAATTAAATTACAATATTATATGGCAAATAAAATCTGTTTTATTTTATTTTATTTTTTATTTTTTTATTTAATGAAATTAATTTGTTTATGTAAAATTAAAAGATGATTACATTATCATTATATGAGTGTGCGGTAATTTAGGAATTTATGAAGTGTATTTAAGTATTTTGGTTTAATCGTGTAATTAATAATTATGCAAGTCATTTCATTGTGTTAGTGTTACACTGTTAAATTAATTTCTAATAAGAATTTTGAGTGGACATTTTTTGAAAAAAAACACGCGCTGGTTTAAAGAATTGTTATAATATGCCATCAAGTTAATAAAATATTTAGTTTCAAGTGACAAAAGCTGATAGGCCCATATGCCATATATATAACGTTCTCCCGACTTCTCAGTTTTTAAATAATTATGTATAACAAGAAGATTTTTACTGTTTAAGTGGCTTATATTTCGGCTAATTCCATAAGCGTCACGAGGATTCTTCTAAGACGTCATCAATACGTTACAAGGTCACAATAGCCCCATGTACTAAGTAATAAACTGTTCATACGTCATGTCCCAGCGTTCTCCCCAATTTTAATTTTTTTATTTAATTTGTATGGCATACTGATTTCACCTGTTTGAGTAGTTTTTTTGCCAACTAACATTATGAGGATCACAGGGATTCTTCTAATATGTCATCAGGTGATTACAACAGCTCCAAGTACTAAGTAATAAACTGCCTATATAATGGGTTATCCAATTCGAGGTTGATAAAGTAGAAATCTGTATACCGACATCTGTCGAAGATAAACGTCAAGTACGCTGTCATTTATTTAGTTGACATTCTGCCATTTAAGAATATGGAGCATTTAACATACGCAAATTGGGTGTTGGAAAAACAGGCCGTCGATGCTGATTTTTCGAACAAAATTTTCTTCAGTGATGAAGCTCATTTTTCGCTTGGTTGGATGTCAATTGGCCTCCAAGATCCTGTGATTTAACGCCTTTGGATTTCTTTTTGTGGGGCTACGCGAAAGATCGTGTTTATGCAAACAATCCTCAAACTCTTGACGAATTGAAAACTAATATTCGTAAGGTAATGGCCGAGATACCGCCCGAAATGTGCCGAAAAGTCATTGAAAATTACCGCAAAAGAATCAAGGCCTGTAAGAAGTCCCGTGGAGGACATTTGAATGATATCTTGTTTAACTAAAAATGGCAAGGATCAATCTGTAAAATGAAATAAAAATTACAATACATTCCGAATATTTTGTGTGTTTTTTTTAAGTTTACTTTATCAAGCTTGAATTGGATAACCCTTTTATGTAAATTACCTGGAAATTACACAATAACTATTTTACATGAATTGTGAAATCTCCATAGGAAATCTTTACCTGTAAGTACTGATGTTTAAAAGAAATTTTTAGTTGAGAAATTTTTTTTCGATGAATTGTGTTTTCGACGAATTGTTTGTTACCATGTTCCACCGGTTTCTCCAATTTTTAATTTTTTATTTAACTTGTATGACACAACGCTTTCACCTGTTTGAGTAGTTTATAGGTGGACTAAGATTATGAGGTACTAATAAAGAACAAGGAAGGTTATCCCAGTACATGGCCAATGGGAAAGGTGGTGGAGGTTCATCCAGGTGATGATGGTAATGTCAGAGTGATATCAGTAAAACATAAGAATGGTATTACAAAACACTCGATAAGAAATGTGTGCCCTTTGCCAATTGACGACATCATATATTCTGCAGCACAAGCACAAACAAACGAAAATCGATTTGATAGGGAGGAAAATATAACAACGGCCAGAAGAGCGACAAGAAGCATGAAAGCCAACCACTGTGGATTGAGTTCTGTTACGAACAACATGACAAACGATAGAACGCAATCAGTAATGAGAGCGAAACCAATGAGGTTTGTGGCATTAATTAAGGCCATTATGTTTGTAATGCTAATTTCACGAGGACAACCCACCAATGCAACTGGCAAAGTACACATTCAACAATTCAACCAGCCAATTGGGGTTTATCTAGAAAACATCGGCTACGTAGAAGTAATTGCAAAGGAATGGAATTTAATATTCCGTTACCAATTGACTATCTATTGGGAAGAAATAAAACAAATAAATGTGATTCATACGGAACTGGCGGAAGCCTGTAAAAGAACACCAGGCATTAATTGTGTCTTGATACTACACCAATTGGATTGGCAACTAGAGGTTGTACGGAAGAACAATGAATTCTTAATGTCTAGTAATAAGGAGAGATGTCGCCAAAAGTGGGGAATTGGAGATACTACGGGGATCCTGCTTGGAGATATATTCGGAATACTAACTCAACGGGAAGCAAATCAATATGAAAACCATTTTGAGACGATTGATGAAAACGAGCCGCATCTATTAGATCTACTTAGCAATCAAACCAGCATCATTGACAACACCATCAGACTATTCAAACATAACACGAACCTGACATTGTTGTCGTTAAACAATTTCAGGGAAAATCAGAACAGACTGCAAATAGAAATAGATTGTTCTTATTGCTAGAAAGCTAGCTGCCTTGGTTCCATAGGTGACTGTTTTTAGGATAAAATCTTGTATTGCAAGGTTAGAATCTTCTCTCCAAACAATTCTCTGGTAGTTTTGCTGGTTTTCATCTATCCAAACTTGTCTAAACATTTTCTCCACGTCTGCCGTTATAACATATCTATGTTCTCTCCATCTGAGAATCAGTTTATCCAGGTCATCTTGAATTTTTGGGCCGTTTAGCATTATATCATTTAAACTTATACCGTTTGTTGTTTTAGCTGATGCATCAAATACGACCCTCAGTTTGGTGGTGCTACTGTCCTCATTTATTACGCCATGATGTGGGATATAGTAGATTTTGCTGGATTCATTCTTGTGACCCGTGGGCGGTTGGTTCACTGCTGCCATATGTTTCAATTTCAGGTATTCTCTCATGAATTCTACATATCTCTTTTTAAAGTTTACATCTCTAGCGAACCGTCTTTCTAGTTGAATTAGCCTAGCAATGGCCGTTTTTCGTGATTCTCCTAGCGTCGGAACGTTTTCTTCCAAGGGTAAGTTTACAATATACCTTCCATTGGAATCACGTCGCACGGTTTTTATAAAATGTTCGTCAGCTCTCTCCTCTTCTTCCGTTCGTGTTGTCTGATCAGCTATGCCCTCGTTCTCTACGAGTAACTGTAATTGCTCACTGATCGCTTTTGTTGATACCAAGCTAGTTTTAGTTGTTTGATTAGCAGATCTCATGCATCCGATTATTATCCAACCAAGCTCGGTCCCTTGCGCCATGGGTTCTCGTTCATTCCCCTTTATTATGTTGTTCAACACAATTGCTGGATAATAGTCAGCTCCAATTATAATGTCGATTTGACTTGGCTCATTAAACATTGGATCTGCCAATTTTATATTTTGTAGGTGCTTAAATTTGTTTGTGTTAAATTTAGCTTCTGGCAGGTGATGCGTCAGTTGATCGAACACCATTGCTTCCATTCGAACCGAAAATTTACTGTCAAATCTCGGAGCAACATCGAATTCTATTATGCTTTTACAAACTCCTGCTTTGAGTCCACCCATTCCTGATATGGCAATATTTATTTTCTTCTTCTTTACGTTGAGTCAATTTGCAGCACCTTTTGTGATGAAGGTACCTTGCGAACCGGAATCGATCAAGGCCCGCAAAGTTATTGGTTCTCGGTTATCCCTATGTGCTGTAATTAATGCCGTACCAAGCAGAGTTTGAAGTGTCTCTTCATTGTTTGAATTATGAGAGAGCATGTTCACTTTAGTTGGGTTGTTAACGTTATGCATGAGTGTGTTATGCTTCCCATTGCAAACATTACATTTCTCGCCACTTTTGCAAGTTGTAGTGCTATGTTTCTCAAAGCAAATTCTACATAACGTTAGGAATTGGATGAGCTGTGTTCTTTCGTGTACGCTTAATGCTTTGAAATTCGCACATTGACTTAGTTTATGATTTCCATCGCAGTGTCTACAATTAGTTCTAATAGTATTCTCCTTATTGATGTAACTATAAGTTCTTAACAATTTTATGATGTGTTGCACGCACTTCATAAGGTTTGTTGTTTGTTGCGAATTTTTTGTGTGTTTCAAGTGAGAGAAACCGTTGTTCCAAAAAACGGAGAAAATCTTTGAGATCCTCCACCTTTTTGGGATCCTCTAACTGCATTTCATACAGTTTGCTGGTTTCGCTATCAACCTTATTTAGTAATATATGCGTTATGAATAAGTCCCAGGTAGATGTATTGAATCCTAATCCTTTTAATGCATTTAGAACTTCCTTTGTTGTATCATGCAATTCTTTTACGGATTCTCCTGATTCCTGGGATAGCTTAGGTAACCGTAAGAAAATGGCTAACTGCTTGTGAGCAAGTAGCCTTTTATTTTCGTACCTTTCATTTAGCAGCTGCCATGCTATGTTGTAGTTGTCGTTTGTTATCTCCAGGTTACTTATAATTTTTGCCGCAGAGCCACCAATACATGTTTTTAAATACGAGATTTTAACTGCGTTCGGTATTTGTTTATTTTCGTGAACAATTTGGCAATACAAATCTCGGAAATTTGACCATTTCGAGTAGTCACCATAGAACTTTGGTAACTCTAATTTCGGTAGTCTCATAGTGCAATGCATCGTTTGTTCTTGATGAAATGATGTGTTGAATTTGGCTTCATCTTTCGTACCTGCTAACACTTCCTGTATTCTATGTGTTACATCTTTATATGCTTTCCTTGTCTTTACGTAATAATCGAAGGTGAAGTAATTTGATTTCCCAATTCCCTAATTTTTAATAGATTTTACGCAAATCTCGTCATGAAGGTTAGTGATTTTATCCATTAAAATGCGCAACTCTTCATGCGTAGTTTCCAGTGTGGCTTTTGATGAATGTTCTTCTAGCAATTCTTCAGCACTTGCTATCTCGTTATTCATTCTTCGAATTCTTACTATTTGCAGGTCTAGGATCTCATCTTCTTTAGGAACCTCAGGTTGACGTTCTCCAGATGAGGATTGTTGATCATTCTCCTTCTGCCATGATGTATGCGGTTTTTTTGTTGAAAATGTAGGTGTCAGTGGTAGATTTTCATTTAATTTTCCACGAAATTCATTAATGTATTTCTTATAATTTTCGGCAACATTTTCTCTCAAAATCTGATATGGATGGTTGTCTTTTAATTTTGCTATATTTGGCTTTAAGTCTTCATCTGTTTTAACGAATTTGTTATAGAGTTCTTTTAATTGTGCAATTTTTTTCTCCAAATATGTTTTGGTTTTCCTTTCCGGACCATCTTTTTTATAATTTATCCAGAGTCTCACTATCTGTTCTGCAATTTCTGCTTGGTTTTGATGTTCTTCCATTCTAACAGAATTCTTTTTGACACTTTACCACTAATTCACTGTGATCACTTTAAATTATTACGTCTGTTTTTATGACGGTAAGACTTTCTAAACGCACGTAAAATCTGTTTTTATGATTTCTATTACGTGTACATACGCGCGCGGCTGTTCTTTAAGCTCTTTCGTTCACTTTTTATGGTTTGTTCTAACACTTTTAATTTTTTAGACTCGAAGGACCATTTGTTAGTTCAGCCTCTGCTTGAACTAAAATATTAATTGAATATCAACTTATATACAAATTTTTATACCAAAAAAAGCAATGAGTGCATTTTTTATTACACGTATTATAAGAATTATATTTTGCATATTTTACGTTATATATGTATAATATATATATATATATATATATATATATATATATATATATATATATATATATATATATATATATATATATATATATATATATATATATATATATATATATATATATATATATATATATATATATATATATATATATAGCACAAAAATGTGCTAATACACCTTTGTCGCTTAATGCCAAAATTTATGTACGCTTTTATTTTATGTGTTTAAACACAGGGATTCTTCTAAGACCTCATCAGGAGGTTATAAATAGCTCTATGTACTAAGTAATAAACAGTCTATATGCCATTTCAGACGGTCTCCCCAATTTTAAATTTTTAATTTCATTTGTATGGCATTCCGATTTCACCTGTTTCAGTGTTTTTTTTGCCAACTAACATTATGAGGATCACAGGGATTCTTCTAAGACATCATCAGGAGGTTACAGTAGCACCACGTAATAAGTAATATGCTATGTTCCTGTGGTCTCTCCAATTTTAAATTTTTTATTTAATTTGTATGGCATACCGATTTCACCTGTTTGAGTAGTTTATATGTCGACTAAGATTATGACAATCACAGGGATTCTTCTAAGACGTTATCAGGAAGTTGCAATAGCTAAATCAAATTTAAATATACTTCAAATAAATATTTGGGGTATGAACGATTTAGCTAAATTCGATAAGTTATTACTTTTTACAGAGTCTCAAAACGGATATACATATTGTAGTAGTTTCGGAAACATTTGTTCAAAGTTCAAATAAATTTTCTTATAATATTAGAGATTACGTCAGTATTTTCTCTTGTAGGGATGATAGAGCGGGTGTTGGTATTGCCATGTTCATTAGGAATGATATTCCATTCACCATGAAAATTATGGATGACGGTACTTTAACATTCCAATACATATGCATTCACTTTTTGCAGTTTAATCTAACGAAGGTATGCGAAATATATAGGCCGCCTAATTCTGACCCAGCATCGTGTCTTGATTTTTTACAACAACTTATCAGAAACCATAAATCTACACACGATTTTATTTTAGTTGGTGACATGACTTCCATCATTCTAACTTAATCTCAGACTATAACGCAACCTTGCTCCCTCATGGTATGATTGTAACAAGCACTTTCTTTACCAGACCACTGAGCCGTAATATTTTAGACCACTCTGTTAGCAGTTTTCATAATATTGAGCAAGTTCGGAATTTTACCGTTGAAGCCGACATAAGTGATCATAATTTTGTACTCTCAAAATTTCGCTTCAAGCCTAAATATTGTTCTCGGACACTAACGAAGAGATACGTTAATTACAAAAAGGTTAATGAGTCCTTTGAATATTTTTTAATGAGTACCGTGTTTGACGTCAGAAATCCTGAGTCTACGCTTGAACGGATTTTTGTTATGTATAATAAACTTGTTCTACAGTTTTCCGTTTTGAAGGAAGTACATGTTAAAATGAAAAATGCAAGTGTTTGTCCTTGGATGACTATTGAACTCTGGGATTTAATTAAACTTAAAAACCGGATGTTGAAGCGTTTTAAAAGGAACAGTACAAATTTAGAACTGAAACATAATTTAGATTTGCTAAATAGGAAGATCAAAAACGGAAAATATTTTGCAAAGAAGCGTTATTTTGACAATTTATTTAATAATTTGAGCCAAAAAGAAATCTGAAAACAGTTAAATCAGTTCATGGTAAATAACTCTAATAATAGGATCCACTCCGTTATTTGTAATGAAGTTGAGTATCATGATCCTACTGCTGTTGTTAATATATTTAATCTCAGTTTTGTTAATTCTGTTGATTCTTCTGTATCAGCAAGTCCAGGCTCAGATGATTTGAATAAATTTCATACTATGGTGTGTAGTATTAATTCGTGTTCTTTTCGCCCACTTCCTGCAGCGCAATATCGAATTTAATTTCAAATCTCAGTAATACAAAGAGTGGTGGTTATGACAACATTCGTAATGTGGTTCTGAAGAATTATTTGCCATTTTTTTCACAATTACTAACCGATCTATTTAATGTGGTTTTGGAAACCGGTGTTTACCCGATTGCCTTAAAATTGCTAAAGTGACACCTATCTTTAAGTCTGGAAATTCTAAACTAGTTAATAATTATTTGACAGAATTTTAGAAAAAATTATTACTAACCGGATGATCGACTTCCTGAATAAATCTAATTTTTTCTATTCTCGTCAGTATGGATTTCGACAATCTTCTGGTACAGATTTGGCCTGAACAGACATTACTGACTTGATCTATCGTAATTTTGACAGGCAAAACTATATCTGTGGCTTATTTCTTGATCTTCGTAAAGCTTTTGATTGTATAGATCACAGTTTACTTCTTCAAAAATTACAAATTTATGGCTTCCGTGGCCTATCATACAAACTGTTAGCAAGCTACCTTAGTAATCGAAAACAGTTTGTGAATCTAAATGGTGTAAAAAGCTCCACTTTAAGTGTGAACTGTGGTGTTCCTCAAGGGAGTGTCCTTGGCTCTCTATTATTTCTAATCTACGTAAATGATATGGCCAATTTACCACTCACGGGTCATGTTAGAATATTTGCTGACGATCCGGCCCTGTTCTATGAATCCAGAGATTGTCAGGTAACAATGTCTCATATGAGGGATGATATTATTTTACTTTTGGATTTTCTTCACTTAAACAAAATATCTGTTAATTTTAATAAAACGAAATATATAATTTTTCACTCACCACGCCTGCAACACATTGATTTACCACCACTTCAAGTAGCAAATTGCACCATAGAGCGTGGGGACAAATTCAAGTACCTTGGAGTAATATTCGACAAGCATATGACGTGGGAGGACCATATTAATTCTATTGGTATTAAAGTTTGCCCATATATTTGCTTGATTAGAAAATTGGCTGATTTTGTTCCAGTACATGTGTTAAAAAAAATTATTTCTCATTTATTCATACCCGATTCTCATACGCTTCTTCCACCTTTGGTTCAGCTGTTAAAGAGAAACTGAATAAATTGCAGACTTTACAAATTAGGTGCTGTAAAGCAATGTATAAACTGCCTCACCTATTTCCTACTGTGGAGCTCTATCGAACTATTGCTATATGCATTCTCCCAATTAAAGCAATTTTTGAGATGTATGTGTCGATCAACGTGTTTAAGTCTGTACACATCCCATCATTAATTTCGACTATACAATTCGAATTTCTAGATCATGGCTATTCAACCAGAAATTCTAGTCAGTTGAAGTGCCCCCAAATTAGAACGGAATTATAATAAATATAATAAATAGTCTATATGCCATTTCACAGCGGTCTCCCCAATTTTAAATTTTTAATTTAACTTGGTATGCTATACCGATTTCACCTGTTTGAGTAATTTTTATGTCTACTAACATTATGAGGATCACAGGGATTCTTCTAAGACGTCATTCAGAGGTTACAATTGCTCTATGCACTAAGTAATAACCAGTCTATATGCCGTGCCCCAGCGGTCTCTCCAATTTTAAATTTTTTTTTTAATTTACCTCATCCAGAGGTTACAATCAGGACGACCTCATCAGGAGGTTACAATAGCACCACGCACTAAGTAATAACCAGTCTAGATGCCATGTCCCAGCGGTCTTCCCAATTTTAAATTTTAAATTTAATTTTTATGGCATATCGATTTCACCAGTTCGAGTAGTTCATATGTTGACCAAGATTATGAGGAACACAGGAATTTTTCTAAGACGTCATCAGGAGGTTTATAGGGATAGCTTTTCTTATCTCTTTCTGATTTTAAATATATGTCTTATTAAAAAATACGTTTTTACAGTGTAACACGAATACACAAAAGAAATCTAATAATCCAATTGGAATCATTTACAAATACTTGTTAATTTTTTGTTAGAAACTTCACTGCCTAGTCATTTATATTTTGAAGATTTTTCTGGTCTATTTGTAGGCGCTGTCCAGAATCTGAGAAAATATTTAGCTTGTTCTTTTTAAAGATTGAAATATTCATCCAAATTGTAAAACATAGTCAAATCCATCATAATTATATGATTCAGTTGATTGAAAATGTTATTAAGACTCCATGGACGTCTCCAGAATTGAGTGGAATATTGTTTGAAACCCGTCAAAATGTTCAATTTTCAGCTAGACAGCTAGAATCTGCAGATATTACTAGATTTCGATTTCCAATTGGAAAAAATATCAAATTTAACAGTGTAATTTATTAATAATTTTTACGCTCAAATTTATGTCAAATTGTTTGTCTTGCCAACTTGACGATCAACATACTAATTTCAATATCAGCCAATTTGAGCAGGGAACTAACATATTGTTACGATCTCGATTATTGGTTTGATGGGCAATTAAGTCAGAGTGACGTCTAGGTTAAAGTAATAGCATTAGTGATAGTTTTATAACAGTTTTGTTGTATAGCAAATAATAGTAGCCTAGAATAAAACCAAGAATATTAATTCTGTATAGATCCAGGTGAGTCTGAAATATTCGATCGGTGTATAAATACGAGTACATTACGCGACAGATTAAAAGCGATAGTGAGTAGTGCGAAATCTACGCCGTCTGGCGTTTAACCGTCTAATTCTATAACAATATTCACAAGAGTCAATGAGATTATAGATTTAGGTGTTACATTTGACGAAAATGCCAGTTTCAATAGGCATATTGAAAATTGTATTGTGAAAGCGAATGTCATTTTTGGATTTGTTAAAAGATGGACAGGTGTATTAAAAAATATTCACACCTTATGTCCACACTATTTCGGTATTGGTCTGGAATCCATACTATGCTGTGCACGTTAAAAGAATTGGAAGCATTCAAAATAAGTGGCCGTACTCAACAAGATGCAAGGATTACAAAATATGCACGCTTGATTTTTTTTATTATCCCTGCAATCTGTTCTGGGGCCAACGCTTCCCAACTCTTTCGCGGTTTGCTTTTTCCGTCCTTACTTTTACGTCAGTGTCAGCCAATTCGAGGACCTACTGTTATAGGTCCAGTTTTATCACCATCTGCACATTGCAAAGCTCCATGCCAGCCTATACTAGCAGGGAAGATGGGTCGGCTCATGAGTTTTGCACTCCGACCGGGGGTCATAGATGTGTTCCATTTCATCACAGACCGTTTATGAAAATTCTCTTTGCATCCTGCTCCTATCGGGATTCGAACCAGATACCTCCCGATTCAAACTCCAAAGCTTTAACCACTGTGTTATTTGGTCGGTCGAAAATAGACGACTTCTCTTAGGCGCGGCTTTTATTGAGAACAGTAGGTTGTCTAAATAACATCGGCGACGACCAATTTGACTTTAATTTATCAAAAGACAACTTCCAAAATATCCTGAAGAATTACTTTTAAAATTTGATTTAAATGTTTTTGTGTTTGTAAATTCTTTATTTGAATTTTTAATATTTTTGTTTTAAAATAAATTCTGAAATCATAACAAATAAATAAATAAACAATCCAGTGATACAAACCGGATTTGACCGGACAAATTCGTAACAATTGGAGACAGCGGTGATATTGTGAGTATTAGAAGATGGGTGTTAAGGATTTAACGGTTACGGAGTTAAAGTTGCAAAAATGAATTAATATAGCGACCACATGAGGCAAAATGAGTTTAAAGAAGGAAAACTAATTGACTAAAGTAAGATGATGGAGGCAGTTCCCGGGCCATCTCAAGACACCGATATTGCTCAAATATTGATTCCTATGCAACGAATGATGTTGGAAATTAGACAAGATTTGACGTAACAAAAGCAAAATTTTGTTCAACAAAACTAAAAATTGAATCATAAACTTGATCAACAAAGTACAGAGAAGCAATAAACAGTTCAAGATTTGGCGCAGCAAATGGATCAAAAATTTGGTCAAATCGAAATAGCCAACGAAAAATTCGAAAAGAAACTGGATCGAATGGTAAAGACATAATATTTGGCAAATGAAATGATGATGTAGAATCACAGAACGGTGGCGAGCAGATGTTAGAAATGACGGTTGGTAATAAAGTTTAACCGGATGATAAAGATCATGGCGTGGGAGCCATTGGTCAGGAAGACCCATTGGGCTTTGTGGAATCAAGTGTTGATAAGGAGACAATGGATAAGGAGAATCAGCTGAGTGAGCTGGAAAATTATAAACAATTCAACCGGAATGTTGCCACAGTTCAAGAAGAAAGAAACTAACTACTCGTTATTTTGGATGCTGAACCGAATTCAGAATCGACGTCTCATAATGAGCCATTTATTTGTCACCAAGGACCCGGTGACCCTTTTTTGATGAATTGGTTATCATACGAAGAAAGAAAATAACCCAGACTTGAGTGGCTAACTTCACGAAAGCGATAGTGTTGCGCATTGATAATGTCGGTAAGTATGACGTACAAAAAAATGAGATACTGGTTGTACGTGTGGCGATGTTTTCGGATGATGCCGTGGAGCAATGGTGGCAGTTACGTTTATAACTTGAACGAGTGGAGATCTATATGAAATTATTGGAGCGGTCATCTTAGGATCGGATGACGTTCCGCTGGATAAATTATTGAAATGTATCTGGAGGAGATATCGGCTAAGGCGAGTTGAGATTGCAAATGGTTCACCAATTGCGACTGTTAGGGCATTAAGAGCCTCAGAAGCGGTGATTGGCGATCGGCAATTTTCAGGGCGAGCATGAACCATTTGAAGGGCGATCGGCCTAAGGAAGGAGTGCTCAATCGGCTACGAATTATGAGGTGCAACAGCTATATTAGATTGAACGGGACCCTTGGTTGCTAAAATTCGAAAAGATCAAGCAGCGATTTGAAAGATCATTGAGAAAATGCGGGCTGAAAAGGGCATTAGCAATGGGGGCGTTGGCTGTGTGCAAAGACGACTGAGTAGGTGGTGCCGAGTATGGAAGAGACTCGAAGGAGCTACCTGGAAAGTACCACTAGATCTGGTTTATAAACTTTCCGTTCGTTGGAGAAAACTCGCTATGGTGGGACTTAGAGATAGTACTGTACGCAGCCTACATGTCTCCGAGGATTCCTGTATTTTAATACAGTAAAGCGTTCAGGCATTTGTTTTATAATTTTATAATTCGTGTTTGTAAGCTTTTAGGACATCCTTTTAGCAGTCCAAATACTTGTCGACTTAGGTTTCCTTGTGTCTCATAAAAAGCCTCCTGCATTTTTACATTTTTGTTTTGAGGTTCTCTCGACCACCACGGTGGTTGAGGTTTGCCGAGAGCTTCAAATGTACATATGTTAGCACGAATAATAAAATCAAGGAGCAACTCACCACTATCATTTATATCGGCGCTTCCCGAAATTGTGTGATTTGAATTTGCATCACATCCCGGTATGACTCCAATTTTTTGTTTTTCCGTCCCTTTTAATGAGCTTCATAAAATGACAATTGGGATAATTTGATGCTACTGATATTCAGATTATTTTTAGTAAGAGAACGAATTTTACCTACCTTCTTCGCATATAGCAGTTTATATTTAGGAGTCCTAAGTCCTAGTATCCGGTCACTATTGACTCAAGGTTCTTCGATTAAGGCAATGTCTTCCTCGTCTGCTTTTGCTCAGCGTGAGCGTAGGCGAGCTGCCTAGAATGATGAACGTTAAAGTTCAGGAACCTCAACATTAGGTTTGCTCCTTTACTTCACTCTCCACCACAGTTGCATCTGAGTCTTCCTCTGACTTAATTCCTCCAGAGATTCACAAATTACTTCCATCGAAGTGAATATTTTCATGTCTGTAAATATCTTTTTATCTCTTTATAATCAAACTTTGGTTCCTCCAACTGGGCCACTCTTCGGTCGGCGGTCCGCAATTCAGGATTGCTAATTTTTACCATTTCCAGAATTTCTTCGGGTCACTGGCTTCCACTGTGATTCAAGCTCTCGCTCTTGGTCTGTAGGTTAATGACCGTTACACAGCCCAAGATGACAACTTGACATGATACCAAGCCGCGGGTCCAGGGTTATCCCTTAAAGTTTTTAGAAAACTGGCAGCTGGGGCCTTCTTCAATTACCTCTAATTGCTGCTAACTAAGTTATTTTTAGTACCTCATTGAGAGACCCAGTTAAAATTTCCCGTATTCTTGTCATTTTTGCATTTATCTGTGACTCCTTCTCTTATCTCTGCCGTTTAGATAGGGAGCCTTCAGGGGAACTCTTCTGCTTTATTTCAATAATTATTTTAACCCATGAGAGCGTTTCCATGTTTCTGTTCGTTCTTTCCAGACTCTTTATCTGGTTTTGTAAGATGATACGAAGGGACCATCCTTGCCTGTGTTCCAAAACTTGTCCTTACAGATTGCATTCGAGGAACCAGCCCTGTTACCTATGCCTTGAAGACTGGGTCAAAATACCACCAGCACTAGTTTCCGGGGTTTTAAGAGCGCCAGACTCGTTTTTAGCATTATTAGTTTTATTCATGTTTTATCCCAGGAGCACTGAGCATAGAGAAGCTCTGATGTGCGGGGCCAGGTGCTAGGTATCCCGATACACCGCTAGTGAGTGAGCGTTTTTTGTATTGGGCCCACAGTCTGCCTGATCATCAGCAAGGTACAGTGCCGTGTCACTTATACCAAATCTGTGATTCTCAACTATAACTGCTAATCTTAAGTGAGGGCTCAAGGACCCTCTCATTACAGTTTTCTTTACAATTAATACAACAGTAACTTTTCAAATTAAATCAAATTCATGCTCTTGTGCACTGCAGCAAGAACCGCAGTTAATGGAAAACACAATTTAATCCACCAGCTCCATCCCACTCCAGTTAATATTGGCACTCCCGGAATATTTTTTTTTCGATGAACAGTTTCAGCGTCCTTTTCGCGGCTAGCACGAATATTTATAGATCCTAAGTCATCTCTATCAAAATTATGTTTGATTTTTTTATTATTATTCATTTTACACTTAAAGTTCAAATTAATCACAGAATACTAACACAATCTTTAACTTTAAAAAAAAAAATCCACAAACTAGAAATCTAATTCGCGGTTAACGTTCTGATAAAATGTCACAATCTAACTGTAAATTTCTTTTTCTTAGTGGAAAAATTAATAAAATTTGCGGAACATCAAAATCTCTCTAGAAGCACCATGAACGAACCTATCGAAAAAAGAATCTCTGCCAGGAACCATTAATAATTTTCTTCTTAGGGAAAGTTTTGTAAAATTTTCAGCCTAATCACAAAAGCTGATTTTCAAAAAAATGTTCTAACCCGATTAAAAGTTGGCCAAACAAAATTCAATCAAAAAATTCAAAACCATTACCGAATTGTATTTCAGTTGTTGTAGAACAGAGCAAAAGTTGCTTGCGGTATTGACATGCCCTGATATCGCACCGCACGCAAAGTCGAATATTTTGAAACAATCCAAAAAAAAAGTTTCAAAACTTACGAAATATCAACTCTGCAAATTGTTGAAGCAACTGTTTCAACGCAATATAAATTTAATTTTTGCTTCAGGGATGTTAAAAGCTTTCAACTCAAGTGCTTAATGTGTTTTATATAAATTTTGTGCAAATATTGAACCAAAACACAAAAACGATAACAGGAAAGGCAACGACCAAGATGAATAATATAAAGCACCAGAAACGAGGATGGGTTTTATTCATTTTAATCCCTTTTCCTTGGCTCAGTTATTAAAAAGATTTCTATCTAATTAAATAAAATAAATACAAAAAGCTCGTGAACATTTTTATTTTATTGGTTAAAATAATTTCGTACGGAGAAAATACAGAGCAACCGCCAAAAATTTCTATATGAACAGCAGTACGAAGAACATAAAAGGTATTTAAGGCAATATGAAAAAGTTTTTCTTGGTTTTCTTGAAAATTTTCTACACCGCACAGTACAAAACGCCAATCCAAAAGACGTAATATTGTTAGATTAGAACAACACCGGTTATGTTAAACTTTATTTAATTCGTTCAAGCTTTCAAGGTTTTGTGTGCGGTGATACAAATGTAATTTCCTAACGTAAATATAAAAAGTTAACGCCAGAGTGCAAATTAAATATCATCCTGCATAATTTATCTCTATAACTACATTTACACAGTGGAATGTATATTTATACAACATTGCTACATATTTAAACTAAATATTACAAATCTGGTATACCCCGCCCCGCGTGTATACACATCGTGTTTCGAAATTTCCATTGAATTTTCCGAAAAAGTTGAATTACAAAACGAAAACATTTAGGTGCTACACAATCTATACTTATAATCGCGCAGATGTTTCACCAGTGTTAAAGTTAACATATTATCACCCCACACCCCCACTCTTTATCTATATACCCAAATTGATCTGCAGGAAAACTTTATTACCTGAAAAAAAAAATCCAAACTCAAATTTTATTTTATTTTTGGTACACGAAAAACATTAAGCACAGAGAAAGTTGAAAACAAAAATTATTGTATCATTTTATTATTATCATTAGAGTTTTTTTTTTATTTTTTTTTACAGAAGATTAAGATTTAATATTAAGATTTAAACAAAAAAAAATTTTGTTTCTATAAAACGAAGATGATAAATAAATATTTCCTTTAAAAATTTAAGAACGGCTAAATAGCATCACCTCATCGAGAGTATGGATGGGTTTTAGGTACGCGATTAAGTAAATTAGTTTGTTACATTAGTTTATGGCTGGGTAACAGATTGTTCACGAACGTCTTTTGTGCCGATAAGTTTCAGAATAAAAGAGGAGAAATTACCTTAATTTACAAATGTTGGTGTAATATCATTTTTAATGTGCCAAAAATATTTTTCCTATTCGAACAATCTTAAATTAGTCGTGCTTGTTTTGATTATTATGGATGTAGAGCGTAGGATTCGCGTTTGGAGGAATTTAATAACCCCCCAGTGAACCTTCTGTAACTATATATTGGTTCTGGGTCCATTTGTAATCGATATTAAAGCTCCTCGTTGAGATTTCTTTCTTCTGGAGTGTTGTCATTCTCAATGAATAATTGTAATTGTTCTTGAATTGCCTTTGTTTTTACCTTGGCTAATGATATTTGTGCTTTAATTGTAGTTAGCAGCAGCGTCAGTTTGTGACAGAGTTGCAATGACCGTGTCGATATCAAACGCTTAGTTGGATTATCACTGATAGAGGCCAACTTGCCTATGAGTATCAAGCTAGACCGATATTCAGCCCGAAAAACGCGATGGCAACACTAAACTATCGCTAGCATGAGAGTTTGCTACCAAGCCCGAAAAATC
The DNA here is from genome assembly GCA_963691935.1 of Nephrotoma guestfalica. Classification (NCBI taxonomy): domain Eukaryota; kingdom Metazoa; phylum Arthropoda; class Insecta; order Diptera; family Tipulidae; genus Nephrotoma; species Nephrotoma guestfalica. The sequence goes on from OY829914.1 coordinate 258,065,108, forward strand.
GTCACTATCGTGACAGTAAACAGTGTCATGATACACTGTCATGACATTTATAACATGCAGCCCACAATTTTAAAATAATTTTTACGTATTTGTAGGTTATATTCAAATTGCTTGGTAGCCTAGTCAGACCGAATTTCTTCATTTATATGAAGCTTGCCCGATATTCAGTCCATAACGCCCGTTAGCAACACTAAACTATAACTATCGGGAAGTTTTCTATCTCAGCCCAAAAAATATAAGTACAGCAAATAGTGTCATGATACACTGTCATGACATTTATAACATTCAGACGTTCTACAAAGTGAGAGATTTACAGATAAACTCTATTTGGAATTATCAGAGCCGATTGTATCGAGAGATTATCAGAAAAAATCTATCAGGATATATTCGTTTGAATTTCGCCTTACAAGCGATTCACTAGAATTTCTTGTTCCATTTGTAGTCAAACCTTTACCCAATCCTGCAGTATATGGCAAGTGCTCGCGAATCGCATACAAACGACTACATCCTTTTAACTGCAGATAGAATTTTCCTGCAAATCTTTCAGTTTGTAGTCAAAATGTCAACGACTCCGGCGATATGTATCAAGATTTCGTGAATCACCTATGAGGCGAGATACAAACAACTATGAAGAGGATAACGAAATCAGCACACTTGCAAGTACTAACGCTGAATTCCATACAGATGATGAGGAACTTGCAAGGAAAACTGATTGGATGTACAAACAAAAGAAGAGACCAAGAAAAAAAGGGGAGCAGAATTATCGCAGAAAGATTAAAGAAACTACAGAACCAGTGCCTGCACCCAAACAACAAGTGCAACAAGAACAATGAATGGTTGCAATTAAGACAAAGGTGGCACCACCAATTAATGAGATAGGCATTACACAGTTTGCGAATATCCAAGCTCTAAAAAAATCGGAGACCACAAACGACTATAGAGTAACGGCACTAAACAATAATATTTGGAAGATAGCCACAAAGCTCACTGAAGAAAGTATCTCGTCAATCGCCTGTGAGTCAAGATTCATACGATTATATCCAGATAATTCCAGATAGAATTTTTTTAAATATCTTTTGGATTATAGTCAAAACCTACAAGAGAGAGTGAGTCCTGTGAGTCAAGATTCAAACGACTATTAACGGGAATTCCAGGAATAGTGTTTCTAGAAATATTTTAGTCCTTTTAGCCAAAATTTATCCGTGAAGTGCTCGTGAGGCGAGGTTCAAACGGTTTTATCCAAATAATTTCAGAGAGAATTTTTCAGAAAATCTGTCCGTTTGTAGTCAATCTATCTGGACTATTCGATTCTAACTCACTAAATTTTTACGCTCCTTTTCTTTTTGTGTTTTTGCGTATCACGAACGCAACCAAACCAAGCTACATTGATTTAACATTTTGCAACATCCTCCAACCCGGTAAGTTGACTCACATCTCTCGATGAGGTTGGATTACCCAGTTTTTCCGATTGCACATTCAACACTGCCAGTTTGCGGCCGGCCTTACGTAGATGCCACTAGCAGTTTGTACGACAGCACTTCTCATCTGCCCATCCTTGGCGAGGTTTGTTTCAATCACCAATCCCTTCGGCCACGAATTTCATGGTAAATTGTTATCAACGATAATAACCACACTGCCCTTCTCAATCGGTTTTACAGACATGAACCATTTCGTTCGCTTTGTCAGAATGGGCAAATACTCGGTTAATCATCGCTTCCAAAATAAGTTCGCTAAATTTTGTGACTTCCGCCAGTTCTTTCTGAGTATCAGGTCTTTATCGTTGAATTCACCTACGGGTTTTGTACCGCTTGATGCGGCTTCAGAATCGGTGCCCTCAATGGAAACGAACGTTAGCGGACGAGAATTGATAATCTTTTCAATCTCTATTAACAAATTTCGAAGCAATTCGTCATCTAGGTTGCGCTGTGGCATAATATGGTATAAGGTATTCTTGATTGAGCACACCAAACGTTTCTAGCTGCCACCCATATGTGGTGACGCGTGCGGATTAAACACCTATCTGGATCCCGCGGTTGTAAATTCTGCATGAAGTCGACTGTGATCGATTTCAGATAGCGCGCGACGCAACTCGGCTTTCGCTCCGCATAAATTCGCATACATTATGCATGAATCGGTGGTTAAACTATGCGCTGTTTCAATATGTACTGCCCGTATCGTCAAGCAAGTAAACAAGGCTCACCACCTTTTCTCCGTACGACATCCAAACGAAACATTCATCGGCCCAAAGTAGTCAATGCCCTCAAAAGAGAACGGTCGAGTGAAGGATGCAAGCCGAGCTGTAGGCAATTCCGCCATGTGTGGCTCTTGAAGGAGGGCACTCTAAATCTTACTTCTCTGGCATGAAGATCGTAATCTTTTCAATAACTGTCTTACGCCTGGAATTACGTATTGCTGACGGAGTTCGTTAACAACGGTTTCATGATTATGGTGGTGGTATTTTCGATAGTATGACATGACTAACAAATAAGTCACCCTATGACCTTTCGGTAGCAATATTGGTCGTCTTTGATTCATACTTGCGTCTTCCGAAGCATCAATCCTCCCTTTCATCCTTAAAATGCCAGCGTCGTCTAAATTTGGTGAACTCCTATAAATAGGGCTGGTTTTCGAAACGTTCACTTGTTCATCTATTGGAAGCGATTGGTTGCGTAACAATATTTCTACCTCCATTTGATAGGCATCGTACTGGGCTCGGCGGTAGAGTTCAATGTTTGCTTTAACAAGCTCGTTTGAGTGATAGGTCCTACGGTTAAATGCTCAATATAAATGCTTGCACACGAAAAAGGCGTTGCCAGCTGGAAAATCGCTCCATCTTGATTGCCGATGGATAATATTTGACCGTATGCATGTAGTGAGCACGCTGTTCCTCAATGGGAGCTGCGTAGACGACCTGGGGTGGTAGATATACCATGGTTCAGCTAGTCGAAGAAATTCAGGCCCGTTCAGCCATCGACTAGATGAATTCAAATCTGCCAGTTTTTTGTGGAAAGCCATCTCCATTCCTTTAATTTTGTGGTTTCCATTATTTCACCAACACGATGTGCCACGAACTGATGATATTTGCGATGATCGGATTGTAACCAGCAGATGACCGTTCGTGAATCGGACCAGAATATACGCTCTTGAATGTGGCTTGAGTGGGAATCGCTCGAGGAATTGATAATGGTGTTTGTGGTGCGATTTTCGTTTTAGCTGCAACCAAGGCACAGTGGATATCGTTGCCACGTACGATGCGGAAGTAAGCAATGTCGTTGCAAAGGCGTGTTCACTTGCATCGACAAATATATGCAGTTGTATTATTTCTGCGTCTCCTCGTATTCCATACCATCGAGGAATTCGTATCTGCGCTATTTGTGGTAACAACTGGACTGGATCCAAGTTTTCCACTTGTCGAATCTCCAAACATCCTGCAATAGAATTTTAGCGTAAACCAAGTAAAATCCCAAAAGGCCCAGAGGATCGAATACGGACATTAGAGCCCTGAAGAATTCATGCTGGGTAGATCGGTTCTTACCCGACAAGAGATCACTATCCTGTTGTAACTAAATGTGTCGGTCTCAGTGTTCCACCGCATTCCTAGCACTTTTCCGCCTTCGATTGCCGGCTGATGTTCAGCTCTTTCTTTACCATTGACGTTGTACTGAAAATATCCAATGCTGATAATATTTCCGGCACATTCGACCTCCAACCTCTTATTTCAAACCCTGCATATTTGTGTATTTCTATGACCTGTTTTCCTAGTTCGATGGAACTAGACCTTCCTCCGAGGAGTCGACACTGTCTAACCAGTCATCCACATAATTGTTGTTCGTTATTGCGTCGGAAGCTCGCGGATACTTTTCGGCAAAACTTAGTGGGTTCACGTTTTTTACATACTGCGCCGAACTGGGAGAGTAAGTCGCCCCAAACGTCATAACCTGCATTACATAAACATCAAGTTCTTTACTTGGGTCCTCGCCTCTCCATAGAATCCGTTGGGACTGTTGATCAGCTTCTCGAATGCGTATTTGATGAAACATTTCCCTTTTATCACCACAAATGGCCATTCTTCTCTCCTTAAATCTTTGAATTACTCCTGGCAACGCTGCAAGTTGATCTGGGCCCTTCATGAGAACTGAATTCAACGATATTCCGTTGATTTTGCAGGTTGCGTCCCATACAATGCGAACTTTATTCGGTTTATTCGGATAAGTCACCGCAAATATGGGTAGATACCATATTCTTAGAGATGGCTCGATCAATTCATGAGGTAACAACTTACGTGCATAGCCCTTAGCGAGATACTGACGAATTGTCTCCTTTAGGATTTCGGCCAAATCATGGTTTCGTTGCAACTGCTTTCCTAGACACGCTAATCGATTTAGTGCCACAGGTAAACTATCTGGGAGCCGTACTTCATCATATTTCCAGAGTAGTTCTGTTTCAAACCGGTGCTCTCAGCGCATTGTGGAAAAAGTTAGTTAGTCAATACGACAATAAACAACAGATTGTTACAACCCTAATGAAACAATTCATGAATCAACCGAACATTAGTGGATTTGCTTCAAAGCTACGGGATTAAGCGGATGTAATCAATGAAGTGCTTAGAGGATTAGAAGCAGTGGGCGATGAAGCCAAAAAAGAGATTGCTGGCTGATTTATTTATAGCTGGAGAAATGTAATATTAGCATAGGCACTAGCAAACGACAAAGACTATCCAACCATAAAAGAGTTTCTGGAATTTATAACTAAGCGAGTCAATTCATTGGAAACAGTTGAGTTATCTGATCCTAAAAAACCATCGCACAAAAAGGCTGTTGTTCTTTCATCCGTCGTCGCTAAAAATCAGGGTCCGTGTTGTTCAAAGGAGCACGTTCGTTATACCTGTGAGGACATCTCCAAATTAAGTAGTACTGACAGAAGAAATGTAATCGCCGAAAATCAGTTATGTTTTAGTTGTTTGAGGAAATGTGATCAAGCAGCAAGTTGTAGGATCCGTTCAAATTGTAAGAGGTGTGTCAGAAGGCACAATACGTTACTTTGTGCTAGTGAAAGTATACAGTAGAATACAAAGGAAATCGAAAAATCTGAAATCGAACCCGCATCTAATCAAATAATTGCGCAGTTGATTACCTCTGTAATTCAATCAATTTTACCAACTGCGGTAGTGACCAAGATTAACAAGAAGCAATTGCAACGTTAAAATATCAGGTGTAAGCACCAGCAATGTTTATATCAGAGGCAAAGCTATTGTTCAAATTAGCCCCAGATTTTTAAACAATGAATCAAAAAGCACTGATGTGCTCATATTACCAAAGCTACCAGTACAGTTACCAGAAATCAAGGTACCAATCCAACAGCTGGAGAAATTTAAGTACCTTGAACTGGCGGACCCTAATTTCATTCGAACTTAAAAACTAAATTTATTGATTGGTGCTAGTGCATTTATTAGAGATGGGCACAAGGACGAGGCAACAACATGTTTGCAGTAAAAACTATTTTCGGTCAATCTGAATGTATCAGCCGATGTAGATGAAACTCTCAGAAAATTCTGGGAATTAGAAGAGGTTGAACTCAGTAAAGAAACAAGCGAGAAAAACGAGCTGGCAGACGTTTTCTTGAAAGAAATTACGACGAGAAGTTCAAGTGGCAGATTTAGAGTACAGCTTCCATTTAAACCTAATAATAGAGGAAAATTGTGCTATTCATTTGGGATTGCAATGAAACGATTCATGTCAGTTGAGCGCAAACTTACGCATAATCCAGAGTTAAAAACGGAGTACGTGAGATTCATGAAAGAGTACGAAGATCTAAACCATATGTCAAGGCTTTTACCTGTTGAAACGGTAAATGATCATTTCTATTTTTTGCCACATCATGCGGTGGTCAAACTAAGCAGCACGACAACTAAAGTTCACGTAGTTTTCGATGGATCATCCAAAACAAATTTGGGACTGTCACTCAACGATATTTTAATATGTGGTCCAGTTGTGCAATCCAGTCATTGGGACATACTGTTAAGATTCAAAAAATTCAAATACGTGATGGCGGCAGACACTGAAAAAATATATCACCAGATACAGATAGTAGAACCAGATAGGCAATACCAACATATTATATGGCGAGAACATCCTGATAAAGAATTCAGCCGTTACTGTCTAAATACAGTAACTTACGGAACTATGTCTGCTCCTTTTCTAGCTACTAGATGCTTAAAGGAGATAGGGTTGGGGAATTTAAAGCAATATCCAGAGGCAGTAAGAGTGTATAATAGTATAAGCGACTTTTATGTGGATGATTTCTTGCCAACTGCGGATACAATTGAAAAATTGAAATTATTGAAGTTCTAGTTAGCAAAATTTTGCTCCGAGTCCGATCATCCTAAAGACAATTTTCCAAGAATTATGGATAAAAAACTTGGATTGGGATGACGTATTACCAACTGAAATTCGGAACAAATGGAGAAAATTACAATCTGAATTTCCAGAGTTTCCCAAATTGCAAATAACAAGGTGGATAGGTAATGGTGAAATCGAGATTCACAGATTCTGTGATGCCAGCAAAACCGCTTAGGGAGCAGTAGTTTATTTCAGGCGTATATAGATAGATGGAACGATTGTTACAAACATTGTCACATCAAAAACGAGAATCGCTCCTATAACAATACCTATAGGCTGGAATTATGTGGCGCACTTTTATTGGCGAAACTATTTAAATCCGTATCTTTGTCATTACGGCTAATAGGGTAAAGAAAACCATCAATATCTGTCCGAGGAATATTTGGGGATACGTCAAGTCAAAGGAAAATCCTGCTGACTTATGTTTCAAGGGAGAGTTTCCAGCGAAATTAATAGTGAATGATTTATGGTGGCATGGACCAGTGTGGCTCAAATCTATCAATGTAGCTAACAACAACACGGATTCTCCTGACATCAGCATAGTCGTTATATGTTCGACATATCAAGAATTACGAGTATTAGTAAATCTGGTAGTGAACAACGACGATAATAGCGTCCTGCAAAAATAGTCAAAATCATCATTCAGTCAGTTGATTCGTGTGGTAGCTACAATTTTCCGATTTATTTCTAGATGCAGAGGTGGTAAATGCAATAAAATCAGTATGCCATATTTAACTACAAGCGAGCTCAACTATCTCCTGATTTGCTTGCGATGCAAGCAAATCAGGAGATATCGACGAGGTCATCAATAAAACGATTGTCACTTTTTTTAGACAGTGAAGGTATTCGGAGGGTAGGCGAAACACCAAAAACACCAAATATTGTTGCCAAAATCAAGCAATTTTAGCAGATTATTGATGAGATATTTTCATGTAAAGAATTAACATACAGGCACAGCATTAACGTTCCATATGTCGCGTCAAAAATATTGGGTTGTTCATGGGCGCAGCATAGCTAACCAAGCTACACGACAGTGTGTCATTTGTCGTAGGTATAAGGCAGCATCCCCCTATCAAATCATGGGCCAATTGCCAAAATCAAGGGTAGTTGGGTTTCAAGCCTTTGTAAATACCGGAATTGATTATGCCGGACCTATTTCCATCACAAGCAAAAAAGGCAGACGTTCCAAAGTTTCAAAACGGTATTCCCTTTTCCTGCCCCTTTGCAGTGTTCGTTTGCACCGCAACGAAGGCTATTCATCTAGAGATGGTCACATAATTAACGACGAATGCATTTATATCATGTTTAAACCCATTTGGGAGTAGGCGGGGTGTTCCTGACAATATATTTAGTGACAACTCAAAGAATTTTAAGGGGGCACAGGAGAAACTAAAGAGACTGACATCAATAGATGAGCGGGGAATGAGTGAGATATTGCTGGCCACTACCTCAGATGAATTCAATACTAAAATTGGTAAATATTCAGCAACTAATTCAATTACATGGCATTTTATTCCTCCTCTAGCTCCACATTTTGGGGGTTTTTGGGAGTCGGGTGTCAAGTCCGTCAAAACCCACTTAAAGAAAGCTGTCGGGCCATTAATTTAACATTCGAAGAAATGGCGACTTTGTTGTGTCAAATAGAGGCGGTGCTCAATTCACGGCCGTTAGTACCCCAGTTCGATAACGACACATCATACCAGGCCATTATACCTGGTCATTTCCTGATTTTCAGCCCAATGACAAATATACCAGAACCATTTACATTGGAAGGCATGAGGGTAAACAGTATATGGGATGAAATACAACTTCAAGCATTACGGTTTTGAAAAAAATTCCTACATACGCTTCAACAATGCCAAAAATGAATTAATCCCGCTGAAAATATAAAAATCGGTGACATGGTAATTTTAAAAGGCGAAAACTACCCCTCACGTAATTGGCCGCTGGGAAGAATCATCAACACACATCCTGGCACGGATGGTCACTTCAGAGTGGTGACTGTTAAAACGCCCATGTCAGTATTCAAACGTCCACAATCAAAAATCGTGAAACTACTGGATGGTTAAGATTAAAATTCTATTTTAAATCTTAATAGGGGGAGCATGTTCGGAGAACCTGAAAGTAAGAGAAAACTTAGCATTAACCACAAAATATAAAACTATTAATTAGGATAATATAAAATAATGTTCTTACATCCAGTGTTACTTGTTGATCAAATAATTTCTTGTTGTTTACAAAACATAACCTAAAAAAGTAATTCAATATTATTAAATATTTCACTTTATAATTCAATTGTCAATTCATATGTTAAATTATTTATAGAAAATGACAGTAGCTAAAAATTTTTTAATGTAGTAGTACTAGGTAAAACCAAAACGTTAGCTCAATTTAATTGTTTTCATTATTCGCATTTTGGTAACATTGTAACGAACCATTCATGTACTATGTTGTGTCAAAAATTATTAGTATTTTTTCTTCTTGTACCACCAGTCGATGAGTGAACATCGAATCAACAATTACAATAGGGTCGGACTAAACAAGTTTTTATTTGGTGCTGGATCAAAACATTTTCCTGTCGTCTATGTTGGGTGACTGCATTTCTACGGCAGCAGAAATAAGAAACGAATTGTTGTGTACTGTGGCGGCGTCGTACACATGGGCCTTCGATTAGTGGATCGAAAACGGTGTATATCCGACGGCGAGAACGATATACATTGCTTTTGTCAGCTGTTTTACTAATACGTGTACATTTTTTGTTATTTCGACAAATTTTATGTTCCGCCATGTTTTGTTATTTTTTAACTTTGTCGGAAACTTTACAGTCGTATTCTAAATGACTTTGCACTATTACCATAAAAGGCAGTCCATGGGGTGCATTGTGAATCATTTTGAAATTCAAGGACATATACATTCATGGTAAAATAAAGACGGATGTTGGCCACAACAATCCACCCCTACATTTTGTTATTATTTCTTCAATATGTTTTTTTATTGTCAAGAAGAACATAGTTTAGCCGGGTTCTTGGCTAGCCTTTTATAAAAATGATTTGTTTTGTACTACACGTCATTGTTCGCAATTCGGCGCATCATTGTATCATTCTCCTGCTCGCATAGCTCTTCAATCATTCTATCATTACAAATAGCCAACACTATGGTCATAGTCATGGTAAAAGAAATTGTGGGCCCTATTTTTTTATTGACGATAACCTTAACAGTAAGCCACCTTATAAGATTATTATATTATTTGTTGCTGTGCTAATAGAACCTTGCATAAATAACGCGTCATCGAAATAGCGATAATAATGAAATTTAAATTTCTAGTTAACTCACACTAGACGTCGATTTCTTTAATATACTCTTTTACCACAGAAAATAATGGAACTTATCGTTTGTGACATAGCATAAAGCCATTATGTCGGAAAACCTCTATAATAATATAAAATTCAATTTTTCCAGTTTCATGACAAATCATGAGTACATCACCCATGGCGAATGACCACAAATCACAATAATTTATATTTAAATTACGATTTTGTTTTCTTGTTGATCCAAACAACAAAATCATAGAAATCATTTGCTATTCCTAAATATATCCATAATATACGGATCCTGAAATCTATGTGTATCCAGGTCCACACACATCCTGCCATACACACAATACTACTACAAAACAATCCCCAAATGAAATAAAATGTAAATCTTTTTGTGTTTGGGTTAGACGTTCCTTCGTTTTTGCACTTTGCTTTCTTTCAGTAACAATAAATTTTAAAATCCTTTTCTCATCCTGTCAACACAAATAAAATAAATTTTAAAGTCAGATTTTTTATTTATTTGCTCTGGGATACTAAAAATATACTGTGTACTGCCATTATATGTAGGGACTGTGCAGAGTGAGGTATGACTACATAACTAGAGAAATCTGAATTCGTATTTTTTACATGTTACTGCTAAACAAGACAAAAGTCAAATTGGCTTAGGTTTGCACCAAAATAAATATATGAGGTAGGTTTAGTTGGATAGGATACCAAGTATTATTTTTATGCTTTTATTGTTGAATTTTAAGCTTTTGCATTAAAAACCTTTTAAATTGGCATAGACCAAACCGATAAATGACTCCCACATCTGGTCGATTTTCTGAAATATTCATTACTTCGAAAGTAATAACCGACAATCAACTGAGCAGGATGCCATTGCACAATGCTTGTTGATTTTGAACTTGATTGAAAAGTTTGCTCATTAGTATTTTAAACCCAGATAAGGTACAATTAATTATGAGGTGGTTGTACCAAGAGTTCTATAAAACGTGGTACACGGAAGGTGCAGTAATAAAATATGAGCTTGACTCTGATTCGTACAGAAGGTTTTCAAGGTTTTAAGGAAAATAAAATCAGGTATAACGGTTATTGAATATAATTAATCATTAAGAAATGTATTTAATTTTTATTTCAATTTAGGATAAATGGAACGGGAGTTCAGATCTTTCAGCTGGGATATCCCAGCCACTTTGAACCGGTTCAACTCTTTTAAGTAAAAGTGGTTTTTGAACTGAAATTTTCAAAGTTCCTAACACAAGAGATGTGTGCGGCAACTTAATTACTTGAGACTTACTTACTACCGTGGCCGAACTGACTAGAAATCCTGAACCTGCTAGGGTCTCTAATAAGACACGATAATGTTTCGTTAAATGCTCTAAATTATGAGACAACCTATTTCCGCTAAACCGTCCCAAACCCGCTAGAACCTTCTGTTTCGGTTGTGGTCGTCCGGGAATTGTGAAACCTAATTGTTTCAGATGTTTGGGAAACTTATCCAAGAGGGTTCGATTTGCTGGACACCTGACACTCTCTCCTCTTCCCAGAACGACCCCGGTTCTAAAGATCGATCCTGTTTTGCTGCAGGAGCCGCATCAAAAATAATTTAAATTAGTTCTGTTCTTCAAAATCCCAACAATTTCTCTAATCCAACCACACCTACTTATTTATCTCCCCGAAAACGTTCTCGAACTCATAAATATTTGCAAAATAGTGGGTCCACCATAACAGCCTTAGGTTTGGGAAGTGAAAAATTTTTGGAAGACACTCGGTATAGACTTTTTCATTTGCCCACTAATATACAAACCGCATCCGGAGACAAAGCTAGGGTATTTGGTTATTTATACGCTTCCATCAATTATAATGGTATAGAAAAAAATCTAAAAATCTTTGTAGTCCCTAGTCTCAAGCAGAAGCTGTACTTAGGAATCGATTTCTGGCGTAAATTCAACAACTGTATTAAAAAACCATCTCAGGTTATCGCTGAAGTTAGTGATAGCCCTACGATCGAACCCCAGAATGACCTTCTGCATCATGAACTTACTCCTTATCTCGTGGCTCACCATATTGACGTGGTAGACGCTAAGCCTATAAAGCAACGTCATTACTCATAGGATGATGTTGACTCTCGGGGTAATTGAGGACTCCAACAATTCCTGGAGTTCCCCGGTGGCATTGGTCACAAAGTCTAATGACAAAGTTCGAATGTGCCTATAGACGCCCGACGACTGAACGAAGTGACGATCGGGGACGAGTACCCACTACCGATCATCGATTGGCTTCTGAGTCGGTTGGATCAAACCAAATTCATTTCTAGCATTGATTTGATTTGAAAGATGCATTTTCGATCATCGATTGGCTTCTGAGTCGGTTGGATCAAACCAAATTCATTTCTAGCATTGATTTGATTTGAAAGATGCATTTTGGCAGCTCCAGTTGACTCAGGAGTCCCTAGATAAAACGGCGTTCACGGTCCCTGGTGGCCCTTTGTATCGTTGTAATGCCATTCGGACCTTGCAACGCACCACAGACTTTATGCAGACTGATGCACCGAGCGATCCCCCACCAATTACATGAAAAAGTCTTCGTCTATTTAGACGACCTCCTCATTACCTCCGAGAATGTCCAGGAACACATTCAGCTGCTCAAGCAAGTAGCCTTCCTACTTAGTTCCGCAGGCCTAACCGTGAATCTTGCTAAAAGCCACTTTCTGTTGAGAGAAATCCGCTACCTGGGTCATGTGGTAGGGGATGGTTGTCTGAAGGTGGATGAAGAAAAAGTAAAAGCCATTCTGTCATTTCCGGTGCCGAACACCATCAAAAAGGTACGTAGATTTTTCCGCACCTTCAAATGGACAGCAGACTGTCAGAGGTCATTCGAACAATTAAAACTGGCATTATCACGGGCACCCGTATTAGTGCATCCCAATTTTTCCCGACTTTTTTGTATTCAATGTGATGCTAGTAGTACTGGCGTAGACGGAGTGTTGTTCCAAGTCGATGATGATGGTGGCGAGCGGCCCATCGTGTGTATGTCTCAGAAGCTTAACGCAGCACAGCGGAACTATTCGGTCACCGAATTGGAATGTCTTGCCGCTGTGCTGAGCGTAAAGAAGTTAAGGGCATATATCGAGGGGTATTCGTTTACAATCATCACTGACCATGCGAGCCTCAAATGGCTGATGGGGCAGACTGATTTATGTGGTCGTCTCGCCCGATGAGCACTGAAATTGAATGACTTCACCTTTAAAATCATGCATCATGCAGTACGCCTGTCTCGCTTCCAAGGTGCAAACTAATCCTTCCGCGTATGTGAATCTTCAAGTGGTCAATGACAAAGTGTACCTCAACCCCTCTAATCGCCGTGATGATCCCAGTAATGACATCCCATTGTTGAAACTCTACATTCCAGGAACCTTAACAAACCGACTAGTTCAATTAGCACACGACCCCCCGTCGTCGTCTAATTTAGAAATAGCCAGAACCCTGACCCGCTTACAGAGGTACTACTATTGGCCAACCATGTCCAACGACGTTAAAGAATACATATCAAATTGCTAAATTTGCAAAGAATCGAAGGCGCCAAACTCTGCAATTCAACCTCCGAAGGGCCAACAAATAATAGTTGTTAGGCCAATGCAGCATTTGTGCATGGACTTCTTGGTACCCTACCCCAGGTCTACTAATGGTAACGCTTATCTAGACTTGTACTCCAAATATATATTTCTTAAACCTATGAAGCAAGCATTAGCGTCAACAGTTGTACAGTAACTGGAAAGGGATATATTTTCTGTATTTTCAGTACCAGAGACAGTTACATCCGTTCACCTCGCTTGCCATGAAGAACTTATTTACAAAACTTGGAGTGACCCATATTTTTAAGCCAAAATATTCCCCGCAATGCAACCCTTCTGAAAGGGTCAATCGATCCATACTCGCGGCACTCCGTTCCTACACTAAGGAAGATCATTGAAAATGGGATCAACACCTCCACGAGATCGCAACAGCGCTAAGAAACGCTACCATAGCGCAACTAATTATTCACCACACTATTTGATGTTTGGCCAGCATTTCATAGGCCATGGGGACGAGTATAGATTATTGCGGGAATTACATGCTATTGCCAATAGAAATATCGTTACGTTTAGCAAAACCGACCGCCTTAGTCTCGCGCAACGAAATGTGCTGGCGCATTTAGAAGCGGCATATCGAAAAAATGTCCATACCTACAATTTGCGTAGTCGACAGAGAGAGTTGCAAATAGGTCAAACTGTTCACGTCCGCAATTTTATGTTGAGCGATGCTGTAAAACGTCAATCCGCGAAATTAGCTCCAAAATTTTTAAAGGCCGTTATTATGGGTAAAATTGGAAACGTTGCTTACGAATTGTGTTCACTGGACGGGAAATCTGTAGGAGTGTACCATAGTAAAGACATTCGCGTGTAACTTAAATTAATTGAGTTTGTCAACCAGATGATTTTTTCTTTCTCCTTTTCCCATTTGTTTCCCGGCTTATAAGACAAAATCAGCAACATAGAAATGGTTCAAGCGCTTTCGTTCTGGAAATATGGATGTCAAAGATGCACCTCGCTCTGTCCGACCCACCACTGGAAAAGCCGATGAAGATGAAGTCATGCAGAAAATTGTAGAAGACCGGCATATAAGCAGCCAAGCAATTGGTAAAGAACTAAATATTGATCACAAAACAGTTTTAAACCATTAGAAAATGGCTGGATACCAAAAAAGCTTGACGTTTTGGTACCACATGAATTAACAGTTAAAAATTTAATGGACCGGATTTCTATCTGCGAAACGCTGCTCAAACGGATCGAAATCGAGCCATTTTTAAAGCGAATGATTGGAAAGAAATCGTGCATTATGAGATAACTAGCATTACGAGTCAAGCGATTAATTCTTATCTTTACTGTCAGCAACTAATGCGTTTAAGGCAAGGAATTCAGTTAAAACGTCCAGAATTGATCAGCAGTAAGGGCGTTCTGTTCCATCATGATAACGCTAGACCACACACATCATTGATGATCCGGCAAAAACTGAGAGAGCTTGGCTGGGAAGTTTTGATGCATTCACCATATAGTCCTGATCTTGCATTTGTTCCAGTCCATGCAGAACCATCTTAATGGTTTTACATTAAATTCAAAAGAAGAAGCCTCGGGTGAGTTTTCGCGATTTTTCGCCTCTACCAGAAAAATGGCGAAAGGTCATCGACCAAAATGGTACATATTTGGTTTAATAAAGTTTATTTGAAATAAGAAAATTCTTTGTTTCAATGTCACCCAAAAAAGGGCACGACCTTTTTCACGCTTTTCTAGTTCTGCCATCTAGCGGGAAATAGAAAAACTAGCAAAAACCCGTTATATAGTATACGTTTATAACGTGCTTTTTTGGATTGGATGTGATAGAACCATCCACTTTACACTACTCCTAACCCTTTATATAATTTAAAGGTAGTTTTTACCACATTTAATAATTTATTGCAACAGAGGGCCACCAGATATTGGGTCAAATATTACTCCATGATCCTTGAGAAGAGCGGATCACCCTTACCCGGAAATGGCTTCGGATGATAATGACTTCAAATATATAATTTCATGGTCGATTAAAGGTGGTAACTTTAATAATTTATTGCATCAGACCGCCACTAGATTTTGAGAGAAATGTGGGTGGTAATAGCGGACAACTCTGCTATATTTGGTTTAGCAGAACGTTGCAGAGTTGTCATTTGTGGCCTGATGATTGTCCAAATGTTTAGGAAAAATATCATCTCTACCGAGGAAGTTGACTGGTAATGTGTTAGTGAAGTAAATGACGAAATTATTATCACAAAAACCGAGATTATTGAACAATCTGGTGCATGTACGACATCTTTGGTATTAATAAAATATCCGTAGTTTTTGTCGCAGGTCCATTGTTAACTCCTGAAAATTGTATACTGCCGAGTCGATTATGTAAAAAATTCAAATAATAATGACATATGATGAGGCAAGCTGGAGGAGAAGAGGAGTTGATTTCTTTCCATTTTTACAATTACATGTTATGCTGTTTCCATGCGGTCGGGCCAAATTTATACTAACCCAAGCAACGACATAACGTTGGGAGAGTAGCAACTAAACCAACAGAAAACAATGACGGAAACTGGCGTACGGTCGATAAAAAGGCAAGAAATGTAAAACCACAAAGCGTTGGCAAAATAAGGCTAAGACAAAACGAGATAATGAGTCCAGTCTGTCAACAGAAGCGATTACCAATCAAATCAAGGAAGTCATACGTCCCAGTGAATAAAACATAATGATCCACTATGTAACACATGCTGGCCCAAATGGTGTTGCAATTACTGTTGACTCTTCCACAGATTACCTAACGTAATTCTCTATGATGTTAGCTTTGAGCTTGATGGCTACCTCGTTACCGAAAAGATTTTAATGCTCTTTTGCACGCACGTCCCATGCTATAGAGCCAGAGCACAAACTGAGAGTCCCAAGACTAGAATTAGTATTGACAATGGTGGCATGAACATGGTGATGCTTAGTCAGTTTTGTGATAGCCATTGTACTTGTGTTGAAATGCAGTCGGAAGTTGGTTCCTTCTACCTATTTTCAATATACGTTCAATACAGTGGATCTGTGCAAAACCGAAACAATCCTACGCTCTTCACCGGGCCAGGACCAAACTATAGTGATCACTTGATAATTCAATGCTATAACGGAAGAAAAAAATAGGATTTCGTGTCAATGAGTGACTTCCTTCATAATGAAAAGGCAAGGGAACCTAACGATGTGTTCGTCTAATGGGAACTCCAATATTGAATTAACAATACTCAATGGAGTCTTGTTGGGCTCGATAGTTAGGTGGCGTGTAAGGAAAAGTTTAACAATTAGTGACCACAGAGTTATCACGCTCGAGTTATGAAACTCGATAAAAAATAGCCGCTCGTAGGTTGCAAAACTTTATTGTCTACTCTGGCTCTATTTGCTAGAAACTTGGTCGGTAACTATAATCTAAAGAAACTTAGATAGAACATGCATCAGGTAAGAAGGACATACCTGATGGAAAGAGGCCAAGAATCAAACAAGTCAAAATTGTTACAATTTACAGGGGCCAGAAATAAGTACTTTCATGAAGTTTTTAAAACAAAATAGTTTCCAACGGTATGTCACGGAATAAAGACTCCTGAGATATTCAAATTTACAGCCGGAAAGTCAAGACTCGCTGATGTTTTAAACACCAAGACAAATAGAGTAGTTACAGGTCTTCTGCTGGATGAAACACCAGATGAAACTGAGTCACATGCAGATATACGTGAGGTCTCTATCAACAGTATAGTTAGACTTCCACGGTTGCTGTAGATCCCCCATTCAAAATACCGTACCCAAGTTTTTAATAATTTTTTTTTGTGTCAGGCACTATGGGCTTCAAATATGTAATATTACACCAGACCGCCAAAAAATATATGGTAAAATGTTACTCTGTGAAGCTTGTGGAGGGCAGTTCAACCTTATCAGGTGTGTAGTAAATTATTTGTATGTCAGGTTAGACGGAATTGGCTTCAAACGATATAACCATTACGTATGTGAAGACTAACCCGTCTTTCAATAAGTTCCGAGACTAACTATTAACAAACATTTTGTAAAATTCGACTTTATTCATTAACTTAGTTTCTTTGAAGAGTGTTACATTTATTCCAACGCTTCTCTAACATTTCGGTGCGTTTTTGAAGAAGGTTCGGAGAATATGGTAGATGGGGAAGCGATTCGAATTTCAGTTGGTACGATTTTGGTATAACCGACGACTTGTGACATAATGCATTGTCTTGGTGAAAAAGCGCATTTTTATTTTACATTCAAGGCAGTTTTTTCGCAACTTCTTCCTTAAAATAAGGCCATCTGGTATTAGCTGTTGATGGTGTTTCCTTTCTAAAGATAGTCGACGATTAAAATATATTGTGCATCCCAAAATGCGGAGTTGGACCTTACCGGCCAAGATTTGCATTTTTGGTCGCTTCGGACGGCTTTCACATGTCCACTCAGTTGATTGGCGATTTGATTCCGAATGGTAGTGGTGGATTTATGTTTCATCCTGTTTATTACGGTGAAACAGCGCTCTAAATCATCGACACGTTGTTGCTTTTGATCCAATTTGAGCAACCACTCACTTGAAACTTGCATTTAAATTGAAACTTTATACAGAGCTTTCTATGGCCAAATGTTCGTGCAGAATAGTGTTTATACTGCCTTTTTTATCTTTTCTGGAATAATTACCGAATTCGGGCAACCAGAGCGTTCATAAGTCGTTTTAAGAAGAATTTTTAATGAAATCGATTTTTATTTTACGTAAGTTTTCCGGGTAGGCGCATTGGTACGTAATTATATTCTTAGAAAAGGATTTCTTCATAAACATATATTGCCTAGCAAATTTGAAGCAAATCAGGGCTGGGATGTTGTACCATCTCTATTTTCGACTTTCGACTTAGTTTACTTCTCATTTTTTACGAGTGAAATGGCAGCCTATTTCACTTCCTGCCTTGCTCTCTTTTCTACGATTTCTAAGCCTACTAGATTAATCGACTCTATTTATCACCAAATAATATTTTCGTGATTCCTTTATCGAAATGTAGAAAAGATAAAAAGCTCACAACTATATCAAGGGGTTGAAAACGCGATATAAAATAAATAATTGTTTGCGCGAAATAGAATGTTAATTGATTCCTGAAAATTGACACATAAACTAAGTCGAAAGTCGAAAAAAGTACAATATCCCAGCCCAGAGCATTTCGATTTTTCGATTCACTGTGTATTATGAAAAATTCTTAGAACTGGTCTTAATATACGATCTACAGTGATTATCAAATCCACTGTAGATCGTATATTAAGAGCATGTTTTCCCGGGTCATTTTGCGACATTTTTTTTTACTGGAAATTTGCGATGCTAACAAATTTACAGTGAATTTTTTAGGTTTGTGAATTTTCATGACGTTTTTGCCTATAACACTTGGTTTTTAAATTTTGGCATCCATGCGGCCGCGTTTTATTTTTGGGAGACATATACAAAATTTTGTAATTTTTTCCATTCTGACGATTTAAACGTGTAATGTAATGGTGATGTAATGGTGTGGGGTTATTATAAGCCTGGCCAAATTTAAATCACATTGTGGATAAATTATATAGCCAAGCATACAATTTTTGGTTAAATCGCATAATATTCTTTAGACTGGCGACACGATGTTTGCACGCCACCACCCCATAATACAGGCTGTGTTACGTGGTCTAAGATTGATTTATACCGGCGAGTGGACGCTGCAACCGATTACCTAACGAAGCAATTATAATATTTACCACCAGTGACGAAAGTACAATTACATCATCAATTGAAGGGCACTGTAAGCCATACAATCTGCCAGCATTTGGCTTACCGGGTAAATTATGATTTTTATTTTATTTTTAATAATTAGAGATGTTCTAATGAAGTTCTGAATGGGGAATGACTTGGAAGTGAAAGGTATAGTTTGTCGGTACTGAGGATGGATGGGCAGAGTTTATGTGCACGCCGCATGTACGAGATATGGTAGGGTGGGGTCGGGGAGGATCTTAACAGAAGAAAATTTTCATGGCATTTGTGTGACGATGTTGACTGATTTTGGTGATGTTCCTGTATCCAAGTATTCAGCTTCTGAATAATAAATTATTATATTTATTGGATTCATTGAGGTTCCTGATTAAGCTATTTTATTTAGTTCTAATGAAGTTTTTTGATTACAGAATATCTTTGAAGCTGTACTACTTTTACATTAAAAATTAAATTGTAATTTAAAAGTCAATCAATGTGGCCGCAATTGGTTGTAATTAGTAGTAATAATTCTTTTAATTATTTTAACTGGTTGATAATTACTTAGGATTTAATTCGTTTTACGTCAATGGGTTTATAAAACTATCAATTAAATTGATCAAACAAATATGATTGTATGGAAAATTGAGATATCGGAGGAGGGAAATTTTATAAAGTTCCATAACAGCAGTGTTGCCTGATTCCTGTTTAAATTAAATTTTAATCCTAATTAATATTTTTTAGGAAGCTTGCAAATTTTCATGACTTTTTGTGGAAGCAGTCAAGGTAGGAATTACAATGACTATAACCGGGTTTGCTAATGAATTTGATATTTCAGTGGTTGTTGTAATTTTTGAAATTATAGATGGCTTGGAGACAACAGAATAAAATTTAAATGCAGACAAATATTGCTGTGCTGAGATAGTTGTTGTATTTTGGGGTTCATGGCACTTCTTTAATTGAATTATTTTCTAGGTTTAACGGGAGACTGTACATTGGTAAAGGTTTTGGTTAGCTTGTTCTAAGTTGGATAAATAGTCATTGCTGGTTGTCAATTACATGGGTGGAGGAAATGGTTAATCACTCATAATAATGAAGTTTTATTTCAGGAAATTTACCAATTAAAATTTTTTAGTCTTGTGCTTGTGCATTACTAACTATTGACTACTTAGGTGTCCGTAACCGGGTCAAGTCTAGTATATCTAATAACCTTTCCGGATTGTTATATGTGTAAGGGGTGTACGGTAGGCTCGGTGTATCCGGGATCCTTGCTTAGTATTGGCTGTACATCCTAATCAATCAATCAATCAATCAATCGCTACGACTTCACACGGCTATATCAAATATTTGACTCATAGGCTCGAGCCACAATTTTGATGTTTGAAAAGTGGATCCTTCCTCTACAAATTCCATATCGCCCTTGCTCTGTTACAGTTGTTGTTTACAACAATAAAATAGGATTAGTTCCTTTTAAGGCTCTAAAAATCAAATTTTTTTAGTGTCGATATTTAAATGCCCCTAAATGTATACAACTGTTGATTTTGAATTTTGAAAACCATATTTTGTATAAATTTGCTTACTAAACTTTACTTATATTGTTTATATGTGTAAAATTATTAATAAAATTATATTTTTCATTATGGCTGATCTAGACATTGCATAGTTAATAAATTAATAACCATTTATCAGTAAATTTTCCAAAATAATCGTCATTGGGGCGTAAACAAATAAACTTATCGTTTGACGTAATTTTTCGATCTTTATATCGATCGTAACTAAACTAACTTTAATTTTTAAACCTTTAAACTAATATTAAACTTTATAACCTTACCAAAGACAAACTAAACATTTTATTTGGATAATCATCTACTAATCCCTCAAGTGTTTATGAATTAGCAATTAAAAATTGTTGGCCGACTGTACACTTAACTGACTAATGCATACATTTTGTTATTTGATCCAAACTTT